>CM036757.1:64669758-65062258 GCA_020796225.1 Arion vulgaris | reverse complement strand
GGTATGGAGAAAATGCTTGCAGGCCCTATGTAACGCATAATGGTACGAGATGAATTATTATTATCTGATTAATGACGACATAGAAAAAATAACACAAAGACAACACACAACTTCTACACACTGCAATGAGTGTGTTGCAATGGAACGGACAATACTCGTATCGATATGGGTAGAAATGGATAACTCAAAATAAGGGAACGTGGTGAGAATAATCATATATCCATAAGAAACACTACAAACACGTAAAATCTACGCTAGCTTCTGTGATAAACTGACCATATATATGTCTGACCGAAGGACGTGAAAGGGAAATCGGTTTTGGTAATTGCTAACGTTTGAAAAACTGAAATGTTATATCTGCTCCTGTGTGGAATCTTTAACACCCACATTTGGTGTCTTAGAGTGTTACGATATTTAAGTAAATTTAGACTGAGACAGTTGTTATGTTTCAGTGAATACTACTCTGATTAACTCTTTCAATACGAGAAGTTCCCTGAGAAGCTAAAATATTAAATAGAAAAATAATTTTTCACATGATCCCTTTGCCGCTGTGTACAGTTTATAAAATACATAATATGAATTTATAAATTAGATGTTTCAACTCTGCATATTCGGATAAAAGGGTAACAGTGGCTAAGTAGATAATCCATTGCCTTACGTTCCGAATGTCGTTGGTTCGAAAAGAAACAAAATGATATTCTGATAACTGAAATATTGATCTCTTGTTGAACATAAGAAACTTGTAATATATTTCGTTAGAGAACTCTACGTTAACTATTATATTCTAAAATCAATGCGTTAAAATGTGATTTTAATATGTATAAACGATAACTTCATAGCTTAAAAAATTCTTTGATTTTTTTTCAGGCTGCATGTTCCAAAACTCATGTATTCCTGTTTCTCAAACGTCTCAAGTTGGATGTTTCAAGTACTTGTGCTCCAAAACTGGGAACTCATTGTCCTATTCATACTCTGTTACTTTAGCAGAGTGGGGTGTGTTGATATTCTTTATGTTCTCCTGAATATTTATGTAGACTACTGTGCTGTACATTTCACAATCTGTGTCAGCTAGGTTTCAATATACATAGTCCTTTTTAACACAAGAACACACCAAGCACACACACACACAAATACCCACATACGCACTATTTACGCAAAGTTTTGTGCACAATACACATCGTATCACTTTCGCCGATTCACACACACACATATACACTTCATTCTTGAGAATTTTTAATTTTTTTCCCGATCCAGAAGCACTTGAGCTTTTCAGCTCTTCGGCTCGGTGCCATGGACATCGTAACCCTTCGGTTCGGTGCCACGAACACCGTAAATCTGGAGAATCTGTGACTTTTTCTGCTATCCCACGGAATTGAACCCGCACACACAGAGGGATAGTCACCCGTAGTTCAACGCGCTACGAACACGCTGGGCAGACGGGCCATGAGTCTTGAGAATACTTACGTACCAACAGCCAAAAACTAGCTTCCTCACATACACAAGATTGAATTGATAAGTCCATTCTCATTACACTTCTGTGAATACAAATAAGGGCTCCAATATATTTCGTCCACAGGAAGATCTCATCGACAGTGCATAAACGCGGTAGCACCGTAGTCCTCGGTGTAATTTGAAGATGGTAAACATTTTCTTTAAGAATAAAAAAAATGTTAACGAATTTTGCGAGGACTTCGGATTTGCAACACCCTTTTATCGATTTTCAAATGTCAATGGTTCGTTTACTCCCTCAAGTTGTACACGGGACCTGCGTTGTATCGTCCGTCTCCTATAGTACTAGGAACTCGATCTCACCTACAGTGAGATCAGGGATCTCAGAACAAATACCTCGATAGCTCCACGCAAGATACGAACTGAGTACCTTTGACGCAAAAGGCGAGCAAATTACCTCCACGATATGTATATACCCAACATACACAGCGACGTGTATATACGTTTTCTGACTTCATTTCTCGTTCACACAGAATCTCATAGCTACTTTTTTTTTACTCACACAAGTCAGCACAATCTCTCACACATGCACACAATCTGTAACAAACTTATATATTACCTCTTCTAATTTTCATATTTATTTTACAATATTTTGCAACACATGTGTAGTTATGTTAGGATATATTGCAAGACTGGTGTAGTTATGTTATGATATATTGCAACACATGTGTAGTTATGTTAGGATATATTGCAACACATGTGTATTTATGTTATGATATATTGCAACACATGTGTAGTTATGTTAGGATATATTGCAACACATGTGTATTTATGTTATGATATATTGCAACACATGTGTAGTTATGTTATGATATAATGCAACATTTATTTAGTTATGTTATTATATAACGCAACAATTGTGTACTTATCTTACAATACATTGCAACATTTTCGTCCTCGTTCTAAATACTGAGAATCTCACTAACATTGAACTTTAACCTATACATATCTGCAGGTTGTGAGAAAGATAGCCAGTGCTACCCAGCAGACCACATTCTTCAATCTGGATGCAATAAACTTAAGTGCCAGAATATTAACGGTGTCGTTGGGTTCAGAGCTGAGAGTCAAGGTTCAAACCAATAGTTCTGTTGCTGTCTATTAATATCATTACCGAATACTTTCCCTTCCCTTTCATTAGTCATTCATTCTCTTAACCACTGAAACTCTTTGTGGATTTGTGTAGATCAGCGTTTCATAAAGTGGGCAGTTCCGCCCCCCAGTGGGCGCTGAAGCGTTCTAGATGGTCGATAGTGGGTTCAGAAGAATGGGGGAGTATGCTCGGGCAATTAGGGAAAGGTGGCTCCTTAAAGAAGAAATTAATAATAAATATTTTAAAATAAATTATTTTCGTGATTTTGCAATTGAATTATCATTTAAAATTTGAATTCTGCATTTTAATTCATCTTATGCCCGTCTTACACGATCCATTTTTTCATCAATTTTCTATTTCTTGCATATAATCATTTGCAAATTGATCATGTATTACAGAAATATATATCAATTTTCTATGTCAAAGAGAAAATATAACCTGTATATATGTGGGAAGGGTGGGGGGCTTGGCAAACTGTTAGAATGTGGAGGGGACGTTACAAAGTTTATGTGTGCAAAGTGGGCGGTAGGCAGACATTTTTTAAAAAATCTATGATGTAGATACACGGAGATACTGCGTATCTACACCAGCTTTTCCCAGTAAATTAAATTAGAGGAGTCTATCTGGTTAAGTGGTTAAGCTTTTGCCTTGCGAGTCGATGGTCATGGGCTGGAATCCTGACCGCATCGTTAATCTCCCGAGTGCATTTTTCACAGAGACTCCTAGGATTGTTATTGGAGATACGGAGCTCGTTCAATACTCTCGGAAAATGGGGCGCCGTTTCTGCGGAGATGGATCGAACCTTATGGGGTAAAACCCGGTGCAATGAAGTCAATCCTTCGGCATTAAAACATTGAAACCAGTTAAGTTATTTGTGCCAGTTTTGTTAAGCGTATACTGTAAAAGAAATCAATTTTCTTTGACGACAGAAAATACAACAATCTTGTCTTTGTTCATGATACATCAATATTATGTCAGTTTTAAACATGAAAGTAACGCGTAAACAATATACAACTTTTTGGTACCAGAAACGCTAACATAATTACATTTCTATTTTTAAATGTAACAATTCTGAACAAAATTAAGTATCAGAGGTGAAAAATGAGAACACAGAGTAAGATGATTTTATAAAGCACAGAAAATAGGCTAAAATGACGTTTCGGTCATAAGGCATTTATCAAGCAGAGGGTACTTGACACCAAAAGTCACGAAAAGATTATGTTTTCTGAAACACTGCTCAATCACAATGATACAAATAGTAATTGAAGGCCTAACTTCACCTCTTTTTCGTCTTCTCTTTTTTCTATATGTTCCCCGTGAAGCATAGTGCTTCACCAGTTGTCCTCCATTTTGATCGGTCTCCAGCAATTGTATTTGGTTATTGGTTACTGAACTAAAGTCACAGCACTCAGGGCAGACCCATAAATTCTCAGTCTCCTTCAACATATATCGAAGGGTGTGCATTGTGATGGTTTCTGTGGCCCGGTAGTTAAACACACTCTTTTCTCTGTCCCTCAAACAACCAGCTCTATTTGTACAGAGTGTAATTTCAAACATCTTAAATCGTTGGATTTATTAGACGGGAATTTTAGTGCTGTAGAAAAGTTCTTAGAACATCCTCGACAGAGAAGACAAGAAACAGACATGCTACAAGACCTGAATATCAAGGGGCATTGGCTCATAAATAACATCATGTTCCGGAAGATGAAATATTTTGGCAACATTAAACGCCACAGTGGTCTGGAGAGAAAGGTATTAGAAGTCATGGTTCCTGGAAAACGAGGCAGGGGACGACCAAGACGAAGGTGGCAGCAGGACATTAAAAAAAAACCTTGAACATGACGTTGGAAGAGGCAGGAGAACTGGCAAGAGATAGAGAGCTTTTCAGGCGCGCTGTGATGAATGCGACGTTCCGCAAGGGACATGCTACTACTTGAGAATGGTAGTGTTCTCCAACATAAAATCGTTAAGAGACCGAAGAACTTCCACGTTATCCATCCTAAACTCCCCAGAAAACAATGTTTATGATGCTAGCCTGTCTGCTCTCACACTGCCGAGAACCCGCATAACCAGGACAGTAGATCCATGTGAGTCTCTGGAAGTACTGAAAACAAACAACAATTTTATTTATAGCTTCCAATGATAATACGACATCCTAACCTCCTAAGTTAACAATATTCCTCCATATTGGATGGATTTGATAAATTACATTTGTTGAAATTTATAAACGTTGGTTTTGTTACAAAAATAGTAATGTAAACTTAATTAATTTCAATGTATTACGTTCCATTAGGAAATATGGATTTTGAAAAAACAAAATGTTAAACATACTCGCATAAATTGTAATAATTAGATGCAACACTACAATTCTTGAGCAACAAAAGAGAATTTTAAAAAAGAGAGATAGATAATAGAATGATTCAGAAAATCTATTTAGCATTATCGCTAACAACAATAAGATGAGCAGCATCACAAGTAGTAACCTTTGCTAGTATTATCCGTTAACAACACTGGTGACCTCATCACTATCACTATTAGCAACAATGTTACCATCATTACTATTATCAACAATAGTAACAGGATCACTATTAGCAACAATGTTACTGTCATTACTATTAGCAACAATGTTACCAATATCACTAGTAGCATCAATAATAACAGCATCACTATTAGCAACAATGTTACCATCATCACTATTAGCAACAATGTTGCCATCATCACTAGTAGCAACAATAGTAACAGCATCACTATTAGCAACAATGTTACCATCTTCACTATTAGCAACAATTTTACTATTATTACTATTAGCAACAATGTTACTGTCATTACTATTAGCAACAATGTTAGTGTCACCTCTATTAACAGAAATGTTAACACCAACGCTACTAACTACAATGTTAACACCAACACTATTAACTACAATGTTAGCATCAACACTACCAACTACAATGTTAACATCAACACTATTAGCTACAATGTTAACAGCATCCCTCTTCATGACAAATCAAACATAACAATCCCAACAAAGTTGAGATAATATCAAGCTTCGTCATGAGACACACAAGCATGAGATAATATCAAGCTTCGTCATGAGACACACAAGCATGAGATAATATCAAGCTTCGTCATGAGACACACAAGCATGAGATAATATCAAGCTTCGTCATGAGACACACAAGCATGAGATAATATCAAGCTTCGTCATGAGACACACAAGCATGAGATAATATCAAGCTTCGTCATGAGACACACAAGCATGAGATAATTATCGCAAGCTTCGTCATGAGACACACAAGCATGAGATAATATCAAGCTTCGTCATGAGACACACAAGCATGAGATAATATCAAGCTTCGTCATGAGACACACAAGCATGAGATAATATCAAGCTTCGTCATGAGACACACAAGCATGAGATAATATCAAGCTTCGTCATGAGACACACAAGCATGAGATAATATCAAGCTTCGTCATGAGACACACAAGCATGAGATAATATCAAGCTTCGTCATGAGACACACAAGCATGAGATAATATCAAGCTTCGTCATGAGACACACAAGCATGAGATAATATCAAGCTTCGTCATGAGACACACAAGCATGAGATAATATCAAGCTTCGTCATGAGACACACAAGCATGAGATAATATCAAGCTTCGTCATGAGACACACAAGCATGAGATAATATCAAGCTTCGTCATGAGACACACAAGCATGAGATAATATCAAGCTTCGTCATGAGACACACAAGCATGAGATAATATCAAGCTTCGTCATGAGACACACAAGCATGAGATAATATCAAGCTTCGTCATGAGACACACAAGCATGAGATAATATCAAGCTTCGTCATGAGACACACAAGCATGAGATAATATCAAGCTTCGTCATGAGACACACAAGCATGAGATAATATCAAGCTTCGTCATGAGACACACAAGCATGAGATAATATCAAGCTTCGTCATGAGACACACAAGCATGAGATAATATCAAGCTTCGTCATGAGACACACAAGCATGAGATAATATCAAGCTTCGTCATGAGACACACAAGCATGAGATAATATCAAGCTTCGTCATGAGACACACAAGCATGAGATAATATCAAGCTTCGTCATGAGACACACAAGCATGAGATAATATCAAGCTTCGTCATGAGACACACAAGCATGAGATAATATCAAGCTTCGTCATGAGACACACAAGCATGAGATAATATCAAGCTTCGTCATGAGACACACAAGCATGAGATAATATCAAGCTTCGTCATGAGACACACAAGCATGAGATAATATCAAGCTTCGTCATGAGACACACAAGCATGAGATAATATCAAGCTTCGTCATGAGACACACAAGCATGAGATAATATCAAGCTTCGTCATGAGACACACAAGCAATTGTAACAAACAAAAGAAAGCATCGACTACAGTGAGGATTTGTTACTGAAAAAATAAATATGATTAAAAAAAGCACAATATGTGATTGATCTTGTACTTAACAAATTCTTCATTTTTTTGGGTTATCTTTCAGGATGTCAGTTAGGCTCGACATGTTTACAAGTTGGAGAATCAACAGTTAGTGACTGCCGTACTTATCAGTGTAAAAGAACAGACGTCAATGGTGTTCCATATTATTCTGTGGCAATTACAAAGTCATGTAAGTTCAATATCGTTTATTTGATAATAATTGCCTTACTTCTGTCTTTTCATGTCAAATCGAGACTATGGTGTCGATGAGTTAGTACAGTAAGTTCAACCCAACTTGGTGAACGTTTCTCTTGTTGCAAGTCTGGTGTGAAAGCGCGAGTTGTCGTGAAGGAGATGCACAAACTTGTCAATGACATCTTGCAACCATCGTCGTTTAGATCTTCCTCTCGCTCTTCTTTAATGCAGCACCATTCTCTATAGAATTATCTTCTCCAGGCACTCATGTCGTTTAATGTGTACGAAATATTCAATTTTCTTAGTTCTTATATTCTTTAGTAACCAACTTTCTTAAATATCAAACTGTTGCAGAACAGAAACATTTATTCTTTTCTCTGTCCATGATATTCTAAGTACTTTTCTGTAAAACTTGCATTCAAAGACATTGAAGATCGTCTTCATCTCATCATTACTAACACTTGTAATTGAATTCAATATGTATTGTCTACAATTCACTTACGACATGATCATACTGTTGTTCTTTCAGACATACTAATCTAAATAATATATTCTACTTTCTGTTTCAGTATGCCAAGATTCTAATCATACTTGCAGAGATCCAGGTACATACTTCCCCTACTTCATTGGTGGGGTCTTACGACCAAACTGTACCTGCCAGGTGATATCAACAAGTGTACATTACACGTGTTAAAATGATGGGCTTTAGTAAAGAGAGAAAACCTACGCTCACATTAAATCTTTATTTAGAACTTGATGGAGTGATGATCAGATAACGTTGATGAATCGATTCTCGATGTCTGTTTATCAATATTAAACATTAAATAGGAGAATAGTCGATTTCTGGTTTTTGTTGTTATTTTCAATATGGTATTTGTTTAAATGGTTTTTAAGCCGAAGGATTGACTTCACTGCACCGGGTTTTACCCCATATGGCTCGGCCCTCTCCGCAGAAATGGCACGCCACCTGCCGAGAGTATTGCACAAAGCATGAACTCCATAGCTCCGGCAACAATCCTAGGCGATTGTGTGTCTATATGTGGTATATGTGTCTATGTTAAGACTGCATTGTTAATTTAGAATAGTTGAGTCGTCGGATCATCATCACTGCATGTCGAACCAACTAGTCCATAAGTGCACCGATCTCCCCGTTGTATGTCTCTCAGGGTGTGGTGACTAACGACACCGGTTCTTTGTTGGTTTACTATTCTTTAGCTGCAAGCATTGTGTTCTTGTCTAGCTACACCACACCTAACTTGGAATTCGTGTAGTCTGGTTAGCGTTGTAGATTCACCACTTACTTGAATCAAGTACCCGTCCTCTCTTTCTTAGGGAATTTACACTATCAGTCTGGTCCATTGCTTGCTCGCTTTGTACACCAGTCATATTTGTAAACAATGAAGATGGGACGGATAGGCATAATTCATAGGAGTTTGCCTATATATTCAGACACAGAACGGTTGTAAGAGCAATCCCATATTCTTCTTCGAGCGCTCCATATCGACCACCTGTCAAACCATTCTGTGTGATTTGTATGTGATCTGAGCCTAAGAGCGATTGTACGTTGTGCCAGTTATGCGCCTACAAGTAGTCCAGCACATCCGATTTCTGTGCTGATTTTTTTTTTTACTAGGGTAGCATCCCTACTGCCGACATTAATAGTCTTTTATGACATGCATTGTAGGTCGCAGTGGTACTATCCTTTGCTTCCCCTGCGGGCCCCAGTACCACACGGGCGAATCCCATATTTGACATTCCCAAGTTAGAAATAGCGTTGACCCCCAACTGCCTTCACACAACTTCTATAAATGTGAAGTGACAGGCATTTCATCATCTTCTCTTTCGTTACTCTAATCCTGTTTTGACTCACAGCGTCAGGATAAGGCACTACTTAATCTAAGGTATGAAAATTCTGCTAGAAATTTTGTTTATTTTTGTTTACAATAAAGAAGTGTGACATGTATTATTCAAAACAGTAAGCAAGTTAACTGAATCACACTAACAATTTTTAGTATTAAGGTCTAACTAAAACAAAAAATACTCACTTTACATAATTTTTGTCTTAACAAAAACTAACATTTTTTTCAGCATTTAAATCTAAACTACACAAATCTATAATGAACTTCCACCCACCCACACCCCCTTTCCCATTCCTCTTCCATTGCTGGTAAATAAATGTCAACAACCAAAAATAACTTTATATTTATATATGAAATGTGATTCTCATTATGGTATACAGATTGATGCATAATTGCCACGTATCTTTGATGTGGTTTCACTGTTGCTGATCTCCCTGTTTCTCTGATGCAATACTGTCGCAGTGGGGACTGCCTAGAGTAGTTGATAGTAGCTCAGCCTGCTAGCTGTGAGACGCCTCATAGCTCGGGTTCGAACCTACTGTCCGGCATTTGGTCTTACTCAGAGTCCCTGGTCTTACTCAGGACGATAACGTGAGTACCTCTGAAGTCGGAGAAAATCTGCCTGTATGGCGAGGGAATACTAATTACGAGTACATTGAGCACACGGCTGCCAGTGTAAAATAATTTACAATGTGCAAGCTGCTGCCATTGTAAGAAATTGGAAAAACAGATTTTCACGCAAAAATTAGTTTCAGAGATGAAACTTCGTCTGAGTTGAAAGCGGAAGAAAGTTAAAAAAACAAAAAAACTGTCGCAGTTTTGTGCATTGGTTAGGGCATGCAAGCAATTTCTTCATACTACTATATTCTGACAAATGTGTTGAATATTTCTTATGAAATTTTGTTCCATATTTATTCTTACAGATTTTCAACTCTCAAGGTTTTCTTTACCTGCTCAACTTCAACACGGTACCTACGATTTATCCTACCTTTCTGTTAGGACTAGGAACTTGATCTCACCGACATGGACATCAGGTGGCTTAGGGGATAGTAACTTGGTCTATTAACCCCGACGTTTTGAGTTCGAATCACGCTGCGGACAGTTTGGTTGCAAGTTGTTTGGCGTGGATTTTTACAAAGGACGATGGCACCACCCGTTCAGAAAGCAATAGCAAACTACTGAACGTAATAATTCCTAGAAAAATCACAAACAGCGTTAAAAAAATGTGGTTCATTCGTAAAAGTCCTGTAAAGGATATGCAACTAACTTTTTATCCCTGGAAAAATATCATAATCGCACTAAGCGGGGATTGATCTGTGCACATTTGGAATGTGAACCGAGCATCTTACCTACACACCACAAAACCTATATCATATCTTCTAATGATTTTCTTTCTTTCAATTGTTACTAGTTATCCAAACCTTCTTTTTCCAATTTTTTAATGTAATACAAGCATGATCTTTCTCAAACCTTTTATCTGGTGCTGTTATATGTGACTTTGTCTATTTGTTTGTGCTGTTGTTGATCTTTCAGAGACAACACTTTCACATTTGGTTATTTTCTGAGCCTGTGCTATATTCATTGTTAATGTTTTAACTAACGGCAAAAATTGTTTTGGATCATTTATTGCTTAGCTGAAATGGAGATACTTGGATGTTTGAGTATTGCTATTAGTTGGTATGTGACAGCATTTATCTTCTAGACTATATTTTTCTATACATTTTTCGAATTCTCCATCTTCTGTAATATCTGAATTTTAGTAGTTATTTAATTGTAATACAGTTCTTATTAGTTTCTGTAATTACCAAATGAATAATTCGTGATAGATCATAGGGTCATAGTTACACTTCAATATCTTGACACACATTACATTGTGTAATTAAAGTAATAACGTAATGGATAATTCCATATTTATCCTTAGGCTTTCATTAATTTACATTCTGTTATTATCAAATTAATCATTTCCAGCAGACACTTCGTTCCTCAATGTATCACTTCTTGTTTCTGTCATTCATTTATCATACACTATCATATCATTACAATGATATATTAGTCATGACTAGGAATCTCCGTGAATTTCATGATAAGGGCATAATATGATGATGTGGTCCTCAGTGGGTTGCCGGGTTCTCAGAAGGGGGTCAAAGAATAGTAACACTGTTGGCACATAACTGGCTCGATGTACAATCGCTTGTGCATGCTTGGATTACATACAAATCACAAAGTGTGGATATCAAGTGGTCGATATGGAGCTCTCGATGAAGAAAAGAAACAAAAGAGAAGATGATATGGTCGACATCACGACAGTGTCCTTTACTTTCTAGAATTGTTTTAGCTTCAAAAATGGTGTCTCTGTGGCACGGTGGTTAAGACGTTTGCTTGTCTCTCTGACGATTGTGGGTTCGATTCTGGTTCGAGTCGCATGTGACATTTTTTAATATGGTGACTAGTACTGTTGCTCGAACTATGGTGTTTCTGTTTTGTCAACATTCTCACCTGATAACATACAATTCTGCTGACAGGAACTGAGCAATATAGAGAACCCGGTGAAATGATGTCAATCCGTCGTTATTAGACTCTTATAAATAAGATTATGACTGTGTCGACATGAAAAATTATGACAGTGTCGACATGAAAAATTATGACTGTGTCGACATGAAACATTATGACTGTCGACATGAAAAATTATGACTGTCGACATGAAATAACTTGTGCGTTCTGAAATCTCACTATAAGCAATCACAAACAGAATAGAAAGTAACCATTTAATAATAATACTTAAACAGACATACACAAAAATAACACATACATTCACATTTTCAGAGAATTTATCAAGAACGAAATCTCTTCGTCTCTTTTGTTGAAATAAACAAACAGAAAAACAATATATTCATCATTTATTTATTTTCAATAAACAAACAGAAAAACAATATATTCATCATTTATTTATTTTCAATAAACAAAAAATACAATTCAAACATGGATAAATAATTTATTCATTGTTAATGTTGACTACATAGTTTGAAATGTTTTAAATAGTTGCTGTAAAATATATTTCGAAATTTAGAGTTGTAAACATTGTATATAAACAAACCAACGCTGGCATTCAATATTTGAAATATATCGGTCTGCCACTTAATCGACATGTAGATATTTTCCAGCGATCCCCCTATTTGAAATCTTGGTTCCACCAGTCCAGCTGATGTGCTCATTAGTTTTGGTATGTTACACACCATAAAGACAGCAGAGATGACTACCACCTGCTGAATAACACGAAGTTCTTTGGGGCTCATTTTGTGGAAGAAGACAAAAGACGACATGTTAGCTAGTGAACTGCTAACTCCAGAAATATGCCTTCCCGAGGTCTGTTGAGAGCGATACCGAAAGTTGAACGCTGCCATAAGACATTTCGTCTGGATAATGACACATATAGTCAGAACAACTTGGGATGGACTAGTAATGCCAATATCACGTATAACCCAATTAATATTTTTCACTAATTCTAATTTAGGTAACAAACGTAATAAAAATCTGGAACAATTTGTTCGATTGTCAGGTTCCATTTTAATATCCATGAAAGCAAAGATTGGTGTACAACTAACGACACACACCACAAGAAGCAAAGTGATTACTATTATAGCAAACTGTTTTGTGTAAGTGTTCTTAAAACTCAGTGGTTTTATTACACACATGGACCGGATTACCGTTAGAAACATTGTAACTAATGTTGTAAATGCTAACACAAGATGTCCTATATTAGCAAATCCCAAATTAAATATGCTCGGATCGACAGAAAAGAAAACTAAAAAGTTAGAAAAAGTTTCTATTGCAACAAAAATTGTAGAAATTACTCGCAGGAACCGAAATAACAAAAAGAAAATATTAGCTACAGACAGAACTAATAAAGTTATTGTTACAGCATCTGATGTTCCCATTAAGATAAAAATGATCATGCTAAAACTGTTAGTAATAATACCAAAAATAGATAATAAAGAACCGGCACAAATATACACAATCAACATGACTTTGTATTCAACACTAAAAATATCCGAGTCATTCATTTTACTTATTCTTTTCAAATTTCTGAAACTCCGTATACACTGTTCTAGTACATTGTACGGAGCTAAGGTGACTTTTCTCTTGTCAAGTTAACTGTTTGACAAATGACTATATTTATGTTGTCAGTTTATGCTCACAAACCTTGTCATATTATATATTATTAATGTGTCTGTATGTTATTCATGTTCCGTTCAAGTGACAATGTACTAATAAAGTGTCTAATATTCCGAAGGGTACCATTGTTTATGGTTTCTGCATCGGTAATCAACGAGTATCACAAATTTATTACTTTTTAAAAATGAATAACACTTCTATTCATCTATAATCTATTAATAACACTTCTTACTTCTATAAGCTATGAATAACATTTCTTTGTTTCTATACGCTATGAATAACACTTATTGCTTCTATAAGCTATGAATAACACTCCTTTATTTCTATAAGCTATGAAAAGCACTTCTCTGCTTATATAGGTCTTCAGCAAACGTCTTCTACATATTCCTTTCTTTTGTCATTCCGTCCAATTCTTCCCATGTCCTACATATCCTTGTCTTCTTATTCTGCGATCAACTTCTGCTATGCGACTATTCCGGTATGTGTTATAAACAGGGCGGTGCGCTTGAGGTCTTCACCGGTACCCCATAGTTTGTCTTGTAGGGTTGTTTCTGTTGGCCAGATTTCCATTCTCACACTGCTAAGGCTAGGGCAGTCTTGCAGGATATTCTCTAGGAACTGCTTTGGTACCTATTCTTTTAACAACAGTGCCTGTCTTGCAATGCTTCCTGTCGGTCTTCTCAATGCGTGGTCTATCCATCGCCAGAGACGCTTCCTTAGCTTTTTCTCCACTATTATCTACTTAGCTCTTTCTCCACTATTATCTACTTAATTCTTTCTCCACTATTATCTACTTAATTCTTTCTTTGAGTTCATCGTTTGTAATCTTATCATGTCATCTTCGTCCC
Organism: Arion vulgaris; assembly: GCA_020796225.1. Lineage (NCBI taxonomy): Eukaryota > Metazoa > Mollusca > Gastropoda > Stylommatophora > Arionidae > Arion > Arion vulgaris. Next base: position 65,048,114 of record CM036757.1, on the reverse strand, counting down.
TCTATACTACATTAACATACATTTACAAAGGTCTGTAGTTTTCTGGTGGTTTCTTATGGTGTCATCCATGTTTCCGAGCCATTCAACAGAACTGACATCCCATTTGATTGACATATTTTCTGCTTTGTGTTTGTTTTGATCTCCTTTGATCTTCTTGGTCTCTATAATCTATTAAAACACTTTTGTTTTTTCTGTGTAATCTATGATATAACTTCCTGGGTTCTACAGTTATTAACTATTGGCATCTGAATAGACATCTTAATACACTTTCTGACCTATAGGTGCACAGTCTCACCAAGGAAATATCAAAAGATATACATACTGATGGTTAAATGGCTCGATAGTTAAAAACACTCTTCACTGCATCCCTCGTGTATCTAGTTCTGATTTTGCAATGTGTAATTTCAAACACCTTAAATCGTTTGATAAACTCAGCATATTTTAGTATCCTCATCCAACACGCGGTCGCCAAGAGACCAAAGAACACCTCTCTTATCCCTTCTCAACCTCCTGACATCCAGAGCTGTTGATGCAATCCAGTCCGCTATTTAATTGCAGCAAACACTCGCATGCCCAGGACGGTAATTCCACATAATAATCTTTTGGTTGAAGATCTTTATAGACGGCATGCATTCATACCGCAACCTGCCATTTTGTACTTTCTACAGCATCGACTGAAATTCATTTTAAAAAGACTCCAATAAACTGAGTCCCAGAGAGTGACTGGAGGAAAGACGTAACGATCTCAACCTCCATTCGCCTACTGGAAGTGGATGTAATGTATGCTCCGTCCCACACTGTAACGACACTACGGTGTGCGCTTGCTAGTAAGACACTGTAACGACACTACGGTGTGCGCTTGCTAGTAAGACACTGTAACGACGCTACGGTGTGAGCTTGCTAGTAAGACACTGTAACGACGCTACGGTGTGCGCTTGCTAGTAAGACACTGTAACGACGCTACGGTGTGCGCTTGCTAGTAAGACACTGTAACGACGCTACGGTGTGCGCTTGCTAGTAAGACACTGTAACGACGCTACGGTGTGAGCTTGCTAGTAAGACACTGTAACGACGCTACAGTGTGCGCTTGCTAGTAAGACTCAGCGTGACTTTTCACCCTAATTAACAGACCCTTAAGTGTATACAACATGATCATTACATACCATATCTGTTTTGTCAGCTGCTTTATTACGAGTTCAGTCTTTATATTATCCCGATCTCGACATTTCCTTCTAAGATTATTGACAACATTGCAGAAGAGGAGTACCATCTATCGAGATTCATTCTTTCCTTTTCAGTACGTTGCAACTGTGGACACCCGACCATTTGTTTTCTCAGCTTGGACTATCCACGACATACCGGGTCGATTTCGCGCGCGTTTGACAACATTAGTATTCTTGATCAGTTTGTGTCATTGATCAACAGTAACAGGTATATATGCTTTATCGTGTGCTTTATTGTGACAGGACCATAGTGATTAATTGATTGAGTGATATATATAACCATCAACATTGCACGTCGGTGAATAACTATGTGTGCTCCGATCTTTTTCTTACACATGAATATCTCCGCGATAGTCCACCAACTCCGTAGCATCAGCATGGTTGCCGATGTACTTCTGAAGACAGAAAGCGTTTTTTTCAAGAATTTATATTTTAATGTGTTTTATGAATTTGGTCGGGGCAGTCGCTTTACAGTCTCCTCTGATCGATATCAACTACCACATGTTCCTTTACGTGCTCATCTTGAACAACATTGGATCTTCATTGAATCGTCCGTGTATGACAGGTTTATGTACTCGATTTCATCTATAAAGAGATCATGGTTTTTCTGGAAGAAAATCCTTTGCAATTGTCGATAGTTACCCAGGGTATTATTGAAAATGTGAAATAGGTAACATATGACTTTTCTCCAGTTTTTTGTTTGTTTTTTTCTTTTTTTTCTTTCGTCCGCTTTCAACTCAGACGAAGTTCCATCTCTGAAACTGATTTTTACGTGAAAATCTGTTTTTCTAATTTCTTACAATGGCAGCAGCGTGCACATTGTAAATTACTTTACACTGGTAGCCGTGTGCTCAATGTACTCGTAATTAGTATTCCCTCGCCATACAGGCAGATTTTCTCCGACTTCAGAGGTACTCACGTTATCGTCCTGAGTAAGACCAAGAGACTCGAACAAATGCCGGACAGTAGGTTCGAACCCGAGCTATGAGGCGTCTCACAGCTAGCAGGCCTAGCTACTATCAACTACTCTAGGCAGTCCCCCATCTTCTCCAGTAACTTGCCATATCCTCCTTGATAGTGTAAATGCTGAACAGTCTATGATCCTTGACATACGAGTATTTATCTAGCGATCGTTAATAGATATGAAGCCAATCCTCAGGTAAAACAACTTTCGTTGTTTCTACAAAATATAAATAACACGTGTTTCTGTATTATATGAATTTATTGATCAATATCATCTGTTCCTATCCCATTTGATGTATTATGCCTCTACAAGAGAATTTAATTGTTGCCGCTATGTCGCCATTTTACTCATTGTTTCCCAAGACAGGCTCACTTCTCTTTCCAAAGTTTTTCTCCATGTTTCCTTTGGACGTCCAGATCTTCTTTTCTTATGCGCTGTCCATCTGAGACCTGCCCTAACCAACCCACTATGCCTACTGTCATGCCGCATACATGATCAATCAACCTCCATCTTAATATTTTAATGATGGTATCACATGATACCCAGTTTGTATGTTTTAAACAATCTTCATTAGCTGTTGTTTTTGGTCATAATATCCGCAGTATTATTCTTCACTGGAATATCTCCAGCTTGTGTTTGACGTTGCCTATAAATATATCTTCTTTATTACTACATACTATGAATACAACATTCTTGTTTATATAAACTATGACTATCACTTCTCTATCGCTGTAATCTACGAATAACATATCTATATTGCATCTATCTGCCTATTACCACTGTCGGTTTGCGGTTTAAGCATCTTCATTCTAACATCTGATAATGTAAGTGTCAGAAAACGCAGATTGTGGTTTCGTCGCGCTCAGTAATATTGATTGTCTTTTTATAAAAATAGTTTACTCTGAGAAGCCTGAGAATGTAATCAATGCAAACTTGACGGTATATTCTCCGTGTTAATATTTCTTCAATATTCAATAAAAATATATTTTAAAATTGAGATGGGCTAACATTGAATGTGACGTTCTTGTTTAGTTTGTAACGAAATTATCTATGTATATTTGTCTGTAAACATATGAGAACGTAGACGTGTTGATATATTTTAAAATTGAGATGGGCTAACATTGAATGTGACGTTCTTGTTTAGTTTGTAACGAAATTATCTATGTATATTTGTCTGTAAACATGAGAATGTAGAAGTAATGATAGATTTCTTCTTCTTATTCACCTTTCAACTCCCAAAGGAGCACAGGTCTTCAACAAACTTCTTCCAGTTCCTCCTCTCTCTTGACATCTCTTCCAATTCTTGTCTCTCACGTTCTAGCAACCAATTCTGGCTGTTTTCCGACAAGAAAGAAGGCTAGTCGGCATCACCGGATCCTTACGGCTTTCCCGGCGATATGCCATTTGCCCCACTGTTGAGGTTGTGGGTTCCAATCCGGACAGCGACACGTGCAATTTTTTATTAGACCCTAGGAATGTTGCCGGAACTACGAAATTCGTGCTTTGCGCAATGATCTCCGCAGATGGCAGGCCATCTCTGCCGACAGGGACTGAGCTATATTGGGAAACCTAGTGCAATGTAGTCACTTCTTCGTCTTTGGATTCTGGTTTTTCTATGGACACAGAGAGAAAGAAATTGCTGTGTTTTATTATGGGCTTCTGAAGAAACATACACATTCGTCTGCGATATTATCTGGTCTGAGAGAAAGGTCAAGAGATCAATAAATAAAAACAAGGGAAAAGTACTACAACATCACCGGCTTTCAACAGTATCGTCAAAACAATTGTCACAATAAGGTAATTGTAAAGTCCAACAACTTAAGTGGTTAGGAAAATCACGAGAAAGATTTAGGAGAGAAATATATCCTGCGTGGAACTTGGAATATGACAATAGTACGTAGGTATCATACGAAATAAGATGGATTTAGGAAACAAACAACTGAAGAGGAATAATTATTTTATTGACTGATTGGTTGATTGATTGGACCATCCATCTTCTTTGCACTTCGGTGAGTAACCATGTGTGCTTCGATCTCTTTCTTAAACATGAAGATCTCAGCTGCAGTGCACAAACTCCATAGCACCGGCAAAGTTCCCCGGTGTAATTTTGAAATGGAAGAGATATTTACGTAGGAATTTTATGTTTAGTATTTTCTGACGAGTTTTGCCCGGGAAGCGAACGGCGAAGTGTTATTTGCGAATTCTAGATACAAATAAGTGTTTTTCATAGATTCTAGAAATGACGGTGTGTTGTTCTTGCAATATAGAAACAAAGAAGTGTTATTCATAAATTGAAGAAGAAAAATAGTGTTAATTAATCATAGATTATAGTTTTAAATATGTGTCATTTGTAGATTACAGATGCCGAAACAAGAAAACAAATGACACTCTTCTGGAATATTTGTATACGGACATTGATATTTGTATACGGTTAATGTGACTTGAGTAACAATGAGGAATAATATTCAGATACTTTAACACGATATAATAGGACAATATCTGTTTCTCTGAAACTGCCCAAAAAAATGATAAGCATTCAACATACATCTTAAGAAATAAAATATTACATTAGCTCTGTACAGCGAACAACTTGAACAGTGTAATCGGATTTTTCGAAAAAAATCAAAAGATTTAGTAAAATTGACTGAATTATATATTTTTACAGCTGAATAAAAATTCATATTGATTGTTTATATTTGTGTTTGTTCTTTATTATCTTTTTTTGGTATTATTACTAATAGTTTTAGCATGATCATTTTTATCTTAATGGGAACAACAGATGCTGTAACAATAACTTTATAAGTTCTGTTAATCGCTAATATTTTCTTTTTGTTATTTCGGTTCCTGCGAGTGATTTCTGCAATTTTTGTTGCAATAGAAACGTTTAAGAACTTTTCAGTGTTCTTTTCTGTCGATCCTGGTGTATTTAATTTTTACTTTGCTAATATTGGACAGTTTCTGTTTGCATATACAACATTAGTTACCATGTTTCTAACGGTAATCAGGTCCATGTGTGTGATCAAACCACTAAGTTTTAAGAACATTTACACAAAACAGTTGGCTATAGTGGCAATCACTGTGCTTCTTGTGATGTGTGTTACTGTTTTCTCTCCAATTTTTGATTTCATGGATATTAAAATAGACCCTGATAAATTCTTCAAGATTTTTATTACATCTCTTACCCAAACGAGAATTAGTGAAAGATATTACATGGGTTATACGTGATTTTGTCATTACCATTCTATCCCAAGTTGTTGTGGCTATTTGTGTCATTATCCAGACAAAATGTCTCATGACAGCATTCAAATTTCGGCATCACTCTCAGGAGATCTCGGGAAGGTACATTTCTGGAGTTAACAGTTCACTAGCTGACATGTCGTCCTTTGCCTTCTTTCACAAAATGAGCCCCAAAGATGTTCGTGTTGTTCAACATGTGGTAGTCATCTCTGCTGTCTTCATGGTGTGTAACATACCAAAACTAATGAGCACATCTGCTGGACTTGTGGAACCAAGACTGCAAATACGAGAGAGATACGACTGGAAAATATTTACATGTCGATTAAGTGGCTGACCGATATATTTCAAATATTGAATGCCAGCGTTGGTTTGTTCATGTGCAATGTTTACAACTCTAAATTTAGAAACATATTTTACAGCAACTATTTAAAACATTTCAAACTATGTAGTCAACATTAACAATAAATAAATTATTTATCCATGTTTGAATTGTATTATTTCTTTGTTTGTTGAAAAGTAGTAAATTATGAATATCTTGAATTTATGTTATCTTGACTTTTTGTGCAATGAAAGGTTAAATAGATTATGGTAGAAATGGGATTCCCATTACATTTGATACAGATCATAAAAGAACTTTATAGTGATCAAATGGTGGCTGGAAGAACATGTGATGATACATCAGACTGGTTTGACGAAGGGCAGGGAGTCAGACAAGGCTGCATTCTATCGCCTTGTCGGTTTAACATATATGCAGAAAACATCATGAGGAATGTTACAGAAGATAGCGGAAACGAAAATACGATCTTTTATAATCGGAGGAAGAGAAGTACATGAACTACGATACACTGACGATACAGTGTTACTGTCAACATCACAAAAAGGGATTGAGATATTATTAGGAGAAGTGAAAGATAAAAGCGAAAAACTAAATCTATATCTCAATATGGCAAAAACAAAAATAACGACAACAGATAAAACGAACATGACAAATGATATTTTTATCAATGGGGAGAAAGTAGAAAATGTGAACAGTTTTGAATATCTTGGTTCCACTACTAACAACAGATGGAAATGGGATGAAGGAAATTAAAAGAAGAACAAAAATGGCTTTACAAAAAATTAAACAACTAAAAACAGTATGGACCGAACTGATAAGAAAACAAAGATCAGAATACTAAGAGCATGCATATTCCCAGTGGCAACGTATGGGTGTGAAGCATGGACATTTAATAGAGCAGTGGAAAAACATATATATGGGCTTTTGAATATAAGTGTTACATACGAGTCCTCCATATATCATGGACAGAGAAGAGAACAAATAGATCTATCCAGAAAGAACTCACAATCAAAGCAAATTGTCTGATGCTACAAAAAAGAAAGAGAACATTAAGATATTTTGGACATATAAAAAGACATGAAGGGCTGGAGAAGACCATCATGGAAGGAGGCATACCGGCAAAGAGAAGAAGAGGAATACCACGGAGAAGATGGATTCAGGATGTAACTGGTGGCTTGAACATGACGGCTGCAGAGGCAGGACATCTGACCTACGAGAGAGAGAAATTCCGGAGGACTGTTGGGGTGGTAAAGTTCTGCTCAGGACAAGCTATTTGATGATGATGATGAAATAGCTACGCTGTTTGCCTTGCGTTCCGAAGCTCGTGTGTTCCAATTCTGATCGTGCTGTCTTTTCGTGAGTGTATTTCTCTAGAGATCCATAGTAATGCTACCAGAATTACGGAGGTCTTATTCTTTTATACACTCGGCAGGTAGCATCCATTTTTGTTGATGGGTACCGACCGAGCCATATGAGGAAATCTACTACAATGAAGTCAACCTTAGTCGCATTTGTTTGTCTTCTATAATACATGTACATTCGACTATAGTGTTAAACGTACTATGTAGTTTGTGTACTTCTTATTCAACATCACAGATTACCTAATACCACTGAACTTTTTTGACATGCTCACTTTCTTCTATTACTATCAGAATAAACAAAGAATAAATGGGGAACGTGCTCTACTCTCCTAAAACTAGTCACTACTATTAGAATATTATAAAAAGTAGTGTCATTATTATTTAGTGATGATACTTTTAAGTCATATTTGTTGACAATAAGTCTTAAAGTCACAATGATATACTAACGATGCAGCTATGCATACACGATCTAGCAATATTAAAAACTAAGGAAGACACCACATCTTCAACGGTGACTGCTTGTTCCCTTGTCCCATCAGCTTATTTTGTCCCGGAATGATTATGGAATATGCATAATCACGACATCTTCAGGACAATCTGCAACATACTAGGGAGGAACACAAACTTGAAATCATCTTACTATGTCAACATCAAATAGGTTTAATCTTCTAATCGATTGTCCTATGTAGAACTTTAATAATAATAATAATTCCTCTCGTACCGTTATACGTTACATAGGGCCTGCAAGTAATTTCTCCATACCGCTCTATCCTGGGCAACTCGCTCAATCTCCTCCATGGAACTGAGACCGATATTTCCTGCCTCTCTCAGCAAAGTTCGCTTCAGGGTCTCCTTAGGTTGCCCTCTCTTTCTTGAACCCTTTGCATCCCACTTCAATGCCTGCTTTGATATTCGTTGATCATTTCTCCTCAAGGTGTGCCCAACATATCTCCATCTTCTCTTTCTTATAACAGTTGTCACTAGTGGTTGACCAGACATGTCTCTGATTTCATCACTTCTCCTGAATTCGTTCCATTTCCTATTCATTATTTTTCGCAGACATCTATTTTCAAATGCATTCAACTTGCTTTCTATATCTTTAGTCATTTTCCAACTCTCGCTGGCATATGTTAGGATTGATACAACATTTGAATTGAAAATTCGTAATTTAGTATTAATACTATATAACTTGCAGTTCCATATTTTATTTAGACTTTTAAAAGCTGATGTTGCTTTGCCAATAAGTAGAACTTTACCACCCTAACAATCCTTTCGGAATTTCTTTCTCTGTCATATGTCCATCTGTGCAGTCGTCATGCTCAAATCATTAGTTCTATCATCATATCCATCTTCTCCGTGGTCTTCCTCTTCTTATTTTGTCCAGGATGCCTCCTTACATAATTGACTTCTCCAAACATTCATGTCTTTTTATGTCTTCAAAATACTCAATTTTCTCATTCGTATGTCTAGCATCATCCAGTTGTCTTTGATGTTGAGTTCTTTCTGGATAGATATATGTGATCTCGTAAGCGTAGTGACAGAATACCAAAATATATATCCAATCTTTACAATGATTGCAAAGTACATAGTGTTATACGCATTCTCCAAGTCAATGACCACAGCAACAGTCGCTTGCTTGGATTGGAAGCCGTCATAAACATCATACGCAGTAAACGTGCCTGCATTGTCCCAAGTTCCTCTCATAGGCCAGTAGCTACTCAACGTGTCAGGAGGATGATTTCTGTCTCAAAGTGATACATTACTTTCATGGCCACTACCTTCTCCAGTAATTTCCATATATACTTTGCAAAGTGAGTATGTGGTAGCTGCTGAGCCGTTTACAATATTTAACATGTTTTAGGGATCTGTCGTAAATATCTATATGAAGTCAATCCAAAGATACCCCTGCATGGTGGGATGTGGCTGAAAAGTCTGCTGTCCGACTCAAAGCCACTAATGATTTCACAGAAATGACAAGGATAGCAAAGAGGGATATAATATTCTTGTATTTATTTAATATATATCTTGTCTCTAAACAATATTATATATATAACATTCTTCATGTAGTCTATTTTAGCTTTCGTCTTATGAAAATCGTAGCATATCCTATACATGACGTAGCCCTTAACAACAGTAAACGAGTCGTTGATTTTCTAGGCACCACTTATACGTTCAGTAGTTAACCATTGCTTTCTGAAACGTGAGGTCTGCTTTACCGTTTGTAAAAATCGACGGAACTAATTTGCTTCCAAACTTGCCCACCCCTGTAGTTTGAACCCTGTACGTTTGGTCAAGCTCACTGCCACTTATGCTACAGACGCTCACTTGAGTCTTATACTGTTGTCATATTGCAATATTTTTGCTTACGTTCATGGAATGTTCTCAATCATTTGTTTTCTCTTTCTATGTCTCTTTATCTTTGACTGTATCTGAAGAGCTACGGAGCTTGTAATGTGTACAGTACTCTAGACAAGTGGCGTACAATTTCTGCTGCGATTGACTGAGTCATACGGAGAAACCCGACGCAACGATGTCAGTACGTCACATGTAAACCTTTTAACCAGTTATCTTTTCATACATGTAAATATACACATATAATTATTATTGAAATATGCATGTACGTTTCTAATTAAAACGCGAGTCATTATAATTAGTACTCGTGTACCTGCTAATTATATATAACTATCTGATGGTTGCATAACCAAAACAGAAAACAACATGTTTCTTTGATCGTCTAGGACGCCTGTGACTGTTGTTATTAACTTGACAAATATAAAAATTAACTGTGAAGACAGTTGAAATATACTCAAATTAATGATATCTATAACTCTCCATTTTCATATGTTTAGAGACAAATATACAAAGAGCATTCTGTTACAAATAAAACAAGAACATTACATTGCATGTTAGCTCATTTAAATTTTATAATATGTCTTTATTGAATATTGAAGGAATATATAACTATAGAGAACATATTGACAATTTTGATTTGTTTACTTACACGACCGTTACCGTGTAAACAATGTTTTCTGGAAAAAAAGATAATCGATGATATTAATGAACGCTGCGATACCACAGTCATCGTCTTCTGACGAGTATATTTCCAATACATTATAAAACTTCAGTTTGAAGATATTCAAACAGACATTGCTTAGCATTAGATAGATGAAAATGAGAAATGGTATAAATATTTGATAGTGATAGAGATGCTCCGTTGGGAGTTGAAAGGTGAAGACAAAGAAGATATAGAAGAAATGCTCAAAGATTATAGAAATAAAGAATGTTGTAGCGCCTGGAGATTGTCTCTATATTTATTTACGGTTGTTACATAAATGTATTAAAGATCTTAAAGTGCTCAGCAGATAATCTTGTAAAATGTATATGACAATATATTGGAAATGATATTAACGAGAAACGTAAGTCACCTGGAGCACGTTCTCATTGATACACTGAGTAGATACTGGCAATTAAAATGTTAATGGAACAATGATTTGTTTATGATATTTGCATGGTCTTTCAATCAAAACACGAGAATGTTACTGTTGTGATTGACTTGAGGATTCGTATAACTAACTGCATTCTTTGACCATGATATTCTCTTTGCTAATATATCTATGTCATTTACTGGTAAACTGGTCACCTGCTACTTTGAAGGAGAGAACCGTTGAACTACGTTAAGAAAGGAATATAGACATCAGACCAAGCACATATATGTCAGGTATTAACATATGTTTTTATTCTATCACCAGTGTTGTTCAACGTTTGCAGTGTAAATGTAGTTAACATTTCGACAGTCTAGATGCCCAACGTTTACGTTTTCAGATGACCTCTTATTTATAGAACATCACCAAATATTGAAAAATGATCGAAGACATTCAATGGACATTGAATATAATATCGCGTCGCTGTAGGTAGTCTTATTCTCGTGTCTATGTGTCCGACTGGAGTGCTATGATGTCAATTTAGTGAACAATAAACAAATACTATAGAACCAAGAAGTGTTATTCACAGATAACACAGAACTGATATCATAAATTATAGAAACAAAGAAGTTTTATTCACAGATAACACAGAACTGATATCATAGATTATAGAAACAAAGAAGTGTTATTCACAGATAACACAGAACTGATATCATAAATTATAGAAACAAAGAAGTGTTATTCACAGATAACATAGAACTGATATCATAGATTATAGAAACAAAGAAGTGTTATTCACAGATAACAAAGACGTGATATCATAGATTATAAAAACAAAGAAGTGTTATTCACAGATAACATAGAACTGATATGATAGATTATATAAACAAAGAAGTGTTATTAATAGGCGAGTTACCGTTATCGAAGTTTATAACACACTGCACAAATAACCAAGCGTTGTTGAAATTACGGAGATCGAGAGCGGATTATACCAATATAATTATGGGCGCATAAAGGAAACCCTGATCCGTTATTTGGTCTTTTAAATTACAAATACCTCTGAAGTCAGAGTAAAACTCGCCTGAATTACAAGCGACACTTAGGGTTATGGAATGCATGCCTTCACGCAAAATGAAGTCAGAGGTACCATATTCAAAATAGTCATATTAGGAACCATTACCATGTCTTAAGTCATAAAGGACGAACAACAACAAAATGTATGGTAGTCTTAAGCAACAAAGTAGTAATATTCATCGACAATACAAGAAGTGAAGTGCATAGATTCATTTAACAAAAAGTGATATCCATATATAAAAGTAATAAATGTGTGATATAAATGATTGCCGATGTCGAAACGATAAAATTTGACACTTCTTTTCTGGAATATGTCTACACAGACATTGTCATTTAAACGGGACCTGAATAAATGAAGAGTAATATACAGACAAATTAATAAAATATAATAAGACAAGATTTGCTATCTTGAAACCGACAAAAGAATGATAAACACCATACAGGCAATACATTAAAGAAAACAGCAGACTTTAACTCTATACAATGAACTAAAACAGTGTGTTCAGATTTTCAATAAATATTAAGAATTCAGTAAAAGTAAATGACATGGATAATGTTACAATTGAATACAAATGTATTTTAGTTGTGTATATTTGTGTCGGTTCTTTATTATTTATTTTTGGTATTATTGCTAATAGTTTTAGTATGATCATTTTTATCTTAATGGGAACAACAGATGCTGTAACAATAACTTTATTAGTGCTGTCAATCGCTAATATTTTCTTTTTGTTATTTCGGTTCCTAACCGTCATTACAGCAATTTTTGTTGCAATAGAAACATTTACCAATTTTCTTAGTTTTTTTCCTATCGAACCCAACATATTTAGGTTTTACTCTTCTAATATGGGACATCTTGTGGTAGCATTTACAACATTAGTTACCATGTTTCTAACGTTAATCAGGTCCATGTGTGTGATAAAACCACTGAGTTTTAAAAATACTTACACAAAACAATTTGCTATAGTAGTAATCACTGTTCTTCTTGGGATGTGTATCATTGTCTTCACGCCAATTTTCGCTTTCGTTGATATTAAAATGGATTGGGAAAATAGAACACGGTCTTCAAGATTTGTATTATTTATCTTACCTGAATTAGAATTAGTGAAAAATATTACATGGGTTTTACGTGATATTGTCATTACTATTTCATCCCAAGTTGTTGTGGCTATTTGTGTCATTATCCAGACGAAATGTCTAATTGCAGCGTTCAAATTTCGGCATCGCTCTCAACAGATCTCCGGAAGGTATATCTCTGGAGCTAAGAGTTCACTATCTGACATGTCGTCTTTTGCCTTTTTTCACAAAATGAGCTCCAAAGATCTTCGTGTTGTTCAGCAGGTGGTACTCATCTCTGTTGTCTATATTGTGTGTAACATACCAAAAATAATGATCACATCTGCTACACTGAAGGAACCAAGACTACAAACAGGAGCATCAATAGAAAATATTTACATGTCAATTAACTGGCTGACTGATATTTTTCAGATGATTAATTCCAGCGTTGGTTTCTTTATATACATTGCTTACAATACTAAATTTAGAACTATTTTTAACAGTAATTATTTAAAACATTGCAAACTCTGTAGTAAGCATTGACAATAAATAAAGTATTTATATATGTCTGAATTGTATTTATTGTTTATTTCTGGCAAAGTAGCATATTATGTATATCTCTTACTATGTTATCTGAAATTTTTCTGCAAAACATGAGTCACTGCGGTTAAATTATTAAATCGTTTGCATTGCACAGGAGCAATGAAGTCAATCCTTTGCATTTAGTCAACGTTTTATTTTTCTTCTACAATACATTGAACAATACCGTAGAACAGCGTATCCCAAACTGGGGTACGCGGACCTCCGGGGGTCTGCGAGATACTCACAGAGGGTGCTCAAGCACTTTGAAGAAATAATATGATCTTTGACATTTCAAACAGAAAAATAGATTTAAAAAACAAGTATAAAAACAGTGGTAAACTAGTTCCACTGCGAAATCAAAGGACTCGGACTAGACCGGAGTTTGACAGGACAAAATAAAAGATCATTTGAAGTTTCTCGAAGTTTAAGAAATTGGAGTCAGCTTGACTGTTGGTGTGATGTAATAATAACTCCATCGCTAGAAGATTTTCATATACAGAATCTTTTGGGCGTCCGTGGCAGTAAAATATATTTTAAAGAGGGTCAGCTGCATGCAAAGTTTTGGAACCTCTGCAAAAGAATAAGCTTTGTAGTTTGTTCACTTGTTGCCCAACATCATAGATAACTTATTATCGCAGAACTTGGTTAGCATGCTCACTATCTTCTATTACTATCAGAATAAACAAAGAATCACTGGTGAAGATGTTCTATTCTCTAACAGCTAGTCACTACTAACGTAATATTATAAATAGTATTTCTATTATTTTTTAGTGAGGAAAATTTCATCTTCTACTTCTTTTTCGAACACTCCTCATCCACCACTCTTTGTGATTTGTATGTGATCTGAGCCCAAGAGCTATTGTTCATTGTGCCAGTTGTGCAGCTACAAGTAGGCAAGCCCATCTGATTTCTGCGCCGCTTTTTATTTACCACTGTAGCTCTTAGTCTGACTCTCATTATTTCTCATCTTTTAGTCTGACTCTTATTTTATCTCATCTCTTTATCTGACTCTTATTTTATGTCATCTCTTTTTCTGACTCTCATTTGATCTCATCTCTTTGTCTGACTCTCATTTGATCTCATCTCTTTGTCTGACTCTTATTTTATCTCATCTCTTTGTCTGACTTATTTTATCTCATCTCTTTGTCTGACTCTTATTTTATCTCATCTCTTTGTCTGACTCTTATTTTATCTCATCCCTTTGTCTGACTCTTAATCTCATCTCTTTGTCTGACTCTCATTTTATCTCATCTCTTTGTCTGACTCTTATTGTATCTCTTTCTCTTTGTCTGACTCTTACTTAATCTCATCTCTTTGTCTGACTCTTATTAATCTCATCTCTTTGTCTGACTCTTACTTTATCTCATCTCTTTGTCTGACTCTTATTTGATCTCATCTCTTTGTCTGACTCTTATTTGATCTCATCTCTTTGTCTGACTCTTATTTGATCTCATCTCTTTGTCTGACTCCGATTATAAAGATGAGATATATGGTAGAATATGGGTTCATAATTCCCATCACGATGATGCTCAATCTAAGAATATATTCTTGCTATTCCAGTCAATGTGAGCGCCTGTAGCTTAACGGATAGTGAGCTCGATTCCAACCCAAGCATACCTGGTTCAAACTCCGCGCCGGACAATTTTGAAAGAAAATTAGTTCCTTGGTTTTTATGAACGATAAAAATAGACCACACCGTTCAAAAAGCAATGGCAAACTACTAACCGTATAAGTGGTGCTTTTAGGTTTACTGTTGTTGATATCTACGTCCTGTAAAGGTTATGCCTCGATTTGCATCATAGACAAGAAATACCTACTACACAATGCAATTGCTGATGTTACTGGAGCGAGACAACAAACGTTAAATATTGTGGGAGACATATGATGAAAGAACTTACACCATGTAAACACAGTTGAAATCCTTGCAACAGAGAAATAATTGATTCTGATAAAGTGAATCATGATACGCTTCCACAACAATATCATTAATCATAACACACTTCAACAACAATATCATTAATCATGACACGCTTCCACAACAATATCATTAATCATGATACGCTTCCATAACAATATCATTAATCATGACACACTTCAACAACAATATCATTAATCATGACACACTTCCACAACAATATCATTAATCATGACACACTTCAACAACAATATCATTAATCATGACACACTTCCATAACAATATCATTAATCATGACACACTTCCATAACAATATCATTAATCATGACACACTTCCACAACAGTATCATTAATCATGACACGCTTCCATAACAATATCATTAATCATGACACACTTCCATAACAATATCATTAATCATGACACACTTCCACAACAATATCATTAATCATGACACGCTTCCACAACAATATCATTAATCATGACACACTTCCATAACAATATCATTAATCATGACACGCTTCCACAACAATATCATTAATCATGATACGCTTCCATAACAATATCATTAATCATGACACACTTCCACAACAATATCATTAATCATGACACACTTCCACAACAATATCATTAATCATAACACACTTCAACAACAATATCATTAATCATGACACACTTCCACAACAATACCATTAATCATGACACACTTCAACAACAATATCATTAATCATGACACACTTCCACAACAATATCATTAATCATGACACACTTCCATAACAATATCATTAATCATAACACACTTCCACAACAATATCATTAATCATAACACACTTCCACAACAATATCATTAATCATAACACACTTCAACAACAATATCATTAATCATGACACGCTTCCACAACAATATCATTAATCATGACACACTTCCATAACAATATCATTAATCATGACACACTTCCACAACAATATCATTAATCATGATACGCTTCCACAACAATATCATTAATCATGACACACTTCCACAACAATATCATTAATCATGACACACTTCCACAACAATATCATTAATCATGACACACTTCCACAACAATATCATTAATCATAACACACTTCCACAACAATATCATTAATCATAACACACTTCCACAACAATATCATTAATCATGACACACTTCCACAACAATATCATTAATCATGACAAGGAATGTAGAGGTTGAGACAATCTGGTAGAAGATCGAAAAAATAATGATCTTATATTCGATAACGTAATAGTTATCATGCTAGAGATATCAATTGTCGTCAGTCAAACATATGGTGCCAAGTAGAAATGAAAGAAAAAAATGAGTGGATTGCAAATGATACATTAAAGTTTATGCTACAGAGCGGGAAGAAAAAGGCACAAGGAAAACAAAAAAAGAATGTTAAATGGAGAATAAAAAAACATGAAGGCAAGAAAATCACTTGAATAAGATAATATTTCAGCAACGTTTATCAAAACTTAAGGTAGAACAAAGCGTAGACATATTTTATAAACACCGTCGACTGTTGAACACAGATTAAGCAGGTCAGATTCAATCGAATAATATGCACAAACACATGCGGTCACCTTTCTTGTGCTTGGTTGTATTAGAAGAAACAATAGTATACATACACACACGTATACACAAATAACATACATGTACATATCATTCATATGAAGCTACAAGTTTATTGTAACACGAGAATAAGGAGTTTTGAGAACCCCAGAGGAAGCAACAAAGTTAATGAATGTGATCAGTGGCGGCTCGTCATTAAGGGCCAGTGGGGTCGGGCCCCACCAAAAATAATGTATTTATTAGTAAATAAATTAAAAAATAACCTATCCCAAAACCATGATTTTTCTCAAAAATTTGAATCTGGCCTCACCAACAAAAAGGATCACTAGCCGCTACTGAATGTGATCAATAAAAAAAAACAGTGAACAAGTATTAGGAGCTTCCAGAAAAAAAACCAAACACAGGACTTGAACCACAAACCTTTATTTCTTACGGCAACCATTGCCTAACCCCACAGACGAGAGTTTTTAAGAAAACAACCAGCTGGCTCTAAAACAAAGAGCTTCACTAAGTAGTGTCTTTCCTAATCAGCGTCGACTGTTGAACACAGAATTATGAGGTCAGATTCGGTTGAACAGTGTTTGCACAAACACATGTGATAAACGTTTATGGGTTTGTATATATGAGATAAAACAACATCATACATACACACAAATATACACATATAACTTTCATACACACATCATTCATAGATAATAATAATAATAATAATAATTCATCTCGTACCGTTATACGTTACATAGTGCCTGAAAGTAATTTCTCCATACCGCTCCATCCTGGGCAACTCGCTCAATCTCCTCCATGGAACTGTGACCGATATTTCCTGCCTCTCTCAGCAAAGTTCGTTTCAGGGTCTCCTTAGGTCGACTCTCTTTCTTGAACCCTTTATGGCGTCCTTTCTTACAAGTTTCTGTATCTACTTCAATTTCTTGTGATGATGTAGCTGGCCTCACGCACAAGTCCTCCTCCTTTTTCCTCCTGGCTTGGAACCGGCATCGGAAGATTTTATCATTCATAGATTGCTTTAAGTATATTCGTGACAAGCGAATTAGAAGTTTTAAGAACCCAGTGGAAGAACTGGAGTCAATGTGCAGCGTGACTGGATACATGTTGGATTGTTCTATCTAGTTCGTGTTGTATCGGATTGTTTTCGTTCAACCTCCGACTTCTAGCATATATTTTTTTGACGAGATGTCCAGCTTTCGAAAATATGTGTCATAAATAGTTGAATTTTTGCCCTTGTTTGATCGTAGTGCAGTTGATATTCAATCAGTCAAGTGCATGCCTGTCGGTGTAGGCGATCATGTCTCTCCACAACTCTCTTTGCTTGGTGCATGTAATAAGTTCTGACGTCGAACTATTGTCGAATAATGATGTCAGGTCATCCAACATCTTCTCCCTCTGTCTTCCACGATCTCTCCTTCCCTTTATTTTACATGTAGTCACCAAATGTTCTAAATCTTCACTTCGCATTATATGCCCGAAGAACCTTGATTGTCGGATTCTTATTCTTTTGATAATATTTCTTTGTGTGCATGCCTGATTTAAACCCTCCTTGTTGATATTGAAAATGAAAATCGTGGCATATCCTTTACAAGACGTAGCCATCAACCACAGTAAACTAGTCGTTGATTTTCTAGGCGTTGCTTATACGTTCAGTTGTTTACCATTGCTTTCTGAACGGTGATGTCTATTTTTACTTTCTGTAACATTCCCACAGAAATGAATTTGCTTCCAAACTTGCCTACCGTGAGGTTTGAACCAGGTACGCTTGGGTTTTGATCGAGCTCACTACCTCTTGAGCTACAGACGATCACTGTTGATATTACAGTTGATATTTATTCTATAATTGTAAAATGATTAATGCTGTATATATCATATATCCTTCTTCTATTTCAATTACTTGACACAGATTACTTTGTATAATTGTCAAATCATAAATCTTCAATAGATCCTTAGTTCTTCATTCATTTTCAATAATTTCTTGCGGATTACGTTCTGTAGTTGTCAAATTATTCATTTCCTGCAGACTCTTCTGTCCTTACTTTCTTATTCCTCTCGCTCCTCGTACAGCATAGGACCTCAGTAGTTACTCGCCACTTTTCTCGGTCTCTGGTTGTTTTCTTTATGGTCTCATATGATAGTCGGGCACTCTTCAGTTCCTCAAGAATACTTTGTCTCCAGGTCTGTTTACAGCGTCCTCTTTTTCGTTTTCCTTGCGGGTTCCAATCAAGTGCTTGTCTAGTAACATTCGACTATGTCTTCCGTAGGGTATGCCCGATCCATCTTCTGTCCTGGTCCCTTATAAATAATGTATCACTGTTTACTTTCTGCCATTGTCATAAATATTACACTTCTTGTAAGTCTTTGGTTATTGGTTACTGAACTGACGTCACAGCACTACGGGCAGTTCTATGTGTGCTCAGTCGCGCCCCCATCACATTTCGTACGGTATGCATTCTGATGGTTCATGTGACTCGATGTTTAAACACTCTCATCTCTTGGTCCATCAAGCATCCAACTCTACTTGTACAGCGTAAAATTACAAACTTCTTTAATTGATTCATCCTCTTTATCCATCCTAAACTCACCAACAATTGATACTTTCGATGGAAGTCTTTTTACTTTATCGTTGCCGCGAACACCTGCATGCCCCCGGGACAGTAGATCAGGGTGAGACTCTGGATGCTATAAACCTCTAAAGGCGATATACACTCATTCCTCAACCTGCCATTCTAGACATTCTGGAGCATCGACTGACAGTCAGAAATAACAACGGTCCCAGTAAATGGAATCCGAGAAAAAACTTTGTAACTTGTATTACAATTTACTATTCTAAATGCCATTGTTAATTGCTAATAAAATTTGTTAATACTACTGATATTCATCATCATCATCATCAAGGTGCGTATCCTTTACAGGACGTTGCTCTCTTTGCAGCGCATCTGAAATTCACTGTCTCTAATCAGTTCACGCACTTCGTCGATGGTCATATTCATGGTTTCTTTAATATCTTGTAGCCATCTTCTTCTTGGTCTGTCTCTGCATCCTGGGACCCTGCCCTCTAATATTGTTCTCTCCAGGCCATCGTGATGCTTCATGTGGCCAAAGCAGTGCAGTGCGGTATATTTCCTCAGTATGATGCAAATCTTCGAAATGCCGTCCCTCAAGTGGTTTTTCCTTAAAATAACATTCAATTGTAATTGCGCTTTGATTGCTTATGCCGTCCCTCTTATGGTTCCGCCTGATGCGGCCGCCTCTCTGCATCATAGCACGGCACGGGACCAAAGTATCTAATTTTTCTGTATAGTATGTTATTTATCAGCCAATTGTCTTTAGCAACTGATATTCAGTGGTGTTAAATTTCCTGTGGAATATAATATTTGTTTGTGCGTGCTGTGTTGTTATTAAACAGGATGTATCTTAATCCAGCAATTCTGTAATGAAGGATGATATAACACGAGAAGGATCGTGAATTTCCAACTGAACTCAACCATCATATGTTACAGGCAAGTCTACAGGTGGGTGTGGCTATAGTTACTACAAACCTATTGACTATTCAAATCATTTTCTTTTCGTAATCTTCTAACTGGATTTAAACTGATCATATTTTTCTAATATTAAGCTTTACTGTTCAGTTTACTTTATGAATTATTCACATACAATTAAATTAGAAATAATTATTCTGAATAAATGGTTTTAGTTTCCATTGAGTTCTTTAATAGGATGGTTATTAACACAGTGTGTTTGTGTTCTATATGTATAATATATGTTATTGATATAGATTCTCACAGCATATTCGTTAACACCATTTTTTCTCCTTATAACATTTGTACGAAATGCTCTCTTTGACTAATATGTCACGCCGTTTCCCTTTGTTCTAAAGCTCATATGTTTGAACCACGTGCTTTTCATTCGTTGATCCCTAGGATTATTGCTGGAGCTACGCAGCTTTAATAGAGACAGGTGGTGTGCTATTTGTGCAGATTGACTCAGCCATATGGATACACCGAATCAACGACGCCAGTACGTCACCTGTAAACCTTTCAACCAGTTATCTTCAAACACTTAAATATACAAATACAATTATTATTTGAAAATGCGTGTAAATTTCGTATGTCAACGCGAGTCAATATAATTAAGTGTTTCTGCTAATTATATATATGTAATTGTAATCTGACAAATACACATTCAAAATATGAAGAATAAAAACATGTTTCTTTGATCTTCTGTGACGTTTGTGACAGATGTTAATAACTTGACAAATATAAAAGTTGACTTTGAATATAGTTGAAATATATTTATGTTAAATATATCAATACTTCTACATGCTTATATATGTTTACATGCATATTTATGCAGTACATTTCGTTACAAATAAAACAAGAATATCGCATTGCATGTTAGCTCATCTCCATTTTATAGCATTTCTTTTCCTACACAAATATTGAAGATAAATAGATATACAGTGAGAACATAGCGTTACGTTTGCTTTGATTACATTCACAGACTTTTTTCATAGTGAACTATTTATATAAAAAGACAATCAATATTAAAGAACTCTACAAACTCCACAGTCGTCTTCTTCTGAAGCGTACAATCCAAATAAATTATCAAACTTCAGTTTGAGAATATTCAGTTGTTAGCATTAGACAATATGAAAATGGGAATATGTATTAATACTTGATATTGATAGAAAAGAAATGTTCGTAGATTTTAGAAACAAAAAATGTTGTAGCGTCTGGATATTGTCTACATATCTATTCACAGCTGTTCTATAAAAGTGTTAACGATTTTAAAGTGCTCAGTAGATACCCTTGTAAAATGTTTGTGACAATGTATTTGAAATGATAGTGGCCAGAAACGTAGTGTCATCTGGAGCCAATCCTCCCTGATACGCTGCTTTGCTACCGATAAATGAAACGGTCTTAGGACAATTATTTGTTTATGATGTTTACGATGGCTTCCAATCGAAACTGGAGTGTTACTTTTGTGATTGACTTGCAGGATTTCTATAACTAATTTAATTTTTAATCAGGATAATCTCTTTGCTAAGTGGGGGTTTTTGACTAGTAAAATGGACTGCTCCTTCTTTGACGAAGAGAACCGTTGAACTACGTTTAGGATATAACATAGCCAATCGATCAATCAAATGTATGCCAGGGATTATCACATACCATCTTATTTATAGCACATGATTAGATAATAAAAAATGATCAAATGGACTTTGAATACAATCGCGCGTTGGTGAAGTGAGTCTTGTTCTGATGTCTATCTCTCAGCCTGGAGTGATATGATGTCAATTTAATAAACAATAAACAATAACTATAGAGCCGATGGGTGTTATCCATAAAAAATAAATAAGTGATATCATAGATTATAGAAACAAAGAAGTGTTATTCACAGATAACAAATAAGTAATATCATAGATTATAGAAACAAAGAAGTGTTATTCACAGACAACAAATAAGTGATATCATAGATTATAGAAATAAAGAAGTGTTATTCATAGCCTGGTCATCAATATCAGAGTTTATAACACACTCGCTAGTTCCTACGTGCTGTAGAAATGACTGAATTACTGTCCAGCGTGGGTCAAAGAATTCTTCACGAGCAATAGGGATGTGGTTGGACTACAGGAAATGCTGATTCTTTACTTGGACATCTAAATTACCACTAGCTCTGAAGTCAGAGTAAAACTCGCTTAAATGTCAAGTGGCACTAATAAAATAAAAAGCACGAGTTCACTCAAAGATAAGTCAGAGATACCAAATTAAAAAGTATCATATTAAGAGCAATTAATATACCTGAATTTAAAATGAGCGGACAAATATTATCGTAATCTTTTGGGGAAATAAAAATTGATATTCATAGAATATAAAAGAAGATTAAAGAAACAAAGAAGCGATATCCATAAACAAAAATAATAAATATGTGACATTCGTAGACTACAGATGCTGAAACAATAAAATGTGACTTTCTTCTGGAATAGTTGCGTACAGACGTAGTCACCTGAACGAGCTTTGAATAACAATGGATAATAATATGCAGAAAAATTAATACGATATACAAAAGAGAACATGATTTCTTATCTTGAAACTAACAAAAGAATGATCAGAATTAGACGAACATATATATTTAACAACACGAAACACATAAACTCTGTAACGAGAACTAGATAAGTGTATTCACATTTTCAAATATTTTTTAAAGATTCAGTAAAAATGAATGACTTGGATATTTTTGGAGTTGAATACAAAGTCATATTGATTGTTTATATTTGTATCGGTTCTTTATTATCTATTTTTGGTATTATTACTAACAGTTTTAGCATGATCATTTTTATCTTAATGGGAACAACAGATGCTGTAACAATAACTTTATTAGTTCTGTCAATCGCTAATATTTTCTTTTTGTTATTTCGATTTCTGCGAGTGATTTCTGCAATTTTTATTGCAATAGAAACTTTTACTAACTTTTTAGTTTTCTTTTCTGTTGATCCTTACGTATTGAATAGTTACTTTGCTAATATGGGACATCTTGTGTTAGCATATACAACATTAGTTACAATGTTTCTAACAGTAATGCGGTCCATGTGTGTGATAAAACCACTGAACTTTAAGAACACTTACACAAAACAGTTTGCTATATTGGTAATCGGTGTTCTTCTTGTGATGTGTGTTATTGTTTTTACGCCAATTTTTGTTTTCATGGATGTTAAAAAGGGTTGCGATAATAGAACAAGTTCTTCAAGACCTTTATTACTTCTCTTACCTAATAGAGAATTAGTGAAAAATATTATCTGGGTTTTACGTGATATCGCCATTACTATTTCATCCCAAGTTGTTGTGGTTATTTGTGTTGTTATTCAGACGAAATGTCTTATGGCAGCGTTTAAATTTCGGCATCGCTCTCAACATATCTCAGAGGGTTATATTCCTGAAGTTAATAATTCACTATCTAACATGTCGTCGTTTCTCGTTTCTCACAAAATGAGCCCCAAAGATCTTCGTGTTGTTCAGCAGGTAGTACTCATCTCTGCTGTCTTCATGGTGTGTAACATACCACAAATAATGATCACATTTGCTGCACTAGTTGAGCCAAGACTTCAATTAAAAGGACCACTTGAAAATATTTACATGTCGATTAACTGGATGAGCGATATATTTCAAATGGTGAATGCCAGCGTTGGTTTCTTTATATACAATGCTTACAACTCTAAATTTAGAAATATATTCAACAGCAACTATTTAATACTTGTAAAACTCTGTAGTTAACATTGACAATAAATAACGCATTTATCCATGTCTGGATTGTATTTTTTGTTTGTGTCTAATTAGCAATTTATAAATATCTTGAACTTGAGTTTGTTTATTACCAACCGAAAAACGAAACGATTTAGATCTTGATAAATTGTTTACAAACGTTAATGCATGTTTCTCTTGTATGTTTGGCTATTATTATTACTGTTATTATTTTTTTAATTTTTGTTTTTTGTGGAAGGGTTATATTTCTAGCACAAAAAGAACAATGATCAAGATGAACTCGAACGTTGTTTGGAGCTCTTCTTTATTTTCATTAAAAATATTATTTTTTTAAAAATGCCAGTACTTGTTTCTATAGTAATAGGGGTATCTGATGGTATATGGTTTAGTCGTTGCCTTGCGTTCGGAAGTTCCAGGGGTCAAATCAAAACCTGGTTGTTCAAGGGTGCTTTTTTCAAGCATTGCTAAGATTGTTGCCAGAGTTACGGAGTTTGTTCTTTGTGCAATGCACTCAGCAAGTGGCGTTCTATTTCTGTGGATAGGAAGCGAGTCGCATGAAGGAATCAGTCACAATGAAGTTATTCCTTTGTCTATAGACCCTTATATAATGTATGTAAAGTAGCCAGTGCTGTAGAACTTTCGATGCAGTTTGTTCAATTGTTTCTCTGCTGCACATATGAAAGTAGGTAAACGAAGCAGATGCATATGTTTAGTATGGTATGCTACTGTTCTGATCGAAGTAACGAAAGTCTGTCATTTCCAGTTGATGGTAATCTTCGTTTGTTAGCTTATATTCTTTTGTTACAGTCTGGATAGATATGTTTTTTTTTCTTCATAATATGTGATTTCATTATCTTTCTGCTTACATCCTTCTCCCTTCTTTGCAAGTCATTTAATTTCCTGAGAAATTCCATGGTGAAAGTAAATTTTGGATCCCATACAATTATGTCTTCAGTTTTAGTAGACGTTTTCGTCTTTTTCTACTTAAAGCATCCTTCTTCTTCCTAGTAAGCGTTAGCCTACTATGAATTCAGCCTATTCATGGTGCCTGGTATGGTGTGTCTGACTGAACTGTGCATGAATGCTTGTTTTTCTTACTAAAAGTATCCCCTGACATATAGACGTGCCGTCTTAGACATAAGAAATTAAGAAATACAAGTAGACTTTTTCAGATTACACACTTTTCTCTGGTGGATCATGCCTTAAATAAATAACAAAACAACTGTGAAAAGTTAAGGACACTGGTGTGATGTTGACCAGACTTAGAAATAGTATTTATATTCCATAGAGCATTGAATATTAATTTAAGGTTAAGTGAGCAGAGAACAAGTTTGCATAAAATGTTTTAAATGTAGAACATATACAAAGTTAGATCTGCATTTTTATTTGACCTATAGCACAGGGTGGGGAATGTAGTGAACATCACGCCACCGCCTATACATTCCACTGATTCTCTTGTACTCACGTGAAGCTGTATCGACCTTAGTGTCGTTCTGTAGGATAACATTCCTCTTCAAAACGGAGAAATGTGATCATGGGACTATGTGTCTATGAAGCAAGTACGTTAAAAACTATTCTATTTTGTCTCTACTTGGAAGTTAAACAATACAATTATTATAATAGATACATGTAACTTATTTTGGAAAACCTACTTCTGCTTTGTTTTCTAGATTTAGATCATTATAGATGCCCGCCAGGCCATCGTGTTCGTATCGCGTTGAATTACAGTGTGACAAGCCCTCTGTGAGTGCGAGTTCAATTCCGCGGGCTGGTAGAAAAAGTCACAGCTTCTCCAGATTTACGGTGTTCGTGGCACGAACCGACGGGTCACGATGTTCATGGTATCGAGCCGAAGAACTGAAAGCTCAAGTGCTTCTGGATCGAAAAAAAACAAAGATCATTATAGATCAATAGTTGTGTTGATAAGAAGTCAAGTCTTCAACAGGTCAAGATCATACAAAGTCTTGTAAAGGTCAGACTATGTTCCTACCAGAATCGAGCTGTTTCAGTCTTCACCAGGTCAAGGTCACAGTTTCGTAAATCGCCCATTTTGATCTATCAAGAGTGTAGCTGATTCATAGTTTACAATATATCCAGTACAAAAACCTGGTTATGGGTCGAATTTGTTCTTGCCTGATTGATAATGGCCTATGGTTCTCACTAGGTTAAGGTCAAAATCTCGTAATTGGCTTACTATGCTCATATCTAATAGAAGTAGACAGCAAATAATTACTAAGGGCCTCAGGAAAAACTATTACCAAACACATAATTAGAACCGCAAACCGTATTTCTTAACGGCACCCATTGCCTAGCACTACAATATGAACGATTTTAGGAACACAGCCAGCTAGCCCTTCAAAGAAAAATCTTAACCACTTTGTCATGAAGCCTCGTGGGGAGATTTAGTTTCTATCTTGTGCCAGGTGTGTTGTGCTTGACGTTGCCAGTTCATGCTTTCGCAGGGACTCTGAGAAGTTATCTATCCATCGTATTCTTGGCCTGCCTCGTGTTCTGCGCCCTGAGTGTCGATTATTTTAGGCACATGATGGTAGTAAATGTGGTTCCATTCTCATTAGATTGTCGAACGACTGGATTCTTTGCTTCTCGCTGTACTGTATGCTTGGTATAGTACCAACGATGCTTCTGATATTCTCGTTTCTCACTCTATCTCTCATCGTAACTTTGACAGCTTTTCGTAGACATCTCATTTCACATGTTGTAATCTTTCTTTCTTTTGTAATCTGACTTTCGTAAACGCTTCGGTTGTTGAACACAGAATAATCAGGTCAGATTCGATCGAACAGTGTTTGCACAAACACATGCGAAAAACTTATTGTGTTTGTATATTTAAGGTTAAACAACGGTAGGGCTAAACAACTAAGAAAATATGGAATCAGCAAACATCTCATCATGGTCTGCAAGAGTTTATACATGTCAAATAAAAGTTACATAAGAACAAAAGCCGGAACATCAAAAACATTCACAGTAAACTCAGGAGTTAGACAGGGATGTGTGCTCTCCCCACTGATGTTAATAACATACATGGACAACATAAGTAGAGAAGCAGGAATAGAGGAAGAAAATACTATTTCAGAACTAACTTTTATTTGCAGATGACCAAGTACTGATTGCAGAAAACGAAGAATCTCTCAAGAACCATTTGAGCTTAGTTAACATCAAGGGTGAGGAGTACAACATGAAAATAAATATAATAAAGACAGAGACAGTGACAATAAGTAGACAACCTGTGTGCTCTGTCTTTTCGTGCTGCTTGTTTTCTCTGTGACTCAACAATACGATGATTCTCAGCTATTCGGGTTCCTTTTTGTTGTTATAGCGCCACATTTGGCTATCTTGCGCAAGGGATTCCCAGCACGTATTGTTTATATCGAAGCATTTCAGAGACACTTTAAGAGTGTCTTTAAAGCGTTTTTTCTGTCAAACCAGCTAAAAGTCTGCCCCCTTCAAGCTCGCCATACATCAACTGTTTTGGGATGCGTTTATCAGGCATCCGAGCAACGTGACCGACCCATCTCACTTGGGCCTTCTGCAACAGGGTGTTGACGCTTGGGATCTTTGCTCTTGTGAGGACTTCGCTGTCTGGAATTTTGTGCTGCCAGTTTATTTTTAGTATTCTGCGTAGACAGCTTGTGTGGAAATGGTTTAATTTTCTTGCATGTCTGCTATACACTGTCCATGTCTCGCTTGCGTACAGCAGCGTGGTTAACACTATGGCCTGGTAAACTTTCAGCTTTGTGACTATGCTTATCCCCTTCCGTTCCCATACAGTGACACGTAACCTTCCGAACGCAGCACTGGCTTTGGATATCCTATTGTTGACCTCAGAAATAATATTTGCCGATCTGGATAGCAGGCTGCCAAGATAAGCAAAGTTGTCCGTTGACTGGAGACGCTGGTGTTTAATGTTGATGACTGGATCGTAATACTGTTCTCTAGGGGCGGGCTGGAACATGACCTCTGTTTTTTTGGTGTTAATGGTGAGGCCAAACCTATCGCAGGCCATTGAGAACTTGTCCATGTAAATCTGCATTTCTTCCGCAGAGTTGGTAGCGAGGGCGCAGTCATCAGCAAACAACAAGTTTGAGATATTTGATTCTTTTACCTTGGTGGAGGATTTTAACCTCCGAAGATTGAATAGATTACCGTCTGTCCTGTATCTAATCTTTACCCCATGTTCGTCGCCTTCCCAAAAGACATCCGTGAGCATGGCAGCAAACATCATGCTGAAGAGTGTTGGGACCAGTATACAGCCCTGTTTGACGCCGTTGGTAACATGGAAGGCTTCCGACAGCTCCCTTCATCAAGTATACGTGCCATCATGCCCTCGTGAAACTGTTGAACGATCTTGATGAATTTTACTGGGCACCCAAATTTGTCCATGATCTTCCATAGACCCTCTCTGTTGACATGGCGAAAGCCTTCGTCAGATCGATAAAGACCATGTAAAGGTAATGAAATAAAGGTAATGAAAAGAGAAACAGTAATAGGAGAAATAAATAATGAAGAGATAAAAAGTCAATTGAAAGAATAAATAGTGGGAACAGAATTAGTCGAGTAAACGAGTTATAACAACCAGAATCAAAGTGTGTTTACAGATAAAAAATTAACAAATAACCGGATGTGCAAGAAAAATTAATGAGCAGAGTGATAGTTTAAACTTATCTTTGATTCTCCGAAAGGAGTTAATTCTTATTTTTCATGTTTGTTGGCCTACACGCTCTGATATAACCAATAAAAGGTTCGCCTTAGGTTGAAAGGGCGTGCCTCGGCTTAAAGAGGCTTTAATCCCCTACCAAACAAACAAACAAACAATGTTAATGAGCAGAGTGATAGTTTTGTAATCATAAATAAAATGTTAAATAATTAGCTACTGAGCTGTAAAAGAAAGTTAATGAGCAAAGTGATAGTTTTGTAATCATAAATCAAATGTTAAATAATTAGCTACTGAGCTGTAAAAGAAAGTTAATGAGCAAAGTGATAATTTTGTAATCATAAATAAAATGTTAAATAATTAGCTACTGAGCTGTAAAAGAAAGTTAATGAGCAAAGTGATAATTTTGTAGTCATAAATAAAATGTTAAATAATTAGCTACTGAGCTGTAAAAGAAAGTTAATGAGCAAAGTGATAATTTTGTAATCATAAATAAAATGTTAAATAATTAGCTACTGAGCTGTAAAAGAAAGTTAATGAGCAGAGTGATAATTTTGTAATCATAAATCAAATGTTAATTAATTAGCTACTGAGCTGTAAAAGAAAGTTAATGAGCAGAGTGATAATTTTGTAATCATAAATAAAATGTTAAATAATTAGCTACTGAGCTGTAAAAGAAAGTTAATGATCAAAGTGATAGTTTTGTAATCATAAATAAAATGTTAAATAATTAGCTACTGAGCTGTAAAAGAAAGTTAATGAGCAGAGTGATAGTTTTGTAATCATAAATAAAATGTTAAATAATTAGCTACTGAGCTGTAAAAGAAAGTTAATGAGCAGAGTGATAGTTTTGTAATCATAAATAAAATGTAAATAATTAGCTACTGAGCTGTAAAAGAAAGTTAATGAGCAGAGTGATAGTTTTGTAATCATAAATCAAATGTTAAATAATTAGCTACTGAGCTGTAAAAGAAAGTTAATGAGCAAAGTGATAGTTTTGTAATCATACATAAAATGTTAAATAATTAGCTACTGAGCTGTAAAAGAAAGTTAATGAGCAGAGTGATAATTTTGTAATCATAAATAAAATGTTAAATAATTAGCTACTGAGCTGTAAAATAAATGTAATGAGCAGTGAAACCAGAAACTTTCGTGCGGTAAAATAACAAGGAGCAAAGAGTATGTTGTCATCATCAAATAGCTTGTCCTGAGCAGAGCTTTTCCACCCCAACAATCCTCCGGAATTTTTCTCTCATAGGCCAGATGTCCTGCCTCTGCAGCAGTCGTGTTCAAACCATCAGTTACATCATGAGTCCATCTTTCTACATTAGGCCACATCAAATGCTTTACACATTAGTCCACAAACTTTCAATTCTTCTTCCACGGTTCTTCTTCAAGTTCATTGAAACGATCAGACCTTCTCTTCATTTGTCCATCATAGAGGTGTCCCAACTGACATACAACATACATGACTAATCCACCTCCAACATTGACTTTTAATATTAGTCTCCAGTGATGCACAGTTTGTTTGTTTACAAAACTCTTCATTTGTTCTTGTATTTAGCAAGAATATTCTCAGAATTCTTTTTAAACATTTCTTTTAGAATGTCCCCAGCTGGTCTCTGATGTTGTGAGCCATTATTTCAGAATTCACTGCTGCATATTAACACTCTCATGACACTGCTTCTATATATTGTATTTGTTATTTTATTATCTAATACTTTGAATTTTCAGATTTTGTTCAGTATGGCAAATATTTGACTTGCTTTCTTGAATTTTGTTAATTATGCCCTTTAACAAACCACTAACATATATATATATATATATGACTGTGTCGGTGTGCGCATGTGTGTGTTTAGATATCATGGTGTGAAATCAGTGTGGGGTTAAATGGATAGAATGCTGCAGGATTGTTTGCAGAACGAAATGTAGCATACAACATACCAACTTTCAGTATGTGATCGGTGATTGTGGTCTTCATTGTCTCCCTTAATGGTTCTCTGAGCCTTCATTCACTTGCATCATTATTAAATTAAAATCTCAGTAAATGCTTGAGACGGTTGTGTATTCTTTCACCATGATTGTCATAGACTCGTTGATGAGAGTTCTCATGAAGAATAACAGGAATCGATGAGCCCTTTTATTGAAGATTTAGATTATACAGACGATATGGATCATTTGAATAAGCGAAACGAAGGAACTCAATCGAAAATAGATACACTTTCTAGAAGAACTAAAACAATAGGACTCAAAATTAATATTACAAAAAAGAAAAGTAGTGCAAAATAACCAAAAATCATAAAACACAATTATATTTCAGAAATTAAATCATGTAGTAAGTTCAGGATTTTGTCAATCTAGTGAAGTACAGTAGCGAAGAATGGCGATTGGGAAAGGGACATCGTTGGAAGAAATCAATAAAGTATGTCAAACTTTAGCCATGCTCAACAAAATCTGGAAAGTACACAAATTGATTCTTATAAGAAAACATAAAATATATCGAAGCAGTTTCCTGTGAGGAGTGTTATTATACAAAAGTGAGTTCAAGAAAATATATCGAAGCAGTTTCCTGTGAGGAGTGTTATTATACAATAGTGAGTTCAAGAAAATATATCGAAGCAGTTTCTTGTGAGGAGTGTTATTATACATTAGTGAGTGCAAGAAAATATATCGAAGCAGTTTCCTGTGAGAGTTATTATACAATAGTGAGTGCAAGAAAATATATCGAAGCAGTTTCCTGTGAGAGTTATTATACAATAGTGAGTGCGAGAAAATATATCGAAGCAGTTTCCCGTGAGAGTTATTATACATTAGTGAGTTCAAGAAAATATATCGAAGCAGTTTCCTGTGAGGAGTGTTATTTTACATTAGTGAGTGCAAGAAAATAACCAAGAACATCATACACAAAATGGAGATATATTTCACAATAAATGTTTCAGAAGAAGCCTACGAATGTTCTGACCGAATAAAATAGCAAATGAAGATATTTGAAAACAAACAAATTGTGCGTCACTGGAGACCATCATTAAAAGGCGTAGATCGAGATGGATTGTTCAGTAGGAACATTGTCTAGATCAGCTCTCTGATAAACATCGGACGGTAAAATAAAAACCTGGACTTTCAATGGAAACAAAAAAAAAGAATTGTTGAAATAGAATTGTCAAATTGTTGCCTGCCATGAGAAACACGTTCGTAGAAGACGGAATAACGACAGCAATAGAATTATGTTATTGTAGCCTTATCTGCCAAACAAGACACGAAGAATGTATGAATAGATCTAGATTGACTTACTTTATTTTAAAATAGATGTCTGGGAAAATAAACAATAGAAAAATCACACAGCAAGTATTAAAGTGGAAAGCTAAGGGTTCAAGAAAGATAGGAAGGACATGGGAAACTGAAACGAACTTTACTGAGAAAGGCGCGAGGTATATCTAACTTCTTCTTCTTCTTCTTTGCGTTCGTTCTTTACCACCAATTTTAACCACTGTGATATGCTTGATCTTAGCCAATAACGTGTATACCTTGCACATTGGTTTGGTAGGCCCCTAAACGCATAGACTTTTACACGTTTAGGACATGGGCATCCGATTTCACCCAAACCTCATTAGTCGCCACTTACGACATTCGTGGCAGGTAACAGTGGTTCTATTCTTTTCACCCCAAATTTGTGCCCCTGTAACCACTCGGGCGGTATATCTAACTGAACTCCATAGAAGAGATGGAATAAAAAAGTTGTATAGGATAAAGCGGTATAGTGAAATTCTTGCTGTCTCTATGTAACGTGTAAAGGTAAGAGAAGAAAATATTGTATAATATATGAACAAAAGAGTTTGTGAAGCGTGACGGAATATATATGTTGGATTGCTCTATCTAATTCGTGTTATATCGGATCGTCTTCCCTCGTTTTCTGGCTTATAGCTTCTAGTTCTTGGACGAGTCTTCCATCTTCCGTAAATATATTTAACAAATATTTGAATTCGTGTAATTGTTTGATCGTAGTACAGTTGATATTACATTCTGTCATTGTAAAATAGCTAAAACCGTTTAGTTCCTAATTCCCAGCTCCGGATTAGCCTAGTAGCAGAAGTAGCAAATGCTACGGGCCCCGCGCCTATGTGACAGATGAATAGGAAAAAATAACCAAGATGTTATATCAAAAACACGCAAGCTGTCTGAATTTTTTAATGTGGTATGTGATGGTGCTGAATCCAGAGAAATCAAAGCAGAACATACAGAAGTCTCGTCTCACTGTGTAGTAGATGAAGAGGGTGCTATAGAAGAATCATCATTACAAATATTACCATTAAGATCAGCAACTCTTCACGATTTAGCAACATTTTCCACAAGACAAACTGAAGTCGAATATACAGCAAGTCCTCCCTATTTAGCCACATCATCTTCAAGCCAAAGAAAGGCAGAAAGCACAGCACAAGCTTCCAATGTAGCAACATCTTCTACAAGCCAAAAAACATAAACGAAAGTAAAATGTAAAATGTTTTGGATGACATCTCAAATAAGATGGATCAAAAAGTAGAGTGTCGGTATCAGGCATATGGACTAGTTTTGGAGATGAGTAAGTTGGAAACAGGATTAATGAACATTTTATGGAACTGAATTCTAGAACGCTTGCAAGCGTCTATCGCTTCATTACAGTCACCTGGTCAAGACCTAAACACGGGATATGCCATTTATGAATTGTTACACGGGTATGTTCAAGAAATGCGGACTACATTTTCAGATATTGAGGCCAAAGCCAAAATCCTGACGGACAATGAAGAATATCAGCAACAAACTTCAAGACGACGCAATCGAAATACTAAGCACGACGATTTCAGTGGCTCTACTACGCTCAATGAAGTTGTAGAAAATCAAACACCCAAACAAAATTTGAAAGTCAGATGTTTATTGTCATAATTGATAATGTACTGTCTGCCTTAGCTAAACGCATGGGAGCGTACCATAGAGTGACTGGTGTATTTGGAATACTTTGGCAGTTAAAATCTCTTACAGTAGAAGAGATCTTGAAAAGAACTCCAAATATTGTCAGCTCTTACCAAGAGGATTTGGTAGAAAGCCTAGGCGACGAACTTGTGCAGTTCACTGAACTTCTTAAAACTAATGTAGCTGCTGCTATTAATATCGAAAAGCATGATTCTCGTGAACTGCAATTTTATAAACTTATAATGGAAAATTCATTAGTGTCGTGTTTCCCAAATGTAGAAATAGTCTTACAAATTTACTAGTTTTTAATGATTACTAACTGCAGCGGAGAACTTTCTTTTTCAACATTAAAGCGTAACAAAAAGTGAGTTAAGGAACATGATGGGACAAGATCGTCTAAATAACCTCACCTTAATGAACATTGAATGTAATTTACTTAGAGAAAATTTGATTTGTCTAGTATTATCTCTAAATTTGTTCACATTAAATCGAAACAAGTATGTGTGTAAAAGTTGTGTTTTATTATTTATTATCATACAAAACCTAGGGCCCGCGCTAAAATTTGCTACAGGCCCCGCGCTGGCCTAATTCGGTACCGCTAATTCCTACTTACATTTTAATGACCAAACACAGATTACTTTGTGTAATTGTAAAATCATTAATCGTCAATAGATCATTATGTCTTCATTCATTTTCAATAATTTCTTACGGATTAAATTCTGCAATTGTCAAATTAATCATTTCCTGCAGTCCCTCTTGTTTTGTTTATTATTTCAATATGCACGTACGTTTCTGATTTCAATGCAAGTTGACATAATTATCTTTTCTTGTACGTGCGAACGATGTATAACAATCTGAAGGTTACATAACCATCTTCTGTGACGTATGAGATAGCAGTAGTTATTAACTTGATAAATACAAATATTAACTGTGAGTACTGTTGAAGTATACTCATGTTAAATATATCAATACTTTTACATGTTCATGCGTTTACAGACAAATATACAATAGCAGATTCTGTTATAAATAAAACAATGGACGTTTGCTCATCTCAATTTTATAACATTTACTTATTGAATATTAAAGAAAAATATATAGCTATAGAGAACACACAGTAAATTTTGCTTTGATTACATGCACAGACTTTTCAGAGTAAATATTTTTTTCTAAAAACGACAATCAATATTAAAGAACGCTACGACGCTACCATCATCGTCTTCTGGCGAGTATATTCCCAATACATTATCAGACTTCTGTTTGAAGATATTCAAATGGATAGATTAGATAGGTGAAAATGAGAATAGGTATTAATACTTGATTGTGATAGAGAAGAAATGTTCATAGATTACAGAGACCAAGAAGATTGTAGCATCTGGAGATTGTCTCTATAACTATTTACAATAGCTCCATAAATGTGTTAGTGATCTTAACCCTTTGAACCCTGGCCAACTATACCTTAAAACCCTCTCCCTCGGCTCCTGAGCAAAAACAGCGCATATCAGAATTGTTTGAAAAACAAGATAGATTGGCAGAATTAAGTGTCCTATAATTTTTATCGACTTACCCCATCATCTCCAGTATTCCTGTTTACTATGCCAGTCTTCCCAACATGTAGATCCTTCCTTTAGACACAGGAAACTTTGACAGAATATTACACCAAAATTGTGTCTTAACTTTCTTGACTGGTCTGTCTTTGAAATCCATGTTTGGAAAGTCACTGACATGTTTGTTATATTTGAACATCAGTCGGTTCAAATAATTCTTCTTCTAAATGATCATCCGACTCACTTTCGATTTCGTTATCAGAATAATCATATTCTAAGTCTAATTCATCTTCAGAATCATTTAAAAGAAGTTCAACAGCTTGCTCTGTGGTTATCCTTTTTGAGTGACCATTTCCGAAATTTTCAGCGTGTCGTTTCATCTTTTAAAATTAATAAACAAATATCAAATCACTATGTTTCAAAACACGATGCAAACCGCCATTTAGATAAACCTTTAAGGAAGCATTTCCTGTGTTTGACGTCACACTAGTACACAAGTTATTGCTGAACACGGACAAATAACGAGGAGGGATTCTCATCCCGATATGTAGGCACCACGGGTATTCGTGTACTAATAATAATACAGTAATAACGGGAGGGCGGGTTCAAAAGGTTAAAGTTCTCAGTATATACCATTGTAAAATGTAAATGACAATATATTGGAAATAATATCAACGAGAAACGTAAGTCACCTGGAGCACGTCCTCATTGATACACTTAGTAGATACTGGCAATTAAAATTGTAATGGGACAATGAATTGCTTATGATATGTGCATGGTCTTTCGGTCAAAACACGAGACTGTTACTGTTGTGATTGACATGGAATATGCGTATAACTAACTGAATTGTTGACCATGATTTTCTCTTTGCTAAAATATCTATGTCATTGACTGGTAAACTGGTCAGCTGCTACTTTGACGGAGAGAACAGTTGAACAACGTTTAGCTACATGAACCAAGAATGTTTGTGAAACTTTATTACCACATGGTTCCTTTCTATCACCCAAGTTGTTCAACGGCTACAGAGGAAATTTAGTCAACATTTTGCAATTCGAGTTGTCCTGAACTCTACGTTTTCATATGACCTTTTATTTATAGCATATGATCACATACTATGTAAAAAGTGACCAAAGACATTCAAGGGACATTGAATACAATCTCGCATTGGTGTATGAACTGGTGTTCTCTTGTCTATGTGTCAGCCTGGAGTGGTATGGTGTCAATTTAGTAAACAATAGCCTAAAAAAACTATCGAACGAAGAAATGTTATTCACAGATAACAAAGAAGTGTTATCATAACAGAACCTATGAAGTCAAAGTAAATCCCACATGAATGACAAGGGACACTGGTCATATGAAATGCAAAGTTCTTCATGTAAAAAACAGTTAAATGTACCATATTCAAAAGTACCATGTTAGGAATCATTAATAATCCTGAATTCATAATAGTAGAACAAACAAATCAAAAAAAGTCCTTAAAAACAAAGAAGTGATATTCATAGATTACAGAAGGAGATATTTTCATAAATTGAAGAAACAAAGAAAAGATATCAGAATATATACATAATTAATAAATGTGTGATATTCGTAGATTACAGATGCTGACACGATAAAAAAAAAAGACTTTCGTTTGAAATATTTGTAAACAGTCACATGAGCGGAGCTTGAATAACAACGGAAAGTAAAGTACAGACAAACTAATAAAATATAATAAGACAAGATTTGCTATCTTGAAACTAACAGAAGAATGATAAACATTTGACAGCATAAATCTTGAAGAAAGAATCATTAACTCTATACAACGAACTAGAACAGTGTATTCGGATTTTCATAAATGTTTAAAGATTCAGTAAAAATAAAGAACATGAATAATTTTACAGTTGAATACAAAATCGTATTGATTTTTTATATTTGTGTTGGTTCTTTATTATCTATTTTTGGTATTATTACTAACAGTTTTAGTATGATCATTTTTATCTTAATGGGAACAACAGATGCTGTAACAATAACATTATTAGTTCTGTCAATAGCTAATATTTTCTTTTTGTTATTTCGGCTCTTGCGAGTGATTTCTACAATATTTATTGCAATAGAAACGTTTACTAACTTTTTAGTTTTCTTTTCTTTCGATCCCGGCGTTTTGAGTTTTTACTTTTCTAATAATGGACATTTTCTGTTTGCATATACAACATTAGTTACCATGTTTCTAACGGTAATACGGTCCATGTGTGTGATAAAACCACTGAGTTTTAAGAGCACTTACACAAAACAGTTTGCTATAGTGGCAATCACTGTGCTTCTTGTGGTGTGTGTTATTGTTTTTACGCCAGTCTTAGCTTTCACAGACATTATAAAGGATTGGGACACTCGAACAAATTCTTCCAGATTTTTATTACTTTTGTTGCCTAAAAGAGAATTAGTGAAATATATTATCTGGGTTATACGAGATTTTTGCATTACCATTCCATCCCAAGTTCTTATGGCTTTTGGGGTCATTATCCAGGCAAAATGTCTCATTGCAGCGTTTAAATTTCGGCATCGCTCTCAACATATCTCAGAAGGGTACATTCCTGGAGCTAATAGTTCACTATCTGACATGTCTTCGTTTCTCGTTTTCCACAAAATGAGCCGCAAAGATCTTCGTGTTGTTCAGCAGGTAGTACTCATCTCTGCTGTCTTCATGGTGTGTAACATACCACAAATAATGATCACATTTGCTGCACTAGTTGAGCCAAGACTTCAATTAAAAGGACCACTTGAAAATATTTACATGTCGATTAACTGGACTAGCGATATATTTCAAATCGTGAATGCCAGCGTTGGTTTCTTTATATACAATGCTTACAACTCTAAATTTAGAAATATATTTAACAGCAACTATTTAAAACTTGTAAAACTCGGTAGTTGACATTGACAATAAATAACGTATTTATCCATGTCTGAAATGTATTTTTTGTTTGTGTCTAATTAGTAATTTATAAATATCTTGAATTTGAGTTTGTTTATTACCAACCAAAAATCGAAACGATTTAGATCTTGATAAATTGTTTACAAACAAGAATGTATGTGTCTCTTGTATGTTTGTTTGGCTATTATTATTACTGTTATTTTTTTTTTTTTTTCGTTTTTGTGATTGGTTATATTTCTAGCACAGAAAGAATAATTATCAAGATAAACTCGAACGTTGTTTGGAGCTCTAATTTATTTTTATTTAATAATATTTGTTTTAAAATGCCAGTACTTCCTTCTATAGTAAATATCTGGGATTAAATGGTTTAGTCGTTGCCTGGCGTTCAGAAGTTCGAGTGGTCAAATTAGAACCAAGTTGTTCTGTTAATAAGTACATTCTACGAGCATTCATAAGATGGTTGCTAGAGTTACGGAGGTCGTTCTTTGTGGTACACACTCAGCAAGTGACGTTCTATTTCTGCCGATAGGAAGCGAGTCGTATGAAGGAATCATGCACAATGAAGACAATCCTTTGTCTTAGACCATTGGTGTTCTTGAAATTCCATGTTCTCATGTTATTTTGTCTAAGACAGTTTATTCATCCAATTTTAATCTAATGTGTAGCGAAACTGTTATTTTATACCTTACAGTTGGTCTGATACTCTCCTAAAGTAGTATGACTAGATGATTATCTATTGCACCTTCATTCAGAGCATGCAATGCTAAATACGTGCAACGTAGTTTGACATATATAAAATTATTAACGAATTCATCATCAACTGTTTCAAACTATGAATAGTGATTCTATCTAACTATATTCCATTTGTGTTCCGATTGACACAAAAGGTGTACACAAGAGATTCTTGTTGTTGCCGTTCTACCACTTTTCTACTAATTGTTTCCTATGTTAAGACATATTCTTTCAACAACTCTCTTTCCACAGTTCTTCTCCATATTTCCTTTGGAAGTCCAGACCATTTTTTTCCCTTCACAGTTTTGAGAAATAGAAGGTTTGTCATCTGGATGGGGACTTCCTTTTAGGTTTGATCTCCTTCCTTCATGAAACCAGTTGCGGCATTAATTTCGCTCCTTTACCAGATACAGCAAAAATATATCTTGTTTTTTATTCGGAATTATTTTCTACAAAAAGTGGATGTTCCCAACCCTCAACCTGGAGGACCAGGAGGTCACATTTTGTCTGCTTTCTATTCTTCAACCTGTCTGACATGGATATCCCTTCTAGGAACAAAAGGTTTGTCAGCATAGCTTTCCAGATCATGGAGGTACGCAAACTCTTCACCATTTCAAGGTTCGAACCTCGTGTGGAGATGAATAGTGAATATTGATCTTGGAAAGGTTCACATTACTATTTCATTAATTGCTCACAGTCCTAAGTTTCTTATAAGATATGAATGTCCAGGTTGTGTGGGTATAATGTCGTGTTCATATCATCGTAATAGTTGGAGCAAGAAATTCCAAAGAAAACAACATCACATATTTTCTCTGGACTAGTTTTGACATGTTCACCTTTTCTTTTTACTATGTTACTATAAAAAAGGCAGTCTCTTAGCAACCAGTCACGTGAACTGACGCTATAGTTGATCATGCGTCCATTCAGAGATTGGACACTTTTGGCTTTTAAAAATGAAAGAAAATGACAAGATACTTGCGATAAATAATAGAAGTGTCCCCAACAAAACACCAAAACCATTAGCATGTATATTCATCAATATTAGACGATGGCTGTCTTCATTAAGTGCTATGACATATGTGCAACAACCACTAACCTACATTTTATGATGACAAAGGGGAGGTAACAGTCATATAATTCGTCAACTATTTGACTTTATGAAACGTTGTGTCCCTTAACTCATAAATTACCACAGACAAACAAATAAGGCAATTCAAAAACAAAGACACAGCTCTACGAAATAAAAGTAATGAACAGAGAAACAGTCCTAGAACCAAATAATAATGAGGAGAGAAACAATCAATTGAAAGAACAAATAGTGGGCCCATAATTAGTCGAGTAAACGAGTTATAACAACTAGACTACACGTGTATTGACAGATTAATAATCCGCAAATAACAGGATGTAGAAGAAAAGGAAAAGAGCAGAGACAATCTTGTGACAAAGAAATAATTAGCAGCTGAGCTATAAAAGGAAGATAATGCGCAGTGAAAAGAAAAGCTATTGTGCGGAAAATTAACTAAGAGCAAATAAACTGTTTTACAAAATTGAAACATAAGCAGAGAAATAGAAGTGTGAAAGAGAAATAGATAGCAGAGATATTTTTTTTCTAAACAAAAGTAATTAGTAGAGACATAGTCGTAAGAAATAGAAATAATTAGCAAAGAAATAATTGTGAGAATGAGAAAATACAGAGACGAACAAAGGTCGTGAAACAATGAAATAAAGATAAGAGATACTTTCGTGCGAAAGAAAAATAATACGTAGATATATCTTCATCAATTTTTTTTTTATACAAAGAACTTTACCACTATAACAGTCCTTCGGAATTTCTCTTTCCCAAAGATCTTTTCAGCTCTCATGTTCAAATCGTCAGTTACATCCTGAAGCAGTCTTTCTTCACGGTCTCGATCTTCTCCTCTTTACGAAAGTAGTGCAAAGTAACCAACAATCATAAAACACAATTAAGTTACAGAAATTAAATTTGGTAATAAGTTCAGGATTTTGTCAATCTAGTGAAGTACGGTAGCGAAGAATGGCGATTGGTAAAAGGACATGATTGGAAGAAATCAATAAAGTATGTCAAACGTTAGCCATGCTCAACAATATTTGATTCTTCTAACAAAACATAAAATATATAGAAGCAGTTTCCTGTGAGTGTTATTATACAATAGTGAGTGCAAGAAAATAACCAACAACATCTTACGCAATATGGAGATATTTCAAAATAAATGTTTCAGACGTATCCAATTAATGTTTTGGTCGAATAAAATAGCAAATGAAGATATTTTAAAACAAATAAACTGTGCGTCACTGGACACACTGGCCGTGCCGTGCTATGATACAGAGAGGCGGCTGCATCAGGCGGTACCGTAAGGAGGCGGCACAAGCAGCGAAATCAAAATCACAATTGAAGGTTATTTTAAAGAAAAACATTTAAGGGGTGGCATTTCGAAGACTTGCATCATACTGAGAAAATATACCGTACGACCATGCTGGAGACCATCATTAAAAGACGAAGATCGAGGAAGATTGGTCAGTAGGAACATTGTCTAGATCAGCTCTCTGATAGACATCGGATGGTAAAATAAAAAAAACCAGGACTTTCAAAGGAAACGAAAAAATAAAAATTGTAGAAAGACAGTTGACAAATTGCGTCCTGCCATGAGAAACATGTTTGTAGAAGGTGAAATAACGACAGCAATGAAATTCTTTTGTTGTAGCCTTATCTGCCAAACTGGACACGAAGAATGTATGAATAGATGTAGATATTGACTTACTTTATTTTAAAATAGATGGCTGGGAAAATAAACAATAGAATAATCACATAGCAGGTATTAAAGTGGAAAGCTAAGGGTTCAAGAAAGAATAGGAAGGACATGAGAAACTGAAACGAACTTTACTGAGAAAGGCGCGAGGTATATCTAACTCAATTCAATAGAAGAGATTGAAAAGAGAATTGTCTAGGATAAAGCGGTATAGAGAAATTCTTGCAGATCATATGTAACCTATAACTGTAAGAGAAGAATATACAGTATGCCATATGTAACCTATAACTGTAAGAGAAGAATATACAGTATGTCATATGTAACCTATAACTGTAAGAGAAGAATATACAGTATATCATATGTAACCTATAACTATAAGAGAAGAATATACAGTATGTCATATGTAACCTATAACTGTAAGAGAAGAATATACAGTATGTCATATGTAACCTATAACTGTAAGAGAAGAATATACAGTATGTCATATGTAACCTATAACTGTAAGAGAAGAATATACAGTATATCATATGTAACCTATAACTGTAAGAGAAGAATATACAGTATGTCATATGTAACCTATAACTGTAAGAGAAGAATATACAGTATGTCATATGTAACATATAACGGTAAGAGAAGAATATACAGTATGTCATATGTAACCTATAACTGTAAGAGAAGAATATACAGTATATCATATGTAACATATAACAGTAAGAGAAGAATATACAGTATATCATATGTAACCTATAACTGTAAGAGAAGAATATACAGTATGTCATATGTAACCTATAACTGTAAGAGAAGAATATACAGTATGTCATATGTAACCTATAACTGTAAGAGAAGAATATACAGTATATCATATGTAACATATAACTGTAAGAGAAGAATATACAGTATATCATATGTAACCTATAACTGTAAGAGAAGAATATACAGTATATCATATGTAACATATAACTGTAAGAGAAGAATATACAGTATGTCATATGTAACCTATAACTGTAAGAGAAGAATATACAGTATGTCATATGTAACCTATAACTGTAAGAGAAGAATATACAGTATATCATATGTAACCTATAACTGTAAGAGAAGAATATACTGTATATCATATGTAACCTATAACTGTAAGAGAAGAATATACAGTATATCATATGTAACCTATAACTGTAAGAGAAGAATATACAGTATGTCATATGTAACCTATAACTGTAAGAGAAGAATATACAGTATATCATATGTAACCTATAACTGTAAGAGAAGAATATACAGTATATCATATGTAACCTATAACGGTAAGAGAAGAATATACAGTATATCATATGTAACCTATAACGGTAAGAGAAGAATATAAAGTATGTCATATGTAACCTATAACTGTAAGGGAAGAATATACAGTATATCATATGTAACCTATAACTGTAAGAGAAGAATATACAGTATATCATATGTAACCTATAACTGTAAGAGAAGAATATACAGTATATCATATGTAACCTATAACTGTAAGAGAAGAATATACTATATATCATATGTAACATATATCTGTAAGAGAAGAATATACAGTATGTCATATGTAACCTATAACTGTAAGAGAAGAATATACTGTATATCATATGTAACCTATATCTGTAAATGAAGAATATACAGTATGTCATATGTAACCTATAACTGTAAGAGAAGAATATACAGTATATCATATGTAACCTAAAACTGTAAGAGAAGAATATACAGTATATCATATGTAACATATAACTGTTAGAGAAGAATATACAGTATGTCATATGTAACCTATAACTGTAAGAGAAGAATATACAGTATGTCATATGTAACCTATAACTGTAAGAGAAGAATATACAGTATATCATATGTAACCTATAACTGTAAGAGAAGAATATACTGTATATCATATGTAACATATAACTGTAAGAGAAGAATATACAGTATATCATATGTAACCTATAACTGTAAGAGAAGAATATACAGTATATCATATGTAACATATAACTGTAAGAGAAGAATATACAGTATGTCATATGTAACCTATAACTGTAAGAGAAGAATATACAGTATGTCATATGTAACCTATAACTGTAAGAGAAGAATATACAGTATATCATATGTAACCTATAACTGTAAGAGAAGAATATACTGTATATCATATGTAACCTATAACTGTAAGAGAAGAATATACAGTATATCATATGTAACCTATAACTGTAAGAGAAGAATATACAGTATGTCATATGTAACCTATAACTGTAAGAGAAGAATATACAGTATATCATATGTAACATATAACTGTAAGAGAAGAATATACAGTATATCATATGTAACCTATAACTGTAAGAGAAGAATATACAGTATATCATATGTAACATATAACTGTAAGAGAAGAATATACAGTATGTCATATGTAAC
This sequence comes from Arion vulgaris, assembly GCA_020796225.1. Classification (NCBI taxonomy): domain Eukaryota; kingdom Metazoa; phylum Mollusca; class Gastropoda; order Stylommatophora; family Arionidae; genus Arion; species Arion vulgaris. The sequence continues at coordinate 65,004,096 of CM036757.1, read as the reverse complement.
CTATAACTGTAAGAGAAGAATATACAGTATGTCATATGTAACCTATAACTGTAAGAGAAGAATATACAGTATATCATATGTAACATATAACTGTAAGAGAAGAATATACAGTATGTCATATGTAACCTATAACTGTAAGAGAAGAATATACAGTATGTCATATGTAACCTATAACTGTAAGAGAAGAATATACAGTAGATCATATGTAACCTATAACTGTAAGAGAAGAATATACTGTATATCATATGTAACCTATAACTGTAAGAGAAGAATATACAGTATATCATATGTAACCTATAACTGTAAGAGAAGAATATACAGTATGTCATATGTAACCTATAACTGTAAGAGAAGAATATACAGTATATCATATGTAACCTATAATTGTAAGAGAAGAATATACAGTATATCATATGTAACCTATAACGGTAAGAGAAGAATATACAGTTTATCGTATGTAACCTATAACGGTAAGAGAAGAATATAAAGTATGTCATATGTAACCTATAGCTGTAAGAGAATAATATACAGTATATCATATGTAACCTATAACTGTAAGAGAAGAATATACTGTATATCATATGTAACCTATAACTGTAAGAGAAGAATATACAGTATATCATATGTAACCTATAACTGTAAGAGAAGAATATACAGTATGTCATATGTAACCTATAACTGTAAGAGAAGAATATACAGTATATCATATGTAACCTATAACTGTAAGAGAAGAATATACAGTATATCATATGTAACCTATAACGGTAAGAGAAGAATATACAGTATATCGTATGTAACCTATAACGGTAAGAGAATAATATAAAGTATGTCATATGTAACCTATAACTGTAAGAGAAGAATATACAGTATATCATATGTAACCTATAACTGTAAGAGAAGAATATACTGTATATCATATGTAACCTATAACTGTAAGAGAAGAATATACAGTATATCATATGTAACCTATAACTGTAAGAGAAGAATATACAGTATGTCATATGTAACCTATAACTGTAAGAGAAGAATATACAGTATATCATATGTAACCTATAACTGTAAGAGAAGAATATACAATATATCATATGTAACCTATAACGGTAAGAGAAGAATATACAGTATATCATATGTAACCTATAACGGTAAGAGAAGAATATAAAGTATGTCATATGTAACCTATAACTGTAAGAGAAGAATATACAGTATGTCATATGTAACTTATAACTGTAAGAGAAGAATATACAGTATGTCATATGTAACTTATAACTGTAAGAGAAGAATATACAGTATATCATATGTAACCTATAACTGTAAGAGAAGAATATACAGTATATCATATGTAACCTATAACAATAAGAGAAGAATATACAGTATGTCATATGTAACCTATAACTGTAAGAGAAGAATATACAGTATGTCATATGTAACCTATAACTGTAAGAGAAGAATAAACAGTATATCATATGTAACCTATAACTGTAAGAGAAGAATATACTATATATCATATGTAACATAAAACTGTAAGAGAAGAATATACAGTATGTCATATGTAACCTATAACTGTAAGAGAAGAATATACTGTATATCATATGTAACCTATATCTGTAAGAGAAGAATATACAGTATGTCATATGTAACCTATAACTGTAAGAGAAGAATATACAGTATATCATATGTAACCTATAACTGTAAGAGAAGAATATACAGTATATCATATGTAACATATAACTGTAAGAGAAGAATATACAGTATGTCATATGTAACCTATAACTGTAAGAGAAGAATATACAGTATGTCATATGTAACCTATAACTGTAAGAGAAGAATATACAGTATATCATATGTAACCTATAACTGTAAGAGAAGAATATACTGTATATCATATGTAACATATAACTGTAAGAGAAGAATATAAAGTATATCATATGTAACCTATAACTGTAAGAGAAGAATATACAGTATATCATATGTAACATATAACTGTAAGAGAAGAATATACAGTATGTCATATGTAACCTATAACTGTAAGAGAAGAATATACAGTATGTCATATGTAACCTATAACTGTAAGAGAAGAATATACAGTATATCATATGTAACCTATAACTGTAAGAGAAGAATATACTGTATATCATATGTAACCTATAACTGTAAGAGAAGAATATACAGTATATCATATGTAACCTATAACTGTAAGAGAAAAATATACAGTATGTCATATGTAACCTATAACTGTAAGAGAAGAATATACAGTATATCATATGTAACCTATAACTGTAAGAGAAGAATATACAGTATATCATATGTAACCTATAACGGTAAGAGAAGAATATACAGTATATCGTATGTAACCTATAACGGTAAGAGAAGAATATACAGTATATCATATGAAACCTATAACGGTAAGAGAAGAATATAAAGTATGTCATATGTAACCTATAACTGTAAGAGAAGAATATACAGTATATCATATGTAACCTATAACTGTAAGAGAAGAATATACAGTATATCATATGTAACCTATAACTGTAAGAGAAGAATATACAGTATATCATATGTAACCTATAACGATAAGAGAAGAATATACAGTATGTCATATGTAACCTATAACTGTAAGAGAAGAATATACAGTATGTCATATGTAACCTATAACTGTAAGAGAAGAATATACAGTATATCATATGTAACCTATAACTGTAAGAGAAGAATATACTATATATCATATGTAACATATAACTGTAAGAGAAGAATATACAGTATGTCATATGTAACCTATAACTGTAAGAGAAGAATATACTGTATATCATATGTAACCTATATCTGTAAGAGAAGAATATACAGTATGTCATATGTAACCTATAACTGTAAGAGAAGAATATACAGTATATCATATGTAACCTATAACTGTAAGAGAAGAATATACAGTATATCATATGTAACATATAACTGTAAGAGAAGAATATACAGTATGTCATATGTAACCTATAACTGTAAGAGCAGAATATACAGTATGTCATATGTAACCTATAACTGTAAGAGAAGAATATACAGTATATCATATGTAACCTATAACTGTAAGAGAAGAATATACTGTATATCATATGTAACATATAACTGTAAGAGAAGAATATACAGTATATCATATGTAACCTATAACTGTAAGAGAAGTATATACAGTATATCATATGTAACATATAACTGTAAGAGAAGAATATACAGTATGTCATATGTAACCTATAATTGTAAGAGAAGAATATACAGTATATCATATGTAACCTATAACGATAAGAGAAGAATATACAGTATGTCATATGTAACCTATAACTGTAAGAGAAGAATATACAGTATGTCATATGTAACCTATAACTGTAAGAGAAGAATATACAGTATATCATATGTAACCTATAACTGTAAGAGAAGAATATACAGTATATCATATGTAACCTATAACGATAAGAGAAGAATATACAGTATGTCATATGTAACCTATAACTGTAAGAGAAGAATATACAGTATGTCATATGTAACCTATAACTGTAAGAGAAGAATATACAGTATATCATATGTAACCTATAACTGTAAGAGAAGAATATACTATATATCATATGTAACATATAACTGTAAGAGAAGAATATACAGTATGTCATATGTAACCTATAACTGTAAGAGAAGAATATACTGTATATCATATGTAACCTATATCTGTAAGAGAAGAATATACAGTATGTCATATGTAACCTATAACTGTAAGAGAAGAATATACAGTATATCATATGTAACCTATAACTGTAAGAGAAGAATATACAGTATATCATATGTAACATATAACTGTAAGAGAAGAATATACAGTATGTCATATGTAACCTATAACTGTAAGAGCAGAATATACAGTATATCATATGTAACCTATAACTGTAAGAGAAGAATATACAGTATATCATATGTAACCTATAACGGTAAGAGAAGAATATACAGTATATCGTATGTAACCTATAACGGTAAGAGAAGAATATAAAGTATGTCATATGTAACCTATAACTGTAAGAGAAGAATATACTGTATATCATATGTAACATATAACTGTAAGAGAAGAATATACAGTATGTCATATGTAACATATAACTGTAAGAGAAGAATATACTGTATATCATATGTAACCTATAACTGTAAGAGAAGAATATACTGTATATCATATGTAACCTATAACTGTAAGAGAAGAATATACAGTATGTCATATGTAACCTATAACTGTAAGAGAAGAATATACAGTATATCATATGTAACCTATAACTGTAAGAGAAGAATATACAGTATATCATATGTAACCTATAACGGTAAGAGAAGAATATACAGTATATCATATGTAACCTATAACGGTAAGAGAAGAATATAAAGTATGTCATATGTAACCTATAACTGTAAGAGAAGAATATACAGTATATCATATGTAACCTATAACTGTAAGAGAAGAATATACAGTATGTCATATGTAACCTATAACTGTAAGAGAAGAATATACTGTATATCATATGTAACCTATAACTGTAAGAGAAGAATATACAGTATATCATATGTAACCTATAACTGTAAGAGAAGAATATACAGTATATCATATGTAACCTATAACGGTAAGAGAAGAATATACAGTATATCGTATGTAACCTATAACGGTAAGAGAAGAATATACAGTATATCATATGTAACCTATAACGGTAAGAGAAGAATATAAAGTATGTCATATGTAACCCATAACTGTAAGAGAAGAATATACAGTATATCATATGTAACCTATAACTGTAAGAGAAGAATATACAGTATATCATATGTAACCTATAACTGTAAGAGAAGAATATACAGTATATCATATGTAACCTATAACGATAAGAGAAGAATATACAGTATGTCATATGTAACCTATAACTGTAAGAGAAGAATATACAGTATGTCATATGTAACCTATAACTGTAAGAGAAGAATATACAGTATATCATATGTAACCTATAACTGTAAGAGAAGAATATACTATATATCATATGTAACATATAACTGTAAGAGAAGAATATACAGTATGTCATATGTAACCTATAACTGTAAGAGAAGAATATACTGTATATAATATGTAACCTATATCTGTAAGAGAAGAATATACAGTATGTCATATGTAACCTATAACTGTAAGAGAAGAATATACAGTATATCATATGTAACCTATAACTGTAAGAGAAGAATATACAGTATATCATATGTAACATATAACTGTAAGAGAAGAATATACAGTATGTCATATGTAACCTATAACTGTAAGAGAAGAATATACTGTATATAATATGTAACCTATATCTGTAAGAGAAGAATATACAGTATGTCATATGTAACCTATAACTGTAAGAGAAGAATATACAGTATATCATATGTAACCTATAACTGTAAGAGAAGAATATACAGTATATCATATGTAACCTATAACTGTAAGAGAAGAATATACAGTATATCATATGTAACATATAACTGTAAGAGAAGAATATACAGTATGTCATATGTAACCTATAATTGTAAGAGAAGAATATACAGTATGTCATATGTAACCTATAACTGTAAGAGAAGAATATACAGTATATCATATGTAACCTATAACTGTAAGAGAAGAATATACAGTATATAATATGTAACCTATAACTGTAAGAGAAGAATATACAGTATATCATATGTAACCTATACCTGTAAGAGAAGAATATACAGTATGTCATATGTAACCTATAACTGTAAGAGAAGAATATACAGTATATCATATGTAACCTATAACTGTAAGAGAAGAATATACAGTATATCATATGTAACCTATAACGGTAAGAGAAGAATATACAGTATATCGTATGTAACCTATAACGGTAAGAGAAGAATATAAAGTATGTCATATGTAACCTATAACTGTAAGAGAAGAATATACAGTATATCATATGTAACCTATAACTGTAAGAGAAGAATATACAGTATATCATATGTAACCTATAACTGTAAGAGAAGAATATACAGTATATCATATGTAACCTATAACGGTAAGAGAAGAATATACAGTATGTCATATGTAACCTATAACTGTAAGAGAAGAATATACAGTATGTCATATGTAACCTATAACTGTAAGAGAAGAATATACAGTATATCATATGTAACCTATAACTGTAAGAGAAGAATATACTGTATATCATATGTAACCTATAACTGTAAGAGAAGAATATACAGTATGTCATATGTAACCTATAACTGTAAGAGAAGAATATACTGTATATCATATGTAACCTATAACTGTAAGAGAAGAATATACAGTATGTCATATGTAACCTATAACTGTAAGAGAAGAATATACAGTATATCATATGTAACCTATAACTGTAAGAGAAGAATATACAGTATATCATATGTAACCTATAACTGTAAGAGAAGAATATACAGTATATCATATGTAACATATAACTGTAAGAGAAGAATATACTGTATATCATATGTAACATATAACTGTAAGAGAAGAATATACAGTATGTCATATGTAACATATAACTGTAAGAGAAGAATATACTGTATATCATATGTAACCTATAACTGTAAGAGAAGAATATACTGTATATCATATGTAACCTATAACTGTAAGAGAAGAATATACAGTATGTCATATGTAACCTATAACTGTAAGAGAAGAATATACAGTATATCATATGTAACCTATAACTGTAAGAGAAGAATATACAGTATATCATATGTAACCTATAACGGTAAGAGAAGAATATACAGTATATCATATGTAACCTATAACGGTAAGAGAAGAATATAAAGTATGTCATATGTAACCTATAACTGTAAGAGAAGAATATACAGTATATCATATGTAACCTATAACTGTAAGAGAAGAATATACAGTATATCATATGTAACCTATAACTGTAAGAGAAGAATATACAGTATATCATATGTAACCTATAACGGTAAGAGAAGAATATACAGTATGTCATATGTAACCTATAACTGTAAAAGAAGAATATACAATATGTCATATGTAACCTATAACTGTAAGAGAAGAATATACAGTATATCATATGTAACCTATAACTGTAAGAGAAGAATATACTGTATATCATATGTAACATATAACTGTAAGAGAAGAATATACAGTATGTCATATGTAACCTATAACTGTAAGAGAAGAATATACTGTATATCATATGTAACCTATAACTGTAAGAGAAGAATATACAGTATGTCATATGTAACCTATAACTGTAAGAGAAGAATATACAGTATATCATATGTAACCTATAACTGTAAGGGAAGAATATACAGTATATCATATGTAACCTATAACTGTAAGAGAAGAATATACAGTATATCATATGTAACCTATAACTGTAAGAGAAGAATATACTGTATATCATATGTAACATATAACTGTAAGAGAAGAATATACAGTATGTCATATGTAACCTATAACTGTAAGAGAAGAATATACTGTATATCATATGTAACCTATAACTGTAAGAGAAGAATATACAGTATGTCATATGTAACCTATAACTGTAAGAGAAGAATATACAGTATATCATATGTAACCTATAACGGTAAGAGAAGAATATACAGTATATCATATGTAACCTATAACGGTAAGAGAAGAATATAAAGTATATCATATGAACACAAAAGTTTGTGAAGCGTGACAGAATATATATTAGATAGCTCTATCTAATTCGTGTTATATCGGATCGTCTTTTCTCGTTTTCTGACTTATTGCTTCTAGTTCTTGGACGAGTCTTCCATCTTTCGTAAATATATTTAACAAATATTTGAATCCGTGTAATTGTTTGTTCATAGTACAGTTGATATTACATTCTGTCATTGTAAAATAGCTAAAACTGTTTAGATCCTAATTCCTACTTCCATTTTAATGACCTGACACAAATTACATTGTGTAATTGCTGAATCATTAATCTTCAATTGATCCTTAGCTCTTCACTCATTTCTATTGATTCGTTAGGGATTACATTCTGTAATTGTCAAATTAATGATTTGCTGCATATCCTACTGTCCTGTTTATTATTTGAATATGTACGTGCATTTCTGATCATAATTAGTTCTCGTGTACATACTAAGTATGTATAGCTATCTGATGATTACATAGCAAACCAGAAAACAACATGATTCTTTGAACTTCTGTGACGTCTGTGACTGTTGTTATTAACTAGACAAATATAAATATTAACTGTGAATACAGTTGAAATATACTCAAATTAATGATAGCTATACGTCTACATGTTCATTTGTTTACAGACAAATATACATAGCGCACTCTGTTACAAATAAAACAAGAACGTCACATTGCATGTTAGCTCAGTTTAATTTTTTAATATGTCTTTATTGAATATCGAAGGAATATTTAACTATAGAGAAAATGGGGTCAATTTTGATTTGATGACATGCAAGGCCTTTACAGAATAAACAATGTTTTAATAAAAACAGATAATCGATGATATTAATGAACACTGCGACACCACAGTCATCGTCTTATGGCGAGTATATTCCCAATACATTCTCAGATTTTTGTTTCTTCTTCTTTGCGTTCGTTCTTTACACCCAATTTTAATCACTCTTTGTGATATGTTTGATCTTTGCCAAGAACGTGTATACGATGCACATTGGTTGGGTAGGCCCCTAAATGCATAGATTTCTACACGTTTAGGACTCGTGCATCTGATTTCAGCCAAACCTCCTTATCGCCTCTTACGACATGCGTGGCAGGTAAAAGGGGTTCCTCATTGATACATTGAGTAGATACTGGTAATTAAAAGTGTAATGGGACAATGAATTGTTTATGATATTTGCATGGTCTTCCAGTCAAAACAGGAGACTATTACCGTTGTGATTGACATGGAATATGCGTTTAACTAACTGCATTGTCGACCATGGTATTCTCTTTGCTAAAATATATATGTCATTGACTGGTAAACTGGTCAGCTGCTACTTTGAAGGATAGAACAGTTGAGCTACGTTTAGCTACATGAACCAAGGATGTTTGTGAAAAGTTATTACCACATGATTCCTTTCTATCACCCAAGTTGTTCAACGTCTACAGAGTAAATTTAGTCAACATTTCTCAATTCGAGTTGGCCGGACCTCTACATTTTCAGATGACCTTTTATTTATAGCATATGATAACTTACTATGTAAAAATTGATCAAAGACATTCAAGGGACATTGAATACAATCTTGCATTGGTGTAGGGAGTGTTGTTCTTGTGTCTATGTGCCAGCCTGGAGTGCTATGATGTCAATTTAGTAAACAATAAACAAATACTATAGAACAAATAAGTGTTATTCACAGATAACACAGAACTGATATCATTGATTATATAAACAAAGAAGTGTTATTCATAAACGAGTCACCGTTATCAAAGTTTATAGCACACTGCTACTAGTGACCAAGTGTTGTGGAAGTTCGGGGAATCTAGACCGGTTTGGGACAAAAGAATACTCGGTGTATACAGGAAACCCTGATCCGTTACTTGGGAATCTAAATAATAAGCACCTATGAAGTCAGAATAAATCCCGTATGATTGACAGGGGGCACTGGTGATATGAATAGTTCATGTATCATATTCAAAGGCGACATATTAGCAACTATTAATACACTTGAATTCACAACTGCAGAACAAACAAAACTATAATAGTCATTAGAAACAAAGAAGTGATATTCATAGATTATAGAAGGAGAGATTATCATAGATTATAGAAGGAGAGATTGTCATAGATTATAGAAGGAGAGATTGTCATAGATTATAGAAGGAGAGATTGTCGTAGATTATAGAAGGAGAGATTGTCGTAGATTATAGAAGGAGAGATTGTCGTAGAGTATAGAAGGAGAGATTGTCGTAGATTATAGAAGGAGAGATTGTCATAGATTATAGAAGGAGAGATTGTCATAGATTATAGAAGGAGAGATTGTCATAGATTATAGAAGGAGAGATTGTCATAGATTATAGAAGGAGAGATTGTCGTAGATTATAGAAGGAGAGATTGTCGTAGATTATAGAAGGAGAGATTGTCGTAGATTATAGAAGGAGAGAGTGTCATAGATTATAGAAGGAGAGATTGTCATAGATTATAGGAGAGATTGTCATAGATTATAGAAGGAGAGATTGTCGTAGATTATAGAAGGAGAGAGTGTCACAGATTATAGAAGGAGAGATTGTCGTAGATTATAGAAGGAGAGATTGTCATAGATTATAGAAGGAGAGATTGTCATAGATTATAGAAGGAGAGATTGTCATAGATTATAGAAGAAGAGATTTTCATAAATTATAGAGGAAGAGATATATTTATAGATTATAAAAGAAGAAATTGTCATAAAATATAGAAGGAGAGATTTTTGAAGAATATAGAAGGAGATATTGTTATAGATTAAATAAACAAAGAAGTTATTTCAATATATATATAATTAATAAATGTGTTATAGTCATAGATTAGCGATACTGAAACATTAAAAAAAGAATTTCGTCTGAACTATTTGTAGTCACTTGAGCGGAGCAGGTTGAATAACAATGGAAAGTAATATACAGACAAATTAATAAAATATAATGAGACAAAATTTTATTTCTTGAAACTAACAAAATAATGATAAACATTCGAGAGCATACTTCTTAAATAAGAATCATTAACTCTCTACAACGATCTAGAACAGTTTTTTTCGGATTTTCAAAGATTTTAAAAAATTCAGTAAATATAAATGACATGGATAATGTTACAGTTGAATACAATTGTATTTTAGTTGTGTATATTTGTGTCGGTTTTTTGTTATCTATTTTTGGTATTATTACTAATAGTTTTAGTATGATCATTTTTATCTTAATGGGAACAACAGATGCTGTAACAATAACTTTATTAGTTCTGTCCATCGCTAATATTTTCTTTTTGTTATTTCGGTTCTTACGAGTGATTTCTGCAATTTTTTTTGCAATAGAAACATTTACTAACTTTTTAGTTTTCTTTTCTGTCGATCCTGACGTATTGACTTTTTACTTTGCTAATATTGGACATTTTCTGTTTACATATACAACATTAGTTACCATGTTTCTAACGGTAATCCGGTCCATGTGTGTGATAAAACCACTGAGTTTTAAGAACATTTACACAAAGCAGTTTGCTATAGTAGTAATCACTGTGTTTCTAGTTGTGTGTGTCATTATTTTAACTCCAATTTTTGCTTTCGTAGATATTGTAAATGATTGGGACAATCGAACAAACTCTTCCAGATTTCTATTGCATTTCTTACCTAACAGAGAATTAGTGAAAAATATTACTTGGTTTATAAAAGATACTGGCATTATCATTCCATCCCAAGCTGTTGTGGCTATATGTGTCATTATTCAGACGAAATGTCTCTTAGCAGCGTTCAAATTTCGGCATCGCTCTCAACAGATCTCGGGAAGGTATATCTCTGGAGTTAAGAGTTCGCTACCTAACATGTCGTCCCTTGAATTTTTTCACAAAATGAGCCCCAAAGATCTTCGTGTTGTTCAGCAGGTGGTACTCATCTCTGCTCTCCTCATGGTGTGTAACATACCAAAAATAATAAGGGCATATATTGGAATGGTGGAACCAAATCTACAAATAGGAGAACCGTTTGAATATCTTAATATTTTAATGAACTGGCTGAGCGATATATTTCAAATCGTGAATGCCAGCGTTGGTTTCTTTATATACAATTCTTACAACTCTAAATTTAGAAATATATTTTACAGATACTATTTAAAACTTGTAAAACTCTGTAGTTAACATTAACAATAAATAACATATTTATCCATGTCTGATATCTATTATTTGTTTGTTTGTTGTAAAGTAATTATTTAATGTTATCTTTTATTATGTGATATGGACTTTTTCTGTAATAAAAGAGTTCTCTGTGAATAAATGATTAAACCGTTTGCTTTGCTTTCCGAAGATCGTCGGTTCAAGTCCGTAACCTGCTGTTATGTTCACGGTGTATTTCTCCAAAGATTCCTAAAATTTTTGCTAGAGTTACTGAGATCTTTGTTGTATAATACTCTCGGCAAGTTGCATATCATTTTTGTTGATGGTACCGAATCATGTGAGAAAATCTGGAGCATTGAAGTCATTGAAGTCGACCATTTGTCTTTAGACGCTTTTTTGTGTTCTATAATACATGTAAATTCTACAATAATGAAGAACTTGATTTGTACTTTGTTTACTTGTTACACAAAAGCACACAACGTATATGTTTAATTATTACACAAAAGCACACACCGGATATGTTTACTTGTTACACAAAAGCACATACCGTATATGTTTAATTATTATACAAAAGCGCACACCGTATATGTTTGCAGAGCTGGTTTGTCATGTTCACTTTCCTCTATTACTACGAGTATGAAAATAAACAAAGAATCATTTATGAAGGTGTTCTACTCTCCTACAGTTAGTCATTGTTATCTCAATATTGTAACGAGTAATGCTATTATTTTCAGTTGCGAAACTTTGAAATAATCTGTGATGACATTTTGTTATAAAATTATAATGTTATAATAACGATACAGCTATGCATAGGCGATCTGGCAACATTAAAAACTGAGGTAGTAACACATCTTCAGCGGTAACTGCTTTTTCCCCTTGTCTTATCAGCTTAGTGTGTCCGTGAATGGTTATGTAATATGCATAATCATAAGATCACCAGCAGAGTCAACAACATTCAAGGAATGAAAGCAAACGTACAATCATCGACCGCACTATAGAAGTTCGTAGAGTGTCAACATCAAATAACGTTTATCATCTAATATATTGTACTATGCAGAAATCTGGCATCCTAACAGTCCTTCAGAATTTCTCTCTATCTCATATGTCATATGTTCCATCTCTGCAGGCGACATGCTCAAATCATCAGCTACATCCTTAATCCTTCTCCGTAGTATTTATCTTCTCATTTTAGCCTTAATGCCACCTTCCATGATGATCTTCTGCAAGCATTCGTGTCTTTGTCTATGTTAAAATTAGTTAATGATCTCATTTGTATGAGTAGCATCAGCTAGTTGTCCTTCATTTTGAGTTCTTTCTGGATATATATATTCGCTCTCGTGAGTGTAGTTACAGAATGTCAAACATATATCTCATCGTTAGAATGGGAGTATCTCTAGTGGTGCATCCAAAGACTATATGCATGTCTGCATTCTAAATACGTTTCAGTCTTTCCCATTGTGATCTTGATATCGTGAGGATGCCGAGTCCGTAATCTACCACAGACATAACCAGTTGATGAAACAAAGAACACCACAACATGAACGTATTCTCACTGTTGTAACGAGATCAAGACTCGCTTCACCAAAGCAAGATGGTATGCATTGTTCCTTGAATGTGTTCAATCATTTTTTTTTTCATGATCCAGTGTAATATAGTAAGATGTCATCTGCAAAAGTCAATGTTCAACTCAATCCGGTTGGCTGTATTCTGGCTACACTTGCTGTATAGATATACAATAACAAGGGTGATAGGAATCGATAATCACAAAAATATAAGTGTAGGGGTGGACGTCCATGTCCCTAAACGTAGGGTCACAATCCTCTCTATCAAATTCGCAGCTATATAGTTCCCGATTCAATGATTAACCACATCATTTTGCAATGAGACTATCGTGATTAAAAGGTCCACTTTGTTATGCGCATTCTCCAAGTCAATGACCACAGCAACAGTTGCTTGCTTGGATTGGAAGCAATCATAAACATCACAAGCAAATGTACCTGCATTGTCCCAAGACCCTCTCATAGGCCCGTAGCTACTCAACGTGTCAGGGAGGATGAGCTCTCTCAAAGGGGCACATTACTTTTCTTGGCCATTACCTTCTCGCGTAATTTGCCATATACACTTTGCAATGTGAATATGCGGTAGCTGCTGAGCCGTCTAGAATATTGCTCATGTTAGGGAGCAGTCGTAAATAGCTATGAGGTGAATCCTAAGATACCCCAGCATGGTGCAATGTGGCTGAAAAGTCTGCTGTCCGACTCAAAGCCACTAATGATTTCAAAGAATTGACAAGGATAACAAAGAGGAATATAATATTCTTGTATTTATTTATATCTTGTCTCTATAGAATATTGTAAATATAACATTATTCATGTAGTCAATTTTAGCTGTTATCTGAAACGATTGCCATATTGCAAGTTTCTTGCATACGTTTACCTATCATTCTTTTTTCTCTTTCTCTTTCGCGTTGAATGTATCTGCAACGTGAAGAAAAGGTGATCGCTTCTAGTTCCTAAGCTTCTCAGTTCATTCCTCGTGTTGAAGGATTGGGATTTGTTCCCGTCATCTCTAATGGCAATGTAGGTGAGAGCTTGTTTATAGTCCTAAGGACGATTCCGAAGGACGATAAAACGTGGGTCGTGTGTTTACGTTAAGCCCGTAAAACAACCCTAGGCATTTAAAAATGAGTAAAAGTAGGCTGCAAAGTCACTGCTCAGACAAAATTGATTCAAAATCTTACAGAAAATTCTTTAAATCTAAACAACATCATCAAAATTACATCGGGACCATCGCTAGAACTACTGGGTTCGTGTGATTTGTGTGTAGGAAAGAGATCGGAACACATATGGTTATTAACCGTAGTGCAATGATGATTTGTTCTATCAATTCATTATCTCTTGTTTTTTATAGCCACATGTCTTGGGAGTTGACATTTTCATTGCTTTACAAATTGTGACGATATGTTTTAGTCTATGCTCCTTCTTTGTCTTTGTTTATGTATGTATCTCTACAGCTCTGTCATGTTCTCATAACAGATGTTATATTGGGGTATGCTCATAGTTCTATTTTACAGAACTTCGTAAAATAATCGAATCAATTCTTTCTTTGTATAATATTGTTATAGCAAAGCTTCCTGTAATATAAGTCCGTTCAACTCAATTGGAAATTAAAACATCCTTTAGAGTGGGCTGGCTTTTACAAAGATTTAGTAGAACACAGAAAATTGTATCGCAATTTAACAGATCTAAAAACCCATGTTTATTTATCCCTGAAAATGTGTAATACTACTTATATTCCTTGTTGCTGAATTTCATTTGTTACAGAATATCAATTTGTATTTACATGTTGTGTTGCCCTTATAAAGAATGTATCTTAATCCATCTATTCTGGAAAGAAAGATCATGTGACACCAGAAAGATCATTTCCAGTAACAACCATCAAATGTTACAGGTGGGTCTGCAGGTGGGTGTGACTATAGCCACAACAAACATATTGACTATCTGTGTCTTCTTCTTCTAAGAAGATTTAAACTGATCAGATTTGTTCTAATTTTTAGTTTCACTTTTTCAATGTTTTTTTTATTGAATTATCAACGTACACTTATCTTGGAAATAATTATTCTTAATAAATGCTTTTAGTTTCTGTAAAAATAAAATGTTAATTGCATATCCTTTACAGGACTTTGCGAATCAATCCCAGCTTGTTAACGTTGTTTGTGATTTTTCTAGGCATTATTACGTTAGTTTCTTTTGGGCTCTCTAATAAGATGTTTATAAATACAGTGTGTGTTTGTGTGTTATATGTGTATTGATATAAATTCACACAGCATATTCTTTATCGTATCTTTGTCTGTGTATAACATTTGCAATAAACTGTCTCTCTGACTAAACTGTCACGCCCTTTTTATTTTTGTTCTAAAGATAACGGGTATCAACCATATCGTTCGGTTCAATTGTGCTTTTCTTTCGATGATCCGGGATTGTTGCTGCAGCTACGGAGCTTGTAATTCGTACAGTACTCTAGACAGATAACGGATAAGGTTTCAAAACCAGGAGCTTCGTGTCATTACAGATGCAATGAAATCAACACCAATAGTTGAGATGAAAAGAGTGGGGGGAATACAAGCACTGAGAGAACGCAGAGACAAAAAAGGAATGAAGCAGACAGATACGTTTCTGAGTATGCCAAGCCACCCAATGGAAATCAGATTCTAAAATCTAGCAATTGGGCGGCTGAAAAGAGGCAGTTTTATTCATCATGCCAAACGACTGCGTAGACAAACTTCAGACCTACCAAAAGTCTGCATTCCCTTAAGTCTGTTCCAGAGCAAACCCCTTGGAGAGAGCAGACTGAACCAGAAGTATGTATCCAGACATAAGTGAAAGGAATACTTGACAGGGATGAGCAGAACAACATACAACGCAATACAGACACTATCAGTATACTTGATGAAGAATACCCACAGATCGCTGGGACCGAATATACAATGAAGGGTCAGCAGTAACCGCAGTGAAGAAAGGAGGAGCAGGAGTGTACATAGAATACCCAAACATCGTTAGGTATAATATTAGAGAATCTACGGAGAAATTATGTCATAACGACGATGCAGAAGTTCAGGCAATCAAATTAGTAACTGAAAAACTGTTAAACGTCAGACTTGTTCCACTACCTATTGTATTTTTGACAGATGCATAATCAGCGCTCAAGCGCTCCAGTCCAGAAAATTGTCATGTCTACAGAGCCTACTGTCTAAACTGCGCAAGTAGCGCAATGTCGTCTTGCAGTGGACACAGTCTCACTGTGGAATACCAGGAAATGAAACAGTAGACCGACTAGCCAAGGAAGGTCTGCAGGAGAGCAACCAGATGTGCCAGTTACCTACCACCAAAAGAAAAGGATGAATAAATCAATCAGAAAGCCAAAAATACCAAAACAAGATGATTACTATAATAAGAGCAGATTAGAACACGTTGTCTTTTTGCGACTTAGAACAGGACACAATCGACTCCGCAGTCACATATATACAAAATTCAAGATTGACCATTCAACCACGTGTACATGTGGATGTAGCAGGGATGATACCAGATTTTTCCTTGCTTTATTCTTAGTCCCAAGCTTCAACTAGGCAAGTATTTTTTTATGAAACAAAGTGGTAACCATATACCTGGTCTGTGGACGTATAATAACAGACCAGATATGTTAACAGGGGGGTTTTTTCCTTAACTAGAAGTAAATTTCCTCCCCATGAGGCCATTACCTTGTAGTGGTGGGGAGGCTTGCGTGCTCCAATAATACAGTGAGCTATGACGGCGGGAACTTATGTTCCCGGAAGGGTTACCAAGCCGGAAAGGTCACTGAAGAGGACAGACAAGCATGGTCTCCTGGTCCTCCAGGTTGGGGTTGGGCTTGGGACTAACGATCCCATCCTTTAAAAAAATTAAAGTTACGGAAACAACAACAAACATACAACCTATCTACGGGCATGAAGGGCTACCAGAGTCATTGACTCACATGACTGGAAGTGGTGAAAGCCGAAAGGAAGCTACTTTCATGAGGATGGAAGTCCTGAATGCCAAAACCAAGACCAGAATTGGATGCTGGAATGTAAGAACAATGTACGAAACTGGAAAACTATCACAAATAACAGCAGAAATGAGAAGATATAATCTACATATCCTAGGGGTTAGCGAGAGCAGATGGACAGGAAATGGAAGAAGTACCACTGCAACAGGTGAAACAGTCCTTTTTCTGGACGAGACGATGACCTACACCATGAAGGAGTAGCAGTAATCCTAAGAAAGGGCGTGGAAAAGTGTCTGTTAGAATGGAAACCTATCAGCAGCCGCTTGATTAAGATCAGACTAAAGGGAAGCATACAAACATCACAATCCTACAATGCTATGCGCCAACTAATGATAGCGAAGATACAAAGAAAGACTCGTACTACGAAAACCTACAAGCAGAATTAGACAAGTCACCATCCCATGATGTTATCATTGTTATGGGAGATCTAAATGCGAAGGTCGGACAAGACAACACGCATAGTTATAGAATTATGGGAAAATATGGATGTGGTATGATGAACGAAAATGGGGAACGCTTAGTAAACTTCTGCAGCATGAACAATCTCGTTATAGGAGGAACCCTATTTCAACATTTAGATATCCACAAATTAACATGGTATTCCCTAATGGCAGAGATAAAAACCAAATAGACCATATAATGATCAATGGACCCTGGAGACGCTCGCTGCTAGATGTTGTAGTCAAGAGAGGTGCAGATGTTGGTAGCGACCACCACCTAGTCACAGCTTATGTCAAACTTAAACTAAGAAAAACAGGACAACAGAAAAACTTCCAAAAGAGGTTCGATGTGGATAGACTAAAGACACGGAAGTAAGGGATAAGTTTATAATGCAGATAAAGAACAGATTCCAAGCCCTAGAAAGTAATGAAACTACGGATGAAACTGACAACATAGATAGAACATGGGACAACATAGCATCTATATATAGCAAGAGCAGTGAAACATGTCTAGGGTACCGCACAAAGAAAAAAAAAGAATGGATAACACCAACAACATGGAAAATAATAGACAGCCGAAGAATATTAAAAAGAAATTGTTAGAAGCAAAGTTCGAAAGACTGAAAGCAAGATACCAAGAACAGTACAAAAGCGCAAGTAAAGAAATCAAACGGGCTGTGAGAGCTGACAAAGAATGTATGTTGAAGACCTGGCAGTACAGGCAGAAGAAGCAGCAAAAAGTGTGATCAGGGAACAGCGTACAAAATTACAAAGCTAATAAGCGGGAAACATTACAGGAGATCAAATACTCTCATAAAGGATAAGAATGGAATACTATTGACAACGGAAAAGGAACAAGAAATACGATGGACAGAGCATTTTAAAGAATTGCTAAACAGACCACCTCCAACGGTAGTAGCAGACATACCAGAACCAACAGAGGAATTAGAAATTGGCATTGAAACACCCAGCCGGGATGAGATCATTACAGCAATTAAATCTCTTAAGAATAACAAGGCACCAGGGAATGATAACTTAAACGCAGAACTATTCAAAATAGACCCAGAACTTGCAGCTAATATACTGCAACCCTTGTTTACTACTATATGGAATGCCCAAATAATACCTGATGCATGGAACAGAGGAGTCATCATCAAGATAACCAAAAAGGGCTCCCTTGCCGATTGTAATAATTGGCGTGGAATAACACTGCTTTCTGTCCCAAGTAAAATCTTAAGCAAAATCATCGTACAACGTATTACTGACGCTGTGGATAAGAAACTGAGAAAGGAACAAGCAGGATTTCGCAGAGGACGGAGCTGTATAGGCCAAATATTTGCTCTTAGAAATATCATAGAGCAATGCACAGAATGGCAAAGCAAACTCTATATCAACTTTGTAGATTTTGAAAAGGCTTTTGATAGCATACACCGCGAAAGTCTATGGCGTATCTTAAGATGGTATGGAATCCCACTGTGTTTTATAAATATTATAAAAGCTGCTACAGCAAGTTTGCATGCAGTGTTGAAACTTCAGAACTAAAGTTTGAAGTAAAAACAGGCGTGCGACAAGGATGTGTTATGTCAGCCTATTATTCAACACTGTCATAGATTGGGTGATGCGTAAAACAACGGAAGATAAGGCAAGAGGTATTAGATGGACGCTCACATCCACTCTGGAAGACCTAGATTTTGCAGATGACATCGCACTCTATCTCATACACATAGAGATATCCAGGAAAAGACCTGCCGCCTTAACCAATATAGTGAGATGGTTGGGCTGAAAATAAATCAGAAGAAAACTGAAGTAATGACTCTGAACATAGCAACCCCAGCACCAGTCAAACTAGAAGGTAAAACCCTTCGAGATACAACCGCTTTCACATACCTTGGAAGTGTTATTAGCAATGAAGGAGGCGCTGGATCTGACATTAAAACAGACTGAGTAAAGCACGAAGTGCATTCATGACCCTTCAGACCGCCTGGAAATCTGTCCAATACAGCATCAGAACCAAGACTAGTATCTATAACAGCTGTGTGCTGTCAACTTTGCTGTACGGATCGGAATGCTGGAGAATGACAGAACAGGATATGTCCAGACTCTCCGCCTTTCATACAACTTGTCTGCGAAAAATCTTACGCGTGTACTGGCCGACTACTATCTCGAATCAAGAATTGCTTGCACGATGCCAACAAGAGAATATGGGCACTATCATCCGAAGACGACGCTGGAGATGGATTGGACATGTGATGCGCATGGAGACTGGCTCCGACACGAAAACTGCACTGAGATGGACCCAGAGGGTAGGCGAAAGCGTGGAAGACCCAAGATGACCTGGAGGAGAACGATAGAGCAAGAGCTGAAGGAAATGAATCATAGCTGGAACACAATACAGAGGAAGGCCATGAACAGGGAAGAATGGTGTACGTTTGTTGCTGCCCTAAACGCCAAAGGCGTAACAGGCTAAAGAGAGAAGTAAATTTATGCTCTGTTTTCTTTCTCATGCAGCCAAGTTGAGGTTAATTGTATTCTTTTTTTTAGAAATGCCATAGGTGATTGTCCGGTCACAATATCAATTAACTGGAGATTTCCCAACCAACAACCAGATTTGACCGTGAGAATGTACTAACAAGACAATGACAGATTTGGAAACAAAGAAAAATGCCATATGTTAAATAGAATGGATTTGGATCATAGGAGGACACACTACACCGAGAAACTTCACCAACACACACTTCACAGAGACAGCGGGACAGAGAGGTACCCAGGGACAGGCAGTGAGGGTAGTCGTTTCTCATTCAGACAGAGGGACAGATAGTAGGTAGTCTGAGTCTGAGACAGTTACAGACAGAAAGAATCGACAAGTCAAGGAGTGTAGTCTAGAATAAGAGACACACAGTTATCGACAAGAACTTAATAGATAGTAACAAGAATTATAGAGCAGAACAATTCTGCTGCGAGTTATAAGTGGAATAGAGAACGAGGCAGTAGAATTGAACTGAGTTGCAGACAGAGAGAGAGCCCAAGAGAGCGAAGTCAGATAGATAACATAAATCCATACGCATAACCCAACAGAACTGCCGTCATAGAGTGCTGCCTAACTAAGACATAGATGCAGAACTCCACGGAGATTTTGACCAAATCAGAGAGTTACTGTTCAGAATTGGTGAACCGGTTACATTAGAACCGGAGGACTTTTCAGAGTGGAAAACTAGGCGGTAGAGCTAAACTGAAGGGTAGGACCAGACCAGACGGAGAGGCTATAACAGCATATGACAGATAGAGATGTCAGCCAGTTTACAGAATACATTATTATAACCAGTTAGCAGAGACATTTCGTGTGTACTATTATGACAGCAACCCTAGCTATAAAGCGGTATAACGTATTGTGAATGAACAAGTATTTTTTCTAAGGACATCGCAAGCAAGGTAGAGTTGAACTGTGAACATTTTAGAGATAGGATGTCGGGGTATTAGATATCACTTAGTGAAGATTGACAATATTAGTTAGTATGTGTATTTTACAGTTATGTGCATTGTTATGCGTTTTGAATTGTTGGTTTTCTTTTCAGGATTTCTTTTGATAATTTGATGTATGGGCTATTTCTTTTAACATTGATGAGATATTGAAATAAGTAAATAACAAAAATAAAAGTTGAGAATCAGGTTTGATACTCACATAGATGTACGATATATTTGACGGCCATTTCATTTATTTGTATTCTATGTTATAGTTGTGGATGGTGCTGATAGTAGTTGTTGTTGCAGACTGAAGAGAAGAAGTGTAGTAGCGAAAAATAACTATTACAAATCTGGTGCCGTCGTAGATCATAGGATATCGAAACACACACTATTACATAGCTGGTTACCGTGACACAGGATTTCAGTAGCGAGGCCCCCACTATTACATGGACAGGCACATCAGACTGCAAAGCACATACTTCAAAACTGCCCCAAATATGATATACTGAGGCAATCTCACTGGCCTAACGATACAACACTGAACAAAAAAAAACTACACAGACCTCTGTGTGAGCTATAAAAGACAGTGAAGTTTATACAAGAGACATCGTTGAATATATAGACAATATTTCAAGCGAACGAAAGGAAGAAAGGACAGGTAATGTACAGTTTCTGCGGAGACTGAATGAGTCATTAAGAGAAACTCGATGCAACGACGCCAGTATTTCACCAGTACGCCAGTCAATCAGTTATCTTCATAGATTTAAATTTACACATATGTATATTATTTAAATATGAACGTATATTTATGATCTCAAAACAAGTCAATAAAATTAGTTCTCGTGTACTTACTAAATATCCGATGGTTGCATATCCAAAAAGTAAACAACCTTTCTTTTTTAATCTTCTGTAAAGATTGTAGCAGCAGTACTTAATTAACTTGATAAATATAAAAGTTGACTTTGAGTACAGTAGAAATATACTCATGTTAGCTATATCAATACTTCTCCCTTTTCATTTGTTTAAAGACAAATTTACACTGCACATTTCGTTACAAATAAAACAAGAACGTTACACTGGATGTTAGTTAATCACACATTTATAACATGTCTTTAAGTACACAAATATTGAAGAAAAATGTGTTTATATCGAGAAAATACTGTCAATTTTGCTTTGATTAAATTCACAGACTTTTCAAAGTAAACAATTTTCAAAGAAAGACAATCAATATTAAAGAAACATACGACATAATAGTCGTCGCTTTCGACGCTTATCTTCCCAATACTTTCTCAGACGTAAGATTGAAGATATTCGAACAGGCATTCGTTAGAATTCGATAATTAGATGAACATTAGAAGAGGTATTAATACTTTATAGTTATAGAGAAGAAATATTCATAGATTATAGAAACTAAGAATGTTGTAGCATCAGGAAATTGTCTCTAGCGATTTTTTTTGGCTCCATAAATGTGTTAAAGATACTAGAGTGCCCAGTAGTTACTATTGCAAAATGTATATAACGATATATTGAAAATGATAGTGGCCAGACACGTAATGTCACATGTAGCCCACACTCCTTGATGCACTGGGTAGTTACCTAGAAATGAAAGGGTCTTGGAACAATGATTTATTTATCATGTTTACGAGGACATCTAATCCTGACTGTTACTTCTGTAGCTGACGAATGACTTAGAGAATAATAATAATAATAAAATTTCCTCTCGTACCGTTATACGTTACATAGGACCTGCAAGTAATTTCTCCATACCGCTCTATCCTGGGCAACTCGCTCAATCTCCTCCATGGAACTGAGGCCGATATTTCCTGCCTCTCTCAGCAAAGTTCGTTTCAGGGTCTCCTTAGGTGACTTCTCTTTCTTGAACCCTTCGCATGCCACTTCAATGTCTGCTTTGATATTCGTTGATCATTTCTCCTCAAGGTGTGTCCAACATATCTCCATTTTCTCTTTCTTATAACAGTTGTCACTAGTGGTTGACCAGACATGTCTCTGATTTCATACTTCTCCTGAATTCGTTCCATTTTATATTCATTATTTTTCGCAGACATCTTTTTCAAATGCATTCAACTTGCTTTCTATATCTTTAGTCATTTTCCAACTCTCGCTGGCATATGTTAGGATTGATACAACATTTGAATTGAAAATTCGTAATTTAGTTTTAATACTATATAACTTGTAGTTCCATATTTTACTTAGACTTTTAAAAGCTGATGTTGCTTTGCTAATTCGTATCATAATTTCTTTTTTAACATTTCCTGTGCAATCAAAATTGCTACATTAATAGGTGAACTGCTCTGTTATTTTTAGCATTTTAGATTCCACTGTGATATCTGCATTACTTGCCATAGGTGTCTTCATTATATTTGTTTTTTCATAGCTTATCTGCAGTCCACATTTTGATGCTATAGAGAATGCCTATAACTAATTTGATTTTTGCTACAAAAGTGGGTTCTTGACTGATAAACTGTATTGAAGGTGTAGACCGTTGAACTACGTTTATGAAGGGACATTAACATTCGACCAAGCACATATATGCAGAGTAAAGTTAATCAACTTTTTGCCAAACCTAGTTTGCCAGAACTTGACTTTATCAGAAGACATCTTGTTTATAGCACATGATCAAATAGTCAAAAATAATCGAAGACATTTAAGGAACATTGTATACAATATCATGTTGGTGTAGGATGTCATGTCTATGGTTCTCATGTCTACGGGGCGTCCTTATGTACTAAATTACGTTAGTCCAGTAGCTAATAATCACTAACTATAGAACCAAGAAGTGTTATTAATATGCGTGGTCGATGATATTGAAGTTTATAACACACTGCCGAAGTGACCAAGGGCTCTGGAAATTCCGTGATTCGATGCCAGCATGGGTAAAACGAATTCTCGTTGAGTAATATGGCACAGGCTTAGACTACAGGAAACCCTTATCCGTTACTTGGTAATCTAAATTACAAGTACCTCTGAGGTCAGAGTAAAACGCACCTGAATGACAAGGGATACCTGTGATATAAAAAAGAAAGCCTTCACGTAAAATTACCTATTAGGTAATATATTCAGAGGCGTCATATTAGGATCCATTTGTGCACTTGGATTCAAAACAGAACAATAAAACATTACAGTAGTCTTTATAAACCAGGAAGTGATATTCATAGATTATAAAAGTAATAAATATCTGATACTTGTAGATGATAGATGTGGAAACTATTCTAGAATATGTGTATACAGACGTAGTTATGTGAGCGATGCTTGAATAACAATGGAGTACAGATAAATTAGATAAGAAATAATAGGACAACATCTGTTATCTTGAAACTGATAAAAGAATGATAAATATTCGATAAACATATATCTTAAAGAAAGATAACACATACAACAAACTAGAACACTGTATTCAGATTTGTGTCAGTTATTCAAGATTTAGTTAAAATGAATGACTTGGATATTTTTGGAGTTGGATACAAAATCATGTTGATTGTGTATATTTGTATCGGTTCATTATTATCTATTTTTGGTATTATTACTAATAGTTTTAGCATGATCATTTTTATCTTAATGGGAACAACAGATGCTGTAACAATAACTTTATTAGTTCTGTCAATCGCTAATATTTTCTTTTTGTTATTTCGATTTCTGCGAGTAATTTCTATAATATTTATTGCAATAGAAACTTTTACTAACTTTTTAGTTTTCTTTTCTGTCGATCCTGACGTTTTGAGTTTTTACTTTTCTAATATAGGACATTTTCTGTTTGCATATACAACATTGGTTACCATGTTTCTAACGGTAATCCGGTCCATGTGTGTGATCAAACCACTGAATTTTAAGAGCACTTACACAAAACAGTTTGCTATAGTGGCAATCACTGTGCTTCTTGTGATGTGTGTCATAATTTTTACTCCAATTGTTTCTTTCGTAGATATTATAAATGATTGGGACAATCGAACAAGTTCTTCAAGACTTGTATTACTTTTCTTACCTAACAGAGAATTAGTGAAAAATATTACTTGGTTTATACGAGATTTTTGTATAACCATTTCATCCCAAGTTATTGTGGTTTTTTGTGTCATTATACAGACGAAATGTCTCATGGCAGCGTTCAAATTTCGCCATCACTCTCAGGAAACCTCAGGAAGGTATATCTCTGGAGTTACGAGTTCACTACCTGACATGTCGTCCCTTGCCTTTTTTCACAAAATTAGTCCCAAAGATCTTCGTGTTGTTCAGCAGGTGGTACTCATCTCTGCTCTCCTCATGGTGTGTAACATACCAAAAATAATAAGCACATCTGCTGGACTTGTGGAACCAAGAATACAAAAAGGAGGACAGTTTGAATATGTTTACATTTTATTAAACTATCTGAGCGATATATTTCAAATCGTGAATGTCAGCGTTGGTTTCTTAATATACAATTCTTACAACTCTAAATTTAGAAATATATTTAACAGTAACTATTTAAAACTTGTAAAACTCTGCAGTTAACATTGACAATAAATAACGTATTTAACCATATCTGATTTGTATTCTTTGTTTGTTTGTTGTAGAGTAATTATTTATTAGTATCTCTTATTCTTCTTCTTCTGCGTTCTCACTAGATTGAGATTTCGGATTCTTTAATCAAGGCAGCCGTCTGCCTCGGATTATCAGCCACTTTGTTTTTCCATACAGTTTGTCTTGGACGCTAGTGTAAGTTGGCCACCTCTTTCTTCTCAAGTCTGCATACTGGGGCAGTTCTGTAGGATATAATTCCTATGATTTCTGCTTTCCCGTTTGTGCCAACCTCTTCCCGCAGTACGTTTTGGCCACCCTCGTGATGGTAGGTCTGACATTCTTACTGCATGGCTAAATCTCCGAGGTAGATTGGCGACCGTAGAATCCGTTATCCCATTCCTCGTTGTGCGGGGTCGTTGCACCATGTTATGCGCCTTACGGCCTGGTGCATCCGTTTTCTGCAAGCATTTGTTTCGGGTTAGCATTCCTTAATTATCTCTTATTATGTTATCTGTAATTTTTCTATAATAAGATAGTTCTCTGTGGTTAAATGATTAAGCCGTTTGCTTTGCTTTCCGAAGAACGTCGATTCAAGTCCGTAACGCGCTATTATGTTCACAGTGTATTTCTCCAGAGATTTCTAAAATTATTGCCAGAGTTACGGATATCGTTGTTGTATAATACTTTCGACAACTTGCATACAATTTTCGTTGATGGATACCGAATCATGTGTAGAAATCTGGAGCATGAAGTCGATCTTTTGTCTGTAGACGCTTCTTTTTTACTTTTCTAATACATGTATATTGTAGAATAATGTAGAACTTGCTATGTAGTTTGTTTACTTCTTACGCAACATCACAGAACGTATATGTTTGCAGAACTGGTTTGTCATGATCAATATCTTCTATTCCTATCAGAATAAATAAAGTATCAATGGTGAAGATGGATAAGAATGCATTCGAACTCTACAGCATACTGAGTCTTCTACAACAGAACACCAATAAAGAAGACAAGAGGAAGACCACGAAATAGATGGTTAGATGGCTTAGCAGAATCCTGTCAAAGATAAAAAAAATAACAATCACCAAAGTCACTAGATCAGTGCAAGACAAAAACTGAAAACCACGACACTAGGCAACAACCCGGTAGCAGTGTGACGACACTGGACAACAACCCGGTAGCAGTGTGACGACACTGGACAACAACCCGGTAGCAGTGTGACGACAAAAGACACTTGACAACAACCCGGTAGCAGTGTGACGACACTGGGCAACAACCCGGTAGCAGTGTGACGACACTGGACAACAACCCGGTAGCAGTGTGACGACATTGGACAGAAACCCTTTAGCAGTGTGACGACAAAAGACACTGGACAACAACCCGGTAGCAGTGTGACGACACTGGACAACAACCCGTTAGCAGTGTGACGAAAAAAGACACTGGACAACAACCCGGTAGCAGTGTGACGACACTGGGCAACAACCCGGTAGCAATGTGACGACAAAAGAAGAAGATTATAAATAGTCATGTTATTATTATTTAGTGGCGATACATTGAAATATTCTGTGATAACATTCTGTTATAAAATCACAACGCTATAATAACGATGCAATTATGCAAATGTGTGTTAGCATCGTTAAAAACTGAGGTAGTCACACATCTTCACCGATAACTGTTTGTTCCCTTGTCCCATTAACTTATTTCGTCCGTGAATGATTATAGAATATTCATAATCAAAAGTCGCCATCACAGTCAGCAACTTACTAGGGATAAAGACAAACGTATAATCATCGACCGTACTATAGATGTTCTTAGTGTGTCAATATCAAATATGGTGGAATCATCCGATAGCTTTTCCTGAGCAGAACTTTCTCACTCTAACAGTCCTTCGACATTTATTTTTCTCGTATGTCATAATTGCTTCCTCTACTGTCGTCATATCATTAGCTACATCCTCAATCCATCTTTTTCTTAATGTTCCTCTTCTCTTCGTTGTCGGGATGTGCCCTTCCATAATGATCTTTAACCCTTCATGCATTGTTATATTTCCAAAACTTTTCAATTTTCTCATTCTTTCTGGTAGCATCAGCTAGTTTTCTGTGATTGTGAGCTGTTTCTTTGTAGATATAAGAATTCTCTTCGCTGTCAATGATATACGGGGGACTCACTGTAACACTTAAATTCTAAAGTTCAAATATGTTTTTCCACTGCTTTGTTAAATGTCCATGCTTCACACTCATGAAACTTGGCATATGCGTGCTCATAATATTCTGATTTTTGTTTTTCTATCAGTTCCACTCAATATTGTATCTAGTTTACTTTTGTTAACGCTATGTATGTTCTTCCATTAATCTATATTAGCTAGTTTCCATCATTCTTTAGAAGTGAACTGAGATAAGATAGTCAGGTAATCTGGAACTATGAACAGAAAGTATACCATTATAACTTATTTATTATTCTGACTCCCATTATATCCTAGCTTTTAGTGTGACTCCCATTATATCATATCTCTTAGTGTGACTCCCAGTATAACTCATCTCTTAGTATTATTCCTAGTATATCCAATTCCGATATAAGCTCAGATTCGATTGAACAGTATTTGCACAAACACATGCGATACGATTTTTGTGTGTGCTTGTACGAGTATATATGACGAAACAACAGCATAATACAACAAGCAGTGTTGCCAATTTAGCACTTTTAATGCTAGATCTAGCACTATTTTTGTGATCTAGCACTACAAATTTAGATCTAGCACCTAGCACCAAATCTAGCACTGAAAAAAATTAGTTAGCACCTTTAGCACTTCTTTAGTTTGGTATATGAATCAGAAAATCTCGACAAAAAAAAGACGAACAAGCACAGAACATTTATTACAACGAGATCCGGGTAATGAATTTCTCAGTGTGAGAACAACTCTCTGAGAGGTCCGCCCGCGTTTGACTTAGACTATAGAGAATTCATCATTCAGCAATGAGTAAAGCAAAACCAACGCATTCAAAAATTTCGAAAGGAATGGTTAAAAGATCCTGCTTTTGCAAAGTGGCTACTTGAAGTACCAACTAATTCATCTAAAGCTCATTGCAAGTATTGTAGACATGACATTTTAGCTAAGTATTTTCTTTTAGCAAGACATTGTGAAACAAAGAAACATAAACTTGTTAGTCCATGTCAAAGTGCTTCTCTTACAAGAAAGATGATAAGATATCTACACTTGAGGCCAATTTAGCAATGTTTATTTGCTGTCATTCATCATTCAATTCTTGTGATCACTTGGTAGACTTGTGCAAAAATACCATATCGGACAGTGAAATGGTAAATAAAGTTAGGATGCATCGTACAAAGTGTGCAAATATTGTAAAGAATATCATTGCTCCTTACTTCAAGAAAGATTTGACTACTGATCTTATAATAATAATAATAATTCCTCTCGTACCGTTATACGTTACATAGGGCCTGCAAGTAATTTCTCCATACCGCTCTATCCTGGGCAACTCGCTCAATCTCCTCCATGGAACTGAGACCGATATTTCCTGCCTCTCTCAGCAAAGTTCGCTTCAGGGTCTCCTTAGGTCGACTCTCTTTCTTGAACCCTTTGCATCCCACTTCAATGCCTGCTTGGATATTCTTTGATCATTTCTTCTCAAGGTGTGCCCAACATATCTCTATCTTCTCTTTCTTATAACAGTTGTCACTAGTGGTTGACCAGACATGTCTCTGATTTCATCACTTCTCCTGAATTCGTTCCATTTT
This sequence comes from Arion vulgaris, assembly GCA_020796225.1. Classification (NCBI taxonomy): domain Eukaryota; kingdom Metazoa; phylum Mollusca; class Gastropoda; order Stylommatophora; family Arionidae; genus Arion; species Arion vulgaris. The sequence goes on along the minus strand of CM036757.1, from coordinate 64,974,554 downwards.
ATATTCATTATTTTTCGCAGACATCTATTTACAAATGCATTCAACTTGCTTTCTACATCTTTAGCCATTTTCCAACTGATCTTGTGCAAGGAAAATGATGTTTATTACTGGATGAATCAACTGACATCACTGTAAACAAGTTATTGGGTATTGTTGTAATTTATTACAGTGAAACTCACAAGAAAGTAATTCATACATATCTTAATATGGTGTTACTAGACAAATGTAATGCAGATGCCATTGTAAATGCAGTCAAGAATGAATTAGATGAAAAGAAATTAAACATGAAAAATCTTCTGGCTATTGGCACTGACAACGCCAGTGTCATGGTAGGGACAAATAACGGTGTTTTCAAGAAGTTGAAGGAAGGAATTCCTGGATTAATCTTATTTAAATGTGTATGCCACTCCATACAATTATCAGTGTCCCATGCTTGTGCTGCATCATTGCCAATAAACTTAGAGTTTTTAGTAAGTGAGACTTATAAATGGTTTTCTAAGAGTTCAAATTTCTTACAGTCAACTTTACCAGAGCATTAATGATAAGGAACCACTGAAGATCTTAAATTCTTGTGCAACCAGGTGGTTAGCAATTGAACCAGCAATCAGCAGAATTTTAAGCCAATGGAATGAATTGCAGACTCATTTTCAATTAGCAAGTTCTAATGAAAAATGTTACATCGCCACTTTACTGTATGAAATGTATTGTGACCCTCAGAATGAGTTATTTATATTATTTTTGCATCCAATTCTAAAACATGTTCAAGAAGTGAACAAACTTTTTGAATCAAATACTGCTGATAAAACAAAATTGTTTTCTGATCTATCTCTTCTTATTACATCTATTGCTAACATGTTAGTACTGTCAACAAGCAACATTGATCCTCTTGATCCTAACACTAACATTGAAGAATTTCTGGATCCAAATCCACAGCTGGGTTCTAGATTTTAGAAAGGACTTGGGGAATTGTTAATTAGTCAACAAATTCAATCTTCTCAAGTAACTCACATCCGCAAAAGAGCACAAACCTTTTTAATTAGCCTGTACAAAGAGCTGCATAATCGTCTGCCAGAAAACATTGATATTTTGAAGAATATAAGATTATTCTCAGTGCAAAATACATTGACACATTTTAAGAAAAATATTATTCCCCTTCTGGAATTATTTCACTTAAATGAAGAAATTAAATCATCAATTGAAATTCAGTACAACATCATACATTTAGTTACATGGACTGATATTGCAACCACTGAGACATTTTGATCTGAAGTTTTCAATTATACAGATTCTTCGAGAGGTAACCCTTCAAAGACGTTGCAACTTTGCCTAAATTTATTAATTTTACCAAATTCTAATGCTGAAGACTCCCTCAAATCTAGCATTAAAAACCGATTTACATTTGGCAACCCAGCGAGTCATATGACCCCAAAAAAACTTCAGATGATGTGCATTCCGATTGCTCAAACGGCGCCAGAAGATGTGCAGTCTGACTTTTTTCAAATTACAATGATATACTATTGATCTGTAATTAATACAGCACAATTGGTACTTGGTACTTAAAATATTTTTGGCACTTTTTCTAGCATAAAAATATTTATAGCACTTTCTAGCACTTTTAAACTAAAATCTAGCACTAAAAGCCGATTTACATTTGGCAACACTGACAACAAGTGTACACATATAACATACATGCACACTTCATTCATAGGTCGCTTTAAGTATATTCGTGACAAGCGAATGAGGAGCTTTAAGAGCCAAGGAGAATCACTGGGCCAATGTGCAGCGTGACTGGATATACATTGGATTGTTCTATCCAATTCGTGTGCTATGTTGGAGTGTTTCGCTCGTCTTCTATATTTTCGCTTCTATTTCTTTGACGAGTCTTTCATCTTCCGTTATTATGTGTTACACATATTTTGTTTTTGTATTTGTTTGAATGTAGCACAGTTGATATTATATCTATTTATTTTCTAATCCTGTTTTGTCTTTCAGCGTCAGATCGAAAAAGGAGACACCTAGCGAGCCTCTTTATGAGACTTTTTTTCTCTTCTCCAGACCTGATTTGCCTCACATCTTCAAGGTAAAAAGGTATTTATAGAACGGGCTTTTGTGTTCGATTCATAAAGAGTGTCTTTCACTGTTATCTCTGAAGTCCATCTTTTGCGTGTCCGGCCTTTTGCATTGTATCCACTGTATCGGAGTAGCATTGCTCTTCATAGCGCACAGTTTGTTGATAATTTATATGGCGCACAGTTTGTTATATGGCCGTACCATTTAATTTGTTGTTTCTTGATGAAGTTCAGTACTGAATCTGTACCCACATTTTTCATGATGTCTTCATTTCTCAACCGTTCTCTTCTTGTTACTCCTAGCGTTCTGCGTAGACACTTTCTCTCTGTCATGACTAGTTTTCTTCTGTCATTCATTGTCAGCGTCCAGGTTTGAGACTGATATCCCAATGTAGGGAGCACGATTCTATAGAACAATACTCTTTTTGTTTTTATGGTGACATGTTTGCATTTTAAAATAGGCAGATGATTCATTCTGTATGTATTCTAGGTCCTTCTTCCATTTCAATGACATTCTATAATTGTACAATCACTAATCGTCAACAGATCATTATGTCCTCCTTCATTTTCATTCATTTTTTGCGGATTATTTTCCTTAATTGTCAAAATGAATCACTTCATGCAGACTCTTCTGTCTTGGTTCCTTATCTTCTTTGTCTTCTTCAAACGCTCCATATCGACCACTTGGTAACCACTCTGTGATTTGTATGTAATCTGAGCCTAAGAGCGAGTGTACGTTGTGCGAGTTATGCGCCTACAAGTAGGCGAGAACATTCGATTTCTTGCGACGCTTTTTATTTACTAGGTAGCTTCCTAGGTCCCTAAATCAGTCGCCTCGTACGACATGTCTTGTACGTCGCAGTGTTACTATTCTTTGCTTCCCTAGTGAGATCCAGCAACACACGGGTGTGGTCCCTTATAAATAATATATCACTATTTACTTTGTATTATTGTCATTAACATTACACTTCATGTAGTCTTTGATTATTGCATACTGAACTGACGATACAGCATACCATGAAGTCCTATAGGTGCACAGTCAGTCCCATCAGATGTCGAATGTTATGCATTTTATAATTCCTGTGGCTCGAAGTTTAAACACACTCCTCTCTCTGTCCATCAAGCCTCCTTTTCTACTTGTATAACGTGTAACTCTAGTCATCATCAAGTTGCGTATCCTTATATGACGTTGCTCTCTTTACAGCACATCTGAAATTCACTCTGTCTCTAGCCAGTTCACCCACTTCGTCGATGGTCATGTTCATGGTTTCTTTAATACCTTGTAGCGATCTTATTCTTGGTCTGCCTCTGCGTCCTGGGACCCTAGCCTCTAGTATTGTTCTTTCCAGGCCATCGTGTCGCTTGATGTGACCAAAGTATGTAATTTTTTTGTATAGTATGTTGTTTATCAGTCAATTCTCTTTAACATTTAGTTCTTTCAGGACATCAGTGTTCTTCTTTTTTCTGTCCATATTATTCGTAGGATCTTTCTGTAGCATTTGGTTTCATAGGACTGGATTTTCGTTCTTAATTTGTGTGTAATAGTCCATGATTCACAACCAGAAGTAGCCACTGTGAAAATGCATGCTCTCAATATTTTTAATTTTAGTATTTTTCTGGTGCTTTGCCTCATGTTCTTCATTGTTTTTAACTTCTTGATTGCTATTGCAAATCTTCTTGAGATCTCTTTGGAGCAGTCACCGTTATTGTTAATTATTGAGACCAGATATTCGTAGCTCTCTACACATTGTAGTTCTTCATTGTTTACTTGGATGTTAGGTGAGACTTTTGCTTTGTCAGTTGACATGATTTTTGTTTTTTGTGTATTCAAATGTAGATGTTGGTCTTCACTATGTTTCTTGGTCGTCATGATTAAGTTTTCCAAACCTTCTTTGCTGGTGGATAATAATACTGTATCGTCTGCATATCTAAGCTCTGGTATGCATGTGCCGCCTATAGTGAGAGGGTCGTAATTCACATAGTTGGCATCGTCTTTACATTCCTCATGATGTTCTCCGCATATATATTGATGAAGTATGGTGACAAAATACATCCCTGTCGTACCCCCTTTTTAATCTCGAACCATTCAGCCATTTCACATCCTATTTTAATGGTTGCCTGTTGTTCGTGGTTTAGAGATTCTTCTATGAGTTGTATTATGTGTGTTGGAAAGTACATGTCTTTCATGATGTTCCACATTTTCTGGTGTTGTTTATGGTCGAAAGCCTTGCTCTAGTCTATGAAACATGCATGCAGGTCTATGTTGTATTCTCTGCATTTCTCGATAATGAGTCTCATGCTACAAATATGATCTCTAGTGCCTCTACCTCTTCTGTAACTCCAAACTTGTACTTAAATCGATGGATTGATTAGACTTCAATTTTAGTGTCCTCATCCAACATTAGTTTGCCGAGAGACCGAAGAACATCTCTCTTAACCATCCGAAACTGCCCAACACTCGATGCATTCGATATACGCTTGTCGGCACTCTCGTTGCCGGAAACACATCCCCCTCCCTGCACGTGAGTCTCTAGAGGTTGAAAACCCTTAATTGTTGATATGTTGTATTTTTTAAAACCATGCACAGAATAAGGCCTGCTCAGACTGCACAGTGTGCATGCCAGACAGAAACACAGACTCCAGAGCACATCCTGCAGGCATGTTCATCATACATACACCAACGAAACGAAACATGGCCTCATAAACAAAGTTTACAGAGCAAGCTATGGGAATTCTCGAAGAACTCCAACTGACATGCAGCTTCATTAGAGTCAACCCATCTCATGGTTTAGACGAACATACGAAACCGAACTCAAAAAAGAAGAAGAAGAAGAAAACCCATAGATGACATCCATTTATACCGCAAGCTGCCATTTTGGATCTTCGGAAGCATCGACTGAGAGAGTTAAAAACAATAATGGACCCAGTAAACGGAGTCCCAGCGAATCAACGAAGAACAGCAGTAAAGGTCTCAACCTACATCCTCATACTGGAAGTAAGTGTCATGTATGCTTAATTTATCTTTACAACAGCCCTACTATGTCCTTAGCCAAATAAAAACAGTCTGCCTTATTGGTCTGCCTGATATTTTTGTATAAACAACAACATTATCATCACTTGCATTATCTTCTATCTGCAGCTTAATTGCGTGTTCAGCCTTCATATTGCCCTAACCGTTACATTCTCTTCCAAGAGTAATGATAACGTTACGATAGTTGTCATGCTAATATTTATTGTGGTCCATTCTTCCCATTTTGGTAGAGTCGCAACTGTGGTCATCTGGTTAAGTGTTTTCTCAGCCTGAGCCATCCACGACATGCCACAGTTGATTCTCGTGTCCTTATGCCATTATAATTCTTGTGCAGTGGATGTCTCTTATTCATAGTATTCCGCATATATGCTCTGGTTTGGACAATTGCATGATGGGGACGTAGTGACAGAAGGCCAAGCATATATCTCATCTTTACAATGGGGTATTTATAGTGCAGCCAATGACTAGACGCATGTCTTCCTTCTGAATGCGTCATTTACATTGTAATTTTGATATTGTGAGGATGGCAAGTTTGCAATCTACCACTGACATCATCAAGTTGATAAAACATAACGGTCCGGGTATACACGGATGGGTCAGCAGAAAAAGCAGTGAAGAATGGAGGAGCAGGAGTGTACATAGAATACACAAACAACGTTAGGTATAATATTAGAGCACCTATGGGAAAATTATGTGATAACGATGATGCAGAACTTCAGGCAATCAAATTGGCAAATGAGAAATTGTTGAACACTATACTTGATCCACTACCTGTTGTATTTTTGACAGATGCAAAATCAGCACTCCAAACACTCAAATCCAGAAAATTGCCATGTCTACAGACTCTACTGTCTAAACTGTGCAAGCAGTCCAAGGTCGTCTTGCAGTGGATACCGTCTCATTGTGGAATACCAGGAAATGAAGCAGCAGATCGACTTGTCAAGGAAGGTGCGGAAGAAGAACAACCGGATGTGCCAGTTACCTACCACCAAAAGAAATGAATGATTAAATCAATCAGAACGCCACAAATACCAACACAAGACGATTACTATAATATGAGCAGATTGGAACAAGTTGTCATTCTACGCCTTAGAACAGGACACAATTGACTCCGCAGCCACATGTATACATAATTCAAGATTGGCAGTTCAGCCATGTGTACATGTGGACAGGCACACCAGACTGCAGAGCACATACTTCAAGACTGCCCTGAATATGATACACTGAGGCAATCTCACTGGCCTGGCGAAACAACACTCGACAAATACTACACGGACCTCTGTGTGAGCTACAAAAGACAGTGAAGTTCATACAAGAGACAACATTGAATATATAGACAATATTGCAAGCGAAAGAAAGGAAGGAAGGACAGGTAATGTACAATTTCTGCGGAAACTAAGTCATATGAAGAAACCAGAGGTGACCATGCCAGTAAGCCAGTCAACCAGTTATCTTCGTAAATTGAAATAATTTGCACATATTAATATTATTTAAATATGAACGTGCATTTCTGATTTCAACGCAAGATAATTTAATTCATTCTCGTGTACTTGCTAATTATAATTAACTATCTGATGGTTGCATATTCAAAACAGAAAACAACTTGTTTCTTTGATATTCTGTGACGTTTGTAACAGCAGTACTTAATTAACTTGATAAATAAAAAAATTGACTTTGATTACAGTTGAAATATACTCATGTTAAATATATCAATACATTTCCCTTTTCATTTGTTTACAGACAAACATCGCATAGCGCATTCCGTTACAAATAAAACAAAAACGTCACATTGGATGTTAGCTTATCTTAATTTTATAACCATGTCTTTACGTACACAAATATTTAAATACAAATCAGCACGTACATGTATAGAGAAAATACTGTCAATTTTGCTTTGATTACGTTCACAGACTTTCAGAGTAAACAATTTTCAAAGAAAATCAATATTAAAGAGTGCTACCATATCACAGTCGTCGCTTTGACGTTCCAATACATTCTCAGATATTAATTTGAAGATATTGAACAGGGCGATGGTTAGCATTAGACAATTATACGAGCATTAGAAGAGGTATTAATACTTGATAGTGATAGAGAAGAAATGTACATAGATTGTATTAACAAATTATGTTGTAGCAACGGGAGATTGTCTCTATAGCTATTTACAATAGCTCCACACATGTATATGTGGGACATAATAGTACTCAGTAGATACCCTTGTAAAATGTATATAACAATATATTAGAAATGATAGTGGCCAGAAACGAAATGTCATCTGGATCCCATTTTCCCCTGATACCTAGAAATGAAAGAGTCTTGTGACAGTGATTTGTTTATAATATTTACAAGGGCATCCAATCCAAGCAGGAGACTTACTGTTGTGATTGAAGCTTATAACTAACTGGATCTTTCAACCATGAGGCTCTCTGTGCTAAAAAGTGGATACTTGACTGATAAACTGTTTTGAAGGTGTAGACCGTTGAACTATGTTTAGGAAGGGATATTTACATTCGACTAAGCACGTATATGCAGAGTAAATGTATCCAACATTTTGTCAAACGAGTTTGCCAGACCTTGACTTTATCGGATACATCTTATTTACAAGAACATGATCAAATTGTCAAAAATAATCGAAGACATTCAAGGAACATTGTATACAATATCATGCTGGTGTAGGATGTCTCGATCTCATGTCTATCTGGCATCCCGGTGTGCTATATTATGTCAGTCCAGTAGCTAATAATCCCTATCTATAGAACCAAGAAGTGTTATTAATAGGCGTGGTCGCTGGTATTGGAGTTTACAACACAAACACACTGCGGTAATGACCACAGACTGTAGAAATTATGTGGTTTAATGCCAGCGTGGGTAAAAAGAATTATCGGTGAGCAGCATGGTAAAAGCTTAGACTACGGGAAAACCCCTGATCCGTTACTTGGGAATCTAAATTACAAGTACTTCTGAGGTCAGAGTAAAACGCGCCTTAATGACAAGGAATGCTTGTGATATAAAAAAAAAGCAGGTCAAGCTTTCACGCAAAATTAATAAAGGGGTAATATACTCAGAGGCTTCATATTAAGATCCATTACTGCACTTGGATTCAAAACGGAACAATAAAACATTACTGCACTTGGATTCAAAACGGAACAATAAAACATTACTGCACTTGGATTCAAAACGGAACAATAAAACATTACTGCACTTGGATTCAAAACGGAACAATAAAACATTACTGCACTTGGATTCAAAACGGAACAATAAAACATTACTGCACTTGTATTCCAAACAGAACAATAAAACATTACAGTAGTCTTTAGAAACCAGGAAGTGATATTCATAGATTATAAAAGTAATAAATATCTGATACTTGTAGATGACAGATGTGGAAACTATTCTAGAATATGTGTATACAGACAGACACAGTCGCGTGAAAGATGCTTGAATAACAATGGAGAATAATATACAGATAAATTAGATAAGATATAATAGGACAACATCTGTTATCTTGAAACTGATAAAAGAATGATAAATATTCGATAAATATATATCTTAAAGAAAGATAACACATACAACAAACTAGAACACTGTATTCAGATTTGTGTCAGTTATTCAAGATTTAGTTAAAATGAATGACTTGGATATTTTTGGAGTTGGATACAAAGTCATGTTGATTGTGTATATTTGTGTTGGTTCTTTATTATCTATTTTTGGTATTATTACTAACAGTTTTAGTATGATCATTTTTATCTTAATGGGAACAACAGATGCTGTATCAATAATTTTATTAGTTATGTCTGTCGCTAATATTTTCTTTTTGTTATTTCGATTTCTGCGAGTGATTTCTGCAATATTTATTGCAATAGAAACTTTTACTAACTTTTTAGTTTTCTTTTCTGTCGATCCTGGCGTTTTCAATAGTTACTTTGCAAATATTGGACATTTTTTGTTTGCGTATAAAACATTGGTAACCATGTTTCTAACAGTAATCCGGTCCATGTGTGTGATAAAACCACTGAATTTTAAGAACACTTACACAAAACAGTTTGCTATAGTGGTAATCACTGTGCTTCTTGTGGTGTGTGTTATTGTTTTCACACCAATTTTTGCTCTCATGGATATTAAAATGAATCTTGACAATCGAACAAATTCTTCAAGATTTTTATTACATCTCTTACCCAAACGAGAATTAGTGAAAGATATTACATGGGTTATACGTGATTTTGGCATTACCATTCCATCCCAAGTTGTTGTGGCTATTTGTGTCATTATCCAGACGAAATGTCTCATGACAGCGTTCAAATTTCGGCATCACTCTCAACAGACCTCGGGAAGGTACATTTCTGGAGTTAACAGTTCACTGTCTGACATCTCGTCATTTGCCTTTTTCCACAAAATGAGCCCCAAAGATCTTCGTGTTGTTCAGCAGGTGGTACTTATCTCTGTTGTCTTCATGGTGTGTAACATTCCAAAACTAATAGGAACATATGCTGGACTTGTGGAACCAAGACTACAAATAAGAGGATCGCTTGAAAATATTGAAATGTCGATTAGCTGGATGAGCGATATATTTCAAATCGTGAATGCCAGCGTTGGTTTCTTTATATACAATGCTTACAACACTAAATTTAGAAATATATTTGACACTAACTTTTTAAAACTTGTAAAACTCTGCAGTTAACATTGAAAATAAATAAAGCATTTATCAATGTCTCTCTCTCTCTCTCTCTCTCTCTCGCGATCCCGGCCTAGACTGATAAACCAACTTTTATCATGAATTTTACCGTTGCTTTTAGTGACTCCGTCCCCCCGTACAGCTTCCCGCGGAACTCAGTGTTATCGGGCCAAGTTTCTTTTCTTAGGGCTGCGAACCGCTGGCAGTCTTGCAGTATGTGTTCTGCTGTCATTTCCTCCTTTTCGCACTGGCACAGGCTAGTTGTGCCAATTTTAAACTTGTTAAACATGTGGGCTCGGAGTCTGTTGTGGCCGGTACGGAGGCGGAATATAGTAACTTGTTCACTCCGGGACAGACCATAGTACCTATCCCTGTTGTTTGGTTCCGGGTGGTCCTTGACCATTTTTTATTGTATTGCCAGCCGATGGTTGTTCTGGCCTCCTCATAGCTGATCTCGTGATCAGTCTGCGATAGACGCCCACCTGCTTTCGCTAGCCTGTCGGCTTCCTTGTTGCCGCTTATGTTGCAGTGTAATGGTATCCACTGTATGACCGTGCGTTTGAGTGAGTTTACTAGTACACCGAGGATAACTTTCAGTTCAGTATGTTCAATTTTGGCTGCGCTTTGTAGGGCTGTGATGACCGATAGAGCATCGGTGAATATCACGACTTTGTTGTGCGAAACGCTTCTTTTCTCTAGGATCATTTGGGCTGTCGATCTTAGCGCCTCTTCCCGGTAGTTGTTTGAGAACTTTCCGGTGGCAATCGACTTCGTGATCTTCACTTTCTTTGAGAGTTTAAGCACTATTCCTCCTACGCCATCTCTGATTGCGTCCACTGCCGATCCATCGGTGTACACGTGTGTACACTTATTTTTAGGGTACTCAGCCTCTATGAATTTTTCGGTAAACACTCTTCTTTCGCAGTTTACTTGCTGCCCTTTCTTAAGTATACCTGGGATTGATTCTTATCCCGCCCGAGTGGTTACCGTGGCCCAAATTTGGGGTGTAAAGAATAGAACCACTGTTACCTGCCACGCATGTCATAAGAGGCGACTAAGGAGGTTTGGCTGAAATCGGATGCACATATTCTAAACGTGTCGAAATATATGCGCTTAGGGGCCTACCAAACCAATGTGCAACGTATACACGTTCTTGGCAAAGATCAAACATATCACAAAGAGTGATTAAAATTGGTCGTAAAGAACGAAAGCGAAGAAGAAGAAGATTCTTATCCATGTCTGAATTGTATTCTTTGTTTGTTGCAAAGTAATAATTATTCAATATCGCTTAGTTATCTTAATTGTACTTGTTCTGTAATGAGAGACTTCTCTGGAGTTAAATGATTATGCTGTTTGTTTTCAAAAGATCGTCGGTTCAAGTTCGGAACGTGCTGTTATGTTCACATTGTATTTCTCCAGAGATTCCTAATATGTTTGTCAGAGTTACGGAGATCGTTGTTGTATAATACTGTCGACCAGTTGCATACCATTTTTGTTGATGGGTACCGAGTCATGTGAGGAAATCTGGAGCGTTGAAGTCGATCCTTTATCTTTAGACGTTTTTTATCTTCTACAATACATGTACAATACTGTAGAACTTGCTATGTAGTTTGTTCACTTCTTACAAAACAGCACAGAACGCCAATTTTTGCTGCACTTGTTAGGCATACTCACTCGATTCTATTACTATCAGAATAAACAAGGAATAATTGATGAAGGTGTTCTACTCGCTTATAGTTAGTCATTATAATCGCAATAGTATAAATAGTATTCCTATTATTACTTAGTGGTGGTACTTTGATATAACCCGTGATGACTTTCTGTTATAAAATCACAATGTTATACTAAAGATGCAGTTATACATACACGATCTAGCATTGTTAAAAACTGAGACAGACACACATTTTCAGCAGTAACTTCTTGTTCCCCAATCTCATCAGCTTATTGTGTCCGTGAACGATTATGGAATATGCATAATCACGACATCTCCAGGACAATCTGCAACATTCTAGTAATGAACGCAAACGTGCAATCATCGACCGCGCTATAGTTGTTCTCAACGTGTCAACATCAAGTAGGGTTTATCATCTAATAGCTAGTTCTGAGCTGAACCATCCGTCGAAATTGCTCTCTCAAACATATCAGATTTTTCACCTCCACTACGACCATGCTGAAATCTTTAGTTACATCCTCAATCCATCTTCTCCATGATTTTCCTCTTCTCCTTGTCGCCGGGGTGCCTCATTTTATAATGATCTTCTTCAACCCTTTGTGTCTTATTCTATTTTCAAATTACTTCAATTTACTCATTCTTTCTTATAGGATCAGCCAGTTGTCTTTGATTTTGAGTTCTTCCTGGGCAAATATATGTGCTCTCTTCTTTGCCCATGATATACGGAGGACTCTTCTGTAAAATATATATTCAAAAGAACAGTTATGCTTTTTCCCTGCCTTGTTAAATGTCCATGTTTCACACCCATACGTTGCCACTAGTAGCATGCTTGCTCTTAGTATTCTAATAGTTATTTTTCTATCAGTTCAATTCCATACTGTTTTTTTTTTTGCTGTTTATTTTTTTTTAAGGCTGTATTTGTTCTTTATTTTAATTTCTGCCATCCAATTTCCATCTTTTGTTCTCAGTGAACCGATATATTCAAAACTGTTCACATTTTTTCTATTTTCTCTCCTTTGATAAAAATAAATCCTTTGTCATGCTTGTTTTATTCGTTGGCATTATTTTTTATTTCGGCCATAGCGAGATATAGATTGTGCTTTTAGATTGTCCTGTTGCATTTCCATTAGTAGTGTCTCAATCCCTTTTGCGATTTTACAGTAACACTGTATGGTCTGTGTATCTTAGTTCTGGCATCTCTCTTCCTCTGATTATAAAAGGATCGTAGTGTTCTTTTTTGGTGTTAATCATAATGTTAATCTTCTGTAACATTATTCGTGATGTTTTCATCATATATGTTGAACAGACAATGCAACAGAATGCAGCCTTGTCTGACCTCCTGCCTTATGTCAAACCAATCTGATGTATCATCGAATGTATGTTACAGCCGCTATTTGATCACTATAAAGTTCTTTTATTATCTATGTAATGAAAACCAAATTCTTCCATTATTTTTCATAATTCCTTATGCTCTACACAACCAATGCCTTTGCATATTCAATAAAGTGTGTGTACAGAACTATAGTATACTACCTTGAATTTTCTATGATCGTTCTCATGTTAAATATATGATCACACGTACCCGTGTCTGTCTCTAAACCCTGCTTGTTTTATGTTGATATTTGTTTTTCCTTTTTACTAAAATCTTCCCATAATTATTTTTAGCAAGAGTTTACTGACAGGGCTAATTTTTGCCACTGCTCTATAGTTGGTACATAATTTGATGTCTTTTTTTAGGTATTGGAATAAATATTTTGATCTTTTCCATTTCATTTACAATATTCCTGTTCCCATGCATTTTTACATATTGCTTGATATATTTTGTATGCTTTGTTCTCCTCCAGATTTGATAAACTCTGATGAAATATTATCGCATTCTGGTTATTTTCCTATCTTCAGGTTTGTTATATCTTTTTCCATTTTCTCTAAAGATAGTTCCGACATTTTCTCTGTGATTATTTCAGGGATTGCTTTATTGTCCGTTCTGTTCTTATACATTTCGTTGCAATATTCTTTCAAATTGTTATTAGTTTCTTCTTATTCGGGTAGGTTTCTTCCCACACTGTCGTATATTGCACTTAGCTTTAGTTTAAAAGTTATGGCCATTTCTTTTATTTCTTTGAACATTTCTTGCTTTCATTCTTTCTTTTTCTGGTGTTCTTCCAAACTTGCATAACGGTTTTGTATGTATTTGCTTTTTATCTGTGCATTTTTCCTCATTTTTCTGTTGTATTAACTCTAGTGTATCATTTGCACTCCCATCATTCTTTCTGTTTTTAGTTCGTGGTACCATATCTTTGGCTGACGACAATATAATATCTCTAGCATGTGTAACTATCCCATCCATTGTCATATCTTCCTGGACTGTCATGAGTATTTCAAAACTGTTTTTCACTTCTACTCCATATTCCTCTTGTATTTTTGTAGCATCCAAACGTACTGGTTTTAGTTTCAACTTTAATTTTCTGAGTTAAAATTTTATCGTCGTCATTAATAGTTTGTGATCGCTTCCACATTCTGCACTAGGCCGGTAGCGTTTTGACCGCTGTTATATTTTTTCTCCATCTCAGTTAAACTATTATATAATCATTTTGATTTTTTTACTTCCCGTCCGATGAGGTCGAGGTAAATAATCGTCTAGGATGTTGCTGGAACATTGTATTTGCTATAACCAGACCATTTTTGCCACAAAAAGTTATCATTTTGTCCCCTGCTTTATTTCTATTTCATATGATATCTTTTCCTACTATCTCCTTTTCTTCTCTTATTCTATTTTTGTCAACTTTAGCATTGAAATTTTCTATTAAAACTAAGACGATATCCCTTTTGTTAATTTTTCTACTAGTTTCTGAAGAATGTTATATAAAATATATATATACATCTTATTCTTCCGTCTCTGTTATTGGTACATACATATTTATATAATTGTCATATTTCTTGATTTTACTACAAGTCTTACCATAAAGATTCATCAATAAATAACCTTGGACTCAGAGAATTTAGTAAATTACACACAAATATTACAATGTTCTATCAAACATATAGAAAAACCAGTCCCCATTAAACAGGAATTTTGATATTTTTGTCTGAGCTAGTCGGCCTTATGTTGCCATGGGCCACGGCTGAACCATGACATGTTACAGGTGGGTGTGACTATAGCCACAACAAAACCTAATGACTATTTATATCCTCTACTTTTCGTATTTTTCTTACAAGATTTAAACTGATCAGATTTGTCTAATATTCACTTTTATTGTACATTTTATTTCATGTATTATTCACATACAATTAAATTAGAAATAATTATTCTTAATGTATACTTTTAGTTTCCTTTGTGCTATTTAATAAAATGGTTATAAACATATTGTGTTTGTGTTTTTGTTTATGTTATAGATATATAATACATGTTTATTGATATAGATTCACACAGGTATATTCGTTATCACATCTTCGTCTTTGTATAACATTTGTAATAAACTGTCTCTTTATTACTAACTTTCCACGCTGTTTCCCTATGTTCTTCTTCTCTCGTTCGTTGTTCACTGCCAATTTTATCATTCTTTTTGTGATATACTGTATAATTGATCTTTGACAAGAACGGCTTTTTACGTTGTGCGATTATGCCCCCATGGTGACTAGGACCACTCACCCGATTTCAGCCAGCTATACATTAACTAGGTAGCTTGCCTAGAACAATCCGTTGTGCCGTACATTTTGGCTTGGATCTACGCCTTTACGATCATCTTTTTGCCGTATATTTGGGATTTGTGATCTACGCCAAACGGTGAATCTACACTGAGTGCCCTTCCTGCCTGTGAGGTCGTTCTGGATTAGGAACATTTCTCGTCTTTTGGAGCACATAAGCTTGTCCTGGGACGGCGTCTTACCCGTATAACACACGGTGTAAAGTGTCGGTCTTCGCCAATATTTGGATTTGAGCAGCCTGTTAAATCTTTATATTTTCGGACTATTTTTGTGACCACTTAGAATTTATTCCGAAGTAGGAACGTTCTCAGCCTTTTCGAGGCACGTGTCGGCACTTGGCAATTTGCTACTCTGCATTTTCCTGGCCCCGGAAACACTGAACTGGGACTACGCACAAATAATGTTGTGGGTAGTTTCATTAGGCTCTAGCAACGCAACTGAAATTTTGCGCTAGCTAACATCACCCACTTCAGTTCTTCCGCGGATGTTAGTTGTAAATGCAACAGTGCCTTGACCGGTTTTCTCAGGAAGTGTAGTTTCTTTAGGCACTAAAACGCAACTTTAGGATTTGCGCTTGTCCAACCTTACCCAGTAAATGTATCTACGCTAAGCCTTTGATAAGGAGTTTACCGCAATCTTCCCGTGTGTAGACACGATACGTTACATCGTTTTTAGAGACGCTTGACGAGACCTTTGACTTGTACTGGATTCAAGACTCTGCTGGGCTCTCCAGTTTCTCTGCTCATATGTGTGTTCCGCTCACCCCTACGTTTACCACTCTTTCCCGTCGCTCCGACACCAGCACCTTGCGTGTCTGCCTCGCCTCTGGGCTCACTTGTGTATATCGTCCGTATGCGTGTTCGCTCCATTTTGGTGCCTGCCCCTCCGTGTTTATCGGGTTTCTCACCGTGCTCACATTTACCGTGCCTCGAGACTGCCATGACACGCAGCCCGACTCGAGCTCAGAATTACGGGTTTCGTCCCATGTGGGCTCACGTCTCTACTCTGGATGCACCTCTCATCCCGTCATGTTCATTTGCCTTTGTTGTAAAGATCATAGGTTCGAACCACATCGTTAAGTTCACGGGTGTTTTTCTTTCTTCTTCATCATCTAACGCACCCTATCGACCACTTGTTAACCACTCTGTGTGATTTGTATGTGATCTGAGCCTAAGAGCGATTGTACATTATGCCAGTTATGCGCCTACAAGTAGACCAGCACATACGATGTCCGCGCTGCCTTTGATTTACCAGGATTGCTTCTCTAAGGTCCTACATCAGTCGCCTCTCACCACATGACTTGTAGGTTTCAGTGGTACTATTCTTTGTTTATCCTGCTAGCTCCAGCACCACCCGGGCGGTTTTTCTTTTCAAGACCCCTAGAATTATTGCTGTGGCTGCGTAGCTCGTAATGTGTACAGTACTCTAGACAAATGATGTGCAATTTCTGTGGAGATTCATTGAGTCATATGAAGGAACTCACACAACGACGTCAGTACGTCACCTTTTAACCAATTATCTAATTATACATTTAAAAATACACATACAATTATTATTGGTATATGCACGTACATTCCTTATTTAAACATCAGTTAATATAATTAACTGTTCGTGCTAATTATATATAACTTTCTTTTTGTTTCATATTCTAATTAGAGAAAAAACATGTTTCTTTGATCAAATATATTATGTTAAATATATCAATACCTCTCCATTTTCTTGTGTTTGCAAAGAAATTACTATGTTTTCACTGAATACATTCACAGCCTTTATAAAATTTCGGTTTTTTTAATTGAATAAGGCAATCAATATTAATGATAGCTACGGCACAACAGTTCTCGTCTTCGATAAGTATATTTCCAATACTTTCTCAGAGTTCAGTTTGATAATATTCAAAACGGACAGTGGTTAGCATTATATAAATGAAAGTGAGAAACGGTATTAATACTTGATTGTGATATAGAAAACATGTTCATAGAATATAGAAACCAAGAATGTTTTAGCTTCTGGAGATTGTCTTCATATTAAGCTATATTTGCTTCATAAGAGGCTTAAAGATCCTAGCGTGATCAACAGATTATCATCATCAAGGTGCGTATCCTTTATAAGACGTTGCTCTCTTTGCAGCGCATCTGAAATTCACTCTGTCTCTAGGGAGTTCACCCACTTCGTCGATAGTCATATTCATGGTTTCTTATCTTGAAGCCATCCTCTTCTTGGTGTGCCTCTGCCTCTGCGTCCTGGGACCCTGCCCTCTAATATTGACAGATCAACAAAAACCCATGTCAAACATATATGAGAATGTATTGGAAATGATAATAGCCAAAAATGTAATGTCACCTGGAGCACGCCCTCATTAATGTACTGGGTAGCTACCGGCAAAGGAAACTCTCTTGAGATAATGATTTGTTTATGATATTTGCGATAGCTTCCAAACAGGAGAATGTTACTGTTGTGATTAACTTGGAGGATGCGTATAACTAACTGGATTTTTCAACTCTGATATTCTCTGTGATATAATGTGGGTCCGTGACTGGTAAACTGGAATGTTCCTTCTTTGAAGGAGAAGACCGCTGAAATAAGTTTACAAAGGAACTTGAACTTTGAATGCTAAGGAAAAAAAACACATTAACTTTATACAACAAACTAGAACATTGTGTTCGCATTTTCAAATAATTTTCAAGATTCAGTAAAAATGAATGACTTGGATATTTTTGGAGTTGAATACAAAGTCATGTTGATTGTTTATATTTGTATCGGTTCATTATTATCTATTTTTGGTATTATTACTAACAGTTTTAGCATGATCATTTTTACATTAATGGGAACAACAGATGCTGTAACAATAACTTTATTAGTTCTGTCAATCGCTAATATTTTCTTTTTGCTATTTCGATTTCTGCGAGTGATTTCTGCAATTTTTATTGCAATAGAAACTTTTACTAACTTTTTAGTTTTCTTTTCTGTTGATCCTTACGTATTGAATACTTACTCTGCTAATATGGGACATCTTGTGTTAGCATATACAACATTAGTTACAATGTTTCTAACAGTAATCCGGTCCATGTGTGTGATAAAACCACTGAACTTTAAGAACACTTACACAAAACAGTTTGCTATAGTAGTAATCACTTTGCTTCTTGGGATGTGTGTTATTGTTTTCACACCAATCTTTGCTTTCATGGATATTAAAATGGACCCTGACAATCGAACAAATTCTTCCAGATTTTTATTACTATTGTTACCTAAACGAGAATTAGTGAAAAATATTACCTGGGTTATACGTGATATTGGCATTACTATTTCATCCCAAGTTGTTGTGGCTATTTGTGTCATTATCCAGACGAAATGTCTCATGGCAGCGTTCAAATTTCGGCATCGCTCTCAACAGATTATGGAGAAGTACATTTCTGGAGTTAACAGTTCACTATCTGACATCTCGTCATTTGTCGTTTTTCACAAAATGAGCCCCAAAGATCTTCGTGTTGTTCAGCAGGTGGTACTCATCTCTGTTGTCTTCATTGTATGTAACATGCCAAAATTAATGAGTACATCTGCTACACTTGTGGAACCAAGACTACAATTAGGAGGACATCTTGAAAATATTCACAAGTTGATTATCTGGATGACCGATATTTTTCAAATCGTGAATGCCAGCGTTGGTTTCTTTATATACAATTCTTACAACACTAAATTTAGAAATATATTTAACAGTAACTTTTTAAAAAATGTCAAATCCTCTAGTCAACATTGACAATAAATAAATAAAATTTTTCCGTGTCTTTATTCTTTTTGTTCTTTTTTTTTCTTTGCGACGTAACAATTTATGAATATCTTGAATTTATTTTTGTTTATTACAATCCAAGGATATGAGATGATATTGGTTCGTATAACTTGTTTGAATAAAGTGAATGTATCTGGACCAAAGATATGAGATGATATTGGTTCGTATAACTTGTTTGAATAAAGTGAATGTATGTGAACCAAAGATATGAGATGATTTCGACTCGTATAACTTGTTTCAATAAAATGAATGTATGTGAACGAAAGATATGATATGATTTCGGTTCGAATAAAGTGTCTGAATAAAGTGAATGTATGTGCCCCTTGTCTGTTTGTTTGACTATTAATATTAGTATTATTTTGTTTTATTTTCTCTTAACTTGTGATAGCTTATATTGTTGGCACAGATAGAAAATTTCTCATGATGAATTCCACTGTTGTTTACAGTTCTTCTTGATTTTGCATTTAATAATGTTTGTTTGCTGCACCATTGGGCCAGTACTTCTTTCTATAATCAGAGGCGTCTCTGTGGGTAAATGGTAAAGCCATTGCCTTGTGTTCAAAAGTTCATTATGTGTACCGTTTGACACATAAGGCTCCTACAAGAGATTCCCATTATTTCCGTTCTGCTACCTTTCTACCAAATGTTGTCCATGTCAGGTCACAACCTTTCAACCCAATGGTGTCCATGTCAGGTCACAACCTTTCAACCCAATGTTGTCCATGTCAAGTCTCAACCATTCAACCCAATGTTGTCATGTCAGGTCACAACCTTTCAACCCAATGTTGTCCATGTCAGGTCACAACCTTTCAACCCAATGTTGTCCATGTCAGGTCACAACCTTTCAACCAAATGTTGTCCCTGTCAGGTCACAACCTTTCAATTCTCTTTCTACAGCTCTTCTTCGTGTTTCTTTTGACGTCCAGACCGTATTTTCCCATCCTCCGATGTGTGTGCTATAAGATTAGTTATCTGGATGGAGACTTACTTTCGGGTTTGATCTCCTTTCTTCATGAAATAAATTGCCTCATTGACCTCGTTCCCTTCTCTCGATGCAACAAAAGTATCTCCTGTTTCCCCGTTTCGGTAACATAATATTTTTACAGGACTAAGTTGTTAGACCCTTGCCCAACCCCAAACTTGGAAAACCAAGAGGTAACATTTTGTCTCATCAGATCTCTCATGGGTTTCCTTACCAGAAGGAACGCCTTTATCAGCATAGCTTATTAGAATGTGGGGGTACGCAAGCTCCCGACAACTACAAAGGTAGTGACCTCGTGTGAAAATGAGTAGTGATTATTGATCTAGAAAAGGGTCACATTACTAGTTAATTAATTGCTCACAGTCCTAAGACGTACATCCTTATAAGGTAGAAGTGTTATGCCTCTGCGGATGTAATGTCCTGATCAGATGGTAGTCTTTAATGCAAGAAATTCAGAAGAAAAACATAATCTGTATTTCATGGACTGTTTTTGCGTGTTCACTCTCTCCTGTTACTGTGTTAATACTAAAAAAGGTTGGCATAAAGCAGTCTCTTAGCAACATGTCAGTTGAATTAAAAAGCTATAACTGCTAACGCGGCTATTCAGCGATTCAAGAATTTTGAATTTTAAATATAACAAGACACCTGCGAGATAGAATAATATTATTTGTCCTAACAGAACACCGAAACCATTAGCATGCATACTCATCAATATTATATTAGGTCTGTCTTTATGTAGTGTCGTGACTTCTGTGCACCAACCACTAATCGATAATTTATTATAACGGAGGGAGGTAAGTTATATTATTCCTCAATAAACAGTATTCAATTATGGATCGTTGTGTCCCTTAGCGCATAAAGTGTGACAGAAAAACAAATAAAACATTTGATAGGCATAGCAATAGTCCTAGGAAATAAAAGTTATCAGCAGAGAAGCAGTCCTACTGTAGAGGGTAGCTACGATAGCCAGTCCTCTCCCCCGCCCCAGGTGGCAGCCGAGGAACAGACAATTAGCCAGATAGTTAGTGTAGTATTAGATATTATATAGTTTAGACTATGTGTTGTACTCTCTAAGTAGGAGTGCAACACATAATTACGAGACATGACGCTTTTGTGTAGTTAGTGACGATTGAGTAACTGTTGCCAGAGAAAACAAAACATAGAAAAGAAGATGACATGAACCTTTTGCCATGTGAAGACGTGTTGTCAAGCATGATGAATAAAATGTATATAACGCACGTAATGCCAGCCTAGTGTTAATATATCGTAGACTTCTTGTGTATACAGTGGCTGATGTTATCCAGTACAGATGGATACCTGACTTTGGGATTCCAAGCAAATTACACTCCGACCAGGGAAAGGCATTTGAGTCCACAGTTGTACTGGCGCTTTGCCAGAAATATGGAATTAAAAGCCCAAGACTTCAGCGTACAATCCAAGGGGAAATGGCATTTGCGAGCGGTTCAATAGGACGTTGTTAGCTATGCTTCGTTCGTTGGAAGAATCTGATAAATTAGAATGGTCTCATCATGTTCCGCATATGGTGTTGGGTTACAATATTACTCCCCATACCTCCACAGGGTGGTCGCCTTATTATTTACTTTATGGTAGGCACCCTAAATTACCCATACATTTTATCATTGATGATTTATTTCATTCCGAGTTACAGGGAGCGAATGACATGGTGTTTAGAAAAAATGAATTAAGTAAGGCTCATAAAGAAGCCAGTGACAAAATAGCCAGTATACATAAAAAAATTGATGATACACAGGGACAAGTTGATATTATTCACATAGGTTCTTTGGTCCGTAGAAAGATAGGCCAAGGTAGGGACTCTAACAAATTGGGTTACCTATATTCTACCCAATTATACAGGGTGATTCAGACTCCTGATAATACATCCGGGTATTATGTTATTGTTCCGGTCGGGGTTCAGCACCAATCTAGATTGATAATCTCGGGCCGTCACATTAAAAGATGTGAAAATTTGTTGTGCTAATTTTCCGTAGAAATGGCAGGTGTTTTAGACTAGATGTTATAAGAATTAGTGTACACCTAGGCCACAATCCAATTATAAATTATCCTGTCGTTATCACAGGTCTTCCGAGGTTAATACTTTCTTGGGAACGACTGATTGGTTGTTCTCCATATTGATTGTTATTTAATATTTTCAGTTTATGATGTTTTCCTGGAATAATTTTGTCTAGGATAAAAGGTGTTGATTATTTACATTGGCCCACAGATGTGGGGGTTGATGTTCCTGGTTCAAATTTCCTGTTTGTTATGGAGTCATTGATTCAGAACTTCATTGCCTTCTATAAGATAGTGAGCATTGGGAGATGGTTTTGAAGATTTCCTTACCTGGTATTGGGTGGGGGGTGGTTGATTTTGCCTCTATGACATATTCATAGAGTGATATACTGTTGACAGGTGTTACAGTATATATATATTATATTATGTTATATTCTGTTTCTAATTTGTATTTTTTATGATTTCAGAATTTTGACAGGACTCTGACAAGCCAGAATGACATAGTGAAAGTGACATATAGATGTGAGCTGCCCCTCGCCATCCTACGACATGTGAGGATAGGATGTCACAGTACAGCCACCTCATATTGGCTAGTTGTTAGCTCTGCTTGAAAAAGATAATATGCTGTTGGAGGATTTCGCCTACGTTCCAATTATTCTATGAAATGTTGCTATTTAATTTCTTGGTTACATTGTTTCAGCACAAGAGCACAGAGGGTTTACTGTTGATGTTAACCGTGGTCACCTATGACCAGTTGACGAGTCACGTTTAACAACGTGTGGTGACTAGTTCCCATTTAGCTCGTTCAACTTGGTTATCCTGAGATCCCGTCAGGATTTTCTTCTTTATTTTTCGACCATGGTTGGCCTGTTGTAGTTGGTTGTTGTAGAGCCATATTTCACGATGTGTAGGACTGGTTCCTATTTAGCTCTCACACTCTAATAACCCGGACGGTCTCTACCATTGTGCATATTGGATTTGGAATTTCGCCGTCGTGTCGATGGCGAGGTCTCCAGTGGGGTGTAGAGGGTAGCTACGATAGCCAGTCCTCTCTCCCCCCGCCCCCAGGTGGCAGCCGAGGAACAGACAATTAGCCAGATAGTTAGTGTAGTATTAGATATTATATAGTTTAGACTATGTGTTGTACTCTCTAAGTAGGAGTGCAACACATAATTACGAGACATGACGCTTTTGTGTAGTTAGTGACGATTGAGTAACTGTTGCCAGAGAAAACAAAACATAGAAAAGAAGATGACATGAACCTTTTGCCATGTGAAGACGTGTTGTCAAGCATGATGAATAAAATGTATATAACGCACGTAATGCCAGCCTTGTGTTAATATATCGTAGACTTCTTGTGTATACAGTGGCTGTCTTCATTACCACCATCAACACATCATCAGCTGTACCTTATATGTCAAATTCTACAAGGAGTCCGTTAACACTACGAATGAGAAATAATGAGGAGAGAAACAGTCAACTAATAGAATAAATAGGGGGCACATAACTAGTTAAATAAACGAGTTATAACAACCAGAGTCAAAGTATATAGACATAAATAATTAACAAATAATAGGATGCACAAGAAAAGGAAATGAGCAGATAGATAGTCTTGTAAGATTTCAATAATTAGCTGATGAGCTGTGAAAGAAAGGTAATGAGCTGTGAAACGAGAAACTGTGGAGAGGAAAAATAACTATAGTCCGTTCAACTGGTCAAGCCCACAGTAAAAATTTGTATCTTTGTAACCATTTGATTAAATAACTTAAAAACTGCATGTGAACTACGCATGTTCCCGACGCTACAAAATATTTTTTGCCATTCAAACAATCATATCATCTAGAAGTTGCCTTCTTTGTGCTATATGTTTAACGTGTCCATTGGATTGGTTGGAGAGAACTAATTTTTACGGCCATTTAATACATTGATGACAAAAATAGCAACATTCAGGACGAAATCCACGTTTTTTTTACAATTCTTGCATGTCCCGTGCATCAAATCAACTCGGGGTTGACCGTGATGAACAAATAACGGCATAAATGCGACACTGACTTTTAGTTAAAGTCGTATGTCGAAATTCGTGTGAAGCTATTGGGTTAGATTGTTGATTTCTCAAAACAGACACTGGTTTAACATGTCTAATGAGTTTGAAGTTACAATGCAAATAGTATCATTAATAATATATGCGCATTTCCGCAAAGAGGTAAATATAGGTCATCTGTACAACAGTATACAAGAACAAGAGAAAAGAGCTATTTTATTGTAGTGATACCTCCTTCTTTTCCTTGCGTTTTTCCCTTGGCAACGAATGGTTGTGAGACATGGAACATTGACAAAACAGCAGAGAAGATCATTAACGACTTTGAATGGAAATGCTACAGAAGAGTACTTAGAATATCATGGACAGAGAAAATAACAAACACTTCTGTTCTGCAACAACTTGATATTAAAGAGAGTTGGCTATTACAAAGCATAAAAACAAGGAAAATTAACTATTTCGGACACATCAAACGACATGAGTGCCTAGAGAAAATAATTTTCGAAGGAATGGTGCCTGGAATAAGAACAGAAGGAAGACCTAGAAGACGATAGGTGCATGCAAGATGTCATCGATGATCTGAGAATGCACAGAACAGAGAGGTTTTCATGACTGCTGTCATGGGAGCCAGGTTCCGGAAGTAACAAGCTACATGATGATGATGATAGCTCCCTAACACATATGTTAACACACGCACATTGTACCGAAGAAGTAGCGATTTGAAAATAATCTCTCCAGTAGCTCCTTCATTGCCAGTACCAAGTCTGAAGGTGAAAGGGGATGACATTATAACATGGAAGCTAACTTTAACTGTAATGTAAGTTATTTAAAAACAATAATAAAGCTAAGTCTACATTTCTTGTTTATTTCATGACTCTATTGCAAGTATCAACATTGGTCCCCATGTATGAGCTGGGACGATACACCTTTACATGAGACTTGTGATCAAATGTCATATTAGTGCGTTTACTGTAAAAACTAAAATTTCATTTCAGACCCGTCAAATATGTCGCCAACATCAAATAAAACCGTTACATTACAAAATCCAAGTTTCCTATAGCAATTTCTTCCATCAGACATTTGCGTCGATATAATTCTAAGATTGGGTGCAAAGTTTCGCTACTGTAGAATTGATGGTTTTGCTACAATTTGCACTGGACTGTGGTTATGAGTTTTTGAATGGACTATAGTAGGAAAGAAGCTGTTATACAAAATAGAAAAAATGAGCAGAGAATTAGGAAGGTGAAAGAGAAATAGTCATCAGAAACACAGTTTTCTAAACAAAAGTAATAAGTAGAGGCATATTCCTGGGAAATAGAAATAATTATCAAAGAAATAGTTTGAGAGAATGAGAAAATACAGAGATGAAAAATGATTGTAAAACCATGAAATAAAAATGAGAGATACTTTCGTGAGGAAGAAAAATAATACCTACTCGTAGATATATCAACATCAAATATCTTATAAAAGTAGACGTTTGCTACTCTAACAGTCCATCGGATTTCTCTCTCCATATACCTCTTCAACCGCCAGGTTCAAATCATCAGAGACATTCTGAATCCGTCTTTTTCATAGTGTTGCTCTTCTCCTCTTTCTCGGGATGTCGGCTTCCATAATTTTCACTTCTCCATGCCTTCGCTTCCAAAATACTTCAATTTTCTTATTTGTAGCATCAGACAGTTTTCGTTGATTCTGAGTTCTTTTTGGATATATATATTTGCTCTCATTTCTGCACACAGTCTATCGGTGACTCTTCTGTAACATTTATAATTAAAAGCAAATATAAGATTTTACTCTGGCTTGTTAAATGCCCATGCTTCACACACATACGGTACCACAGGAAATATAAATAATAATAATAATTCCTCTCGTACCGTTATACGTTACATAGGGCATGCAAGTAATTTCTCCATACCGCTCTATCCTGGGCAACTCGCTCAATCTCCTCCATGGAACTGAGACCGATATTTCCTGCCTCTCTCAGCAAAGTTCGCTTCAGGGTCTCCTTAGGTCGACCTCTCTTTCTTGAACCCTTCCTTTCTTACAAGTTTCTGTAGCTATTTCAATTTCTTGTGATGAGGTAGCTGGTCTCACACAGGAAATATGCATGCTCTTATATTCTGAGCTTTGTTTTCCTATCAGTTCCAGTCCACATTATGTTTAGTTATTTTTGTGTAAGGTCATATTTGTTCTTCTTTTAAATTCCATGTTTCCATTGTACGTCCAGATCTTCTTTTCCCATCCGCTGTCTATCGGAGAGATGTTCGAGCCAATGCCCCTACTGGCATACGACATGCATGATAAATCCATCTCTAACTTCTACGTTGAAGGATACTCTCTATTGATGCATAGTTTGTTCGTTTAAAAGCTTTTCATTTGCTGTTGTATTTGGCCAGCATATTCGCAGGATTATTTTTAAACATTACATTACAATGTCGCCAGCTTTTCAACACTCACTTTTACATAATAACGTTCACAGCACATTGCATCTATTTATTTTAAGTATTTTTTTATTATCCAATACTTTGACTTTTAAGATTTTGTTCAGCATGGCCAATAGTTTGACTTGCTTCTTTGAGATTTCCAATGATTTCATTTTCCGATGCATTATCATCTATCTTTTATGTATGTATATATTTATATATATATATATATTTGCGTTTGTCTGTGCGCGTGTGTGAGTGTGTGGACATCAAGGTGTGAAATCAGTGTGGGGTTTGCTGGATAGAGAACAGTAGGAGTGTTGAAGAGCGATACGGAGCGTACAGCCCAACTACTTCCAGTATGAGATTGGTGGTTGAGGTCTTTGCTGTCTCCCGTAATGCTTCTTCTCTGAGGCTTCGTTCCCTTGAACGAATTTTACGTTGGGATCTCAGTAAATGCTTGAGAAGGTTCACAACAAAAAGATTGCGCAGTGTAACCTTGGTCTATCCAACTCTTAAACTTAACATCAATATAACATTCTAGACATTACGGTAAACAGGTTATTGAGAGCACAGACAGTCGTTCATCAACACCATCAATCGTTGTCAAGTTCAAGAAGGATAAAGGGGGAACACCAGCTAGTACTTAGCGAACCCCTGTTGTATAATGACTAGGTAAATCATATTAAATCTATACCCATTTTTATGAAGTTTTAATGCATATACTGTAAAAACATGGCTAACAAATTATGGGTGTTAAAAAGAATATAATTTACAACTTTCACTTCACATGTTGGCTGTACATGTTCAAATAGATAATAATTTGCAGAGTGAGATAAGCCTTCATGTCTGAAGAAATAGAAATGCTCAAGTTATTTTCACCCTTCGATTTCCAGTCTTTCTTTTCTCTAATCCTGTTTTGTCTTACCGTCCGAATGGTGCCAGGGCCCGCAATAGAAGCAAAGAATAGTACCATTGCCACCTACAAAGCATGTCGTAAGAGGCGACTGATGTAGGACCTAGGAAGCTACTCTAGTAAATAAAAAGCATCACAGAAATCGGATGTGCTGGTCGTCTTG
Organism: Arion vulgaris; assembly: GCA_020796225.1. Lineage (NCBI taxonomy): Eukaryota > Metazoa > Mollusca > Gastropoda > Stylommatophora > Arionidae > Arion > Arion vulgaris. The sequence continues at coordinate 64,947,071 of CM036757.1, read as the reverse complement.
TAGGCGCATAACTGGCACAGAGTACAATCGCTCTTAGTCTTAGATCACAAACAAATCACACATAGTTGTTAACAAGTGGTCGATACGGAGCGTTCGAAAAGAAGTAGAAATTTTGCCTTAGAGCGTCTGGATAAGAAAATATTTCTAGAACGGGCATTTGTGTGCGCTTCATAAACAGTGTCTTTCATCGCCACTGTTATCTCCGAGGTCCACCTTTTGCGCACGCCGGCCGTTTGCTTTGTATCTATTGTATCGGCGTAATAGTGCTCTTTGAGGTGCACGGTGTGTTGGTAGACATTATTGTTTGCAATTTAACTCAATTCTATGAGTCTATGGTCATGTATTGATGAAACATATTCATAATATTGATATTTCTTATTGTTAAACTTAACTTGTTGCATAATATAACTTTGATTTAACATGTTGTGTTGATTTTAAAATGAATTCATCTATATACAACAATAATGGAATGCGAGGTCACGTGACCACGAAAATGTTTGGTCCTTATTTCCTAGAATTTTTTACTGGAGTCCTCTGGCGTTATGAGGAGTTTAGTTGGCCACGGCTCAACCGTGGCCACCAATAACATACGGCCGGTGTGCTTGAGGAAAACAATCTAGGAAATAAGATCGCAACCATTGAGTACTCGAATTCCAGTACATTGGTAAAAAGACGAATTCATTTTTAAAACAATGCAAAATGTTAAATCAAGGTTATATTAGGTTACAAGTTAAGTTTAACATTAAGAAATATCAATATTATGAATACTTTTTTCATCAATAAATAATAATGGACTCATAGAATTCAGCAAAATTACAAAAAGCTTACAGTGTTCTATTAAACATATACAAAATGCAGTCCCCATTAAACAGGACTTTTGATTTTCCTGTATGAGCTAGTCTTTTGTTTCTAGTCTGGTCTGTATGTTGTCATGGGATACGGCTCAACCATGACATGTTACAGGTGGGTGTGACTATAGCCACAACAAAACCTAATGACTATTTATATCCTCTTCCTCTTACAAGATTTAAACTGATCAGATTTGTCTAATATTCACTTTTATTGTACACTTTATTTCATGTATTATTCACATACAATTAAATTAGAAATAATTATTCTTAATGTATACTTTTAGTTTGCTTTGTGTTATTTAATAAAATGGTTATAAATATATTGTGTTTGTGTTTTTGTTTGTGTTATAGATGTATAATACATGTTTATTGATATAGATTCACACAGGCATATTCGTTATCGCATCTTCTTCTTTGTATAACATTTGTAATAAATTGTCTCTGACGAAATTGCCACGCTGTTTCTCTTTGTTCTAAAGATCAGGGATCAAACAACGACGTCAAGTTCACGGGTAACCACGTCGTTAAATTCATGGGTGTTTTTCTTTCTAAGACACCAAAGATTATTTCTGGAGATCCGGAGCTTGTAATTTGTACAGTAGAGTAGTGGTGTGCACTTTTGTTGCGATTTAGTGAATCATTGAATCAGGTGCTGCAGGAGAGCAGCAGAATGTGCCAGTTGGCAATCAATTCAGCCATGTGTACATGTGGATAGGCACACCAGACTGCAGAGCACATACTTCAAGACTGCCCCCGAATATGATACACTGAGGCAAACTCACTAGTCTAACGAAACAACACTCGACAGAAAACTATACAGACCTCTATGTGAGCTACAAAAGACAGTGAAGTTCACACAAGAGACAACATTGAATATATAGACACTATTTGAAGCGAAGGAAAGGGAAAAAAGGAAGGAATGAATCGTATGAAGGAATTCACGCAACGACGTCAGTGCGTCACCTTTCAACCAATTATCTAATCATACATATAAAAATACACATACAATTATTACTTGTATATGCGCGTACATTACTTATTTAAACACCAGTTAATATAATTAACTGTTCGTGCTAATTATATATAACTATCTTTTTGTTACATATTCTAATTAGAGAAAAAACATGTTTTTTTGATCAAATATATTATGTTAAATATATCAATACCTCTCCATTTTCATGTGTTTACAGAAAAATTATTATGTTTTCACTGAATACATTCACAGCCTTTTCAGAGTAAACTTTTTTAATTAAAAAGAATCAATATTAATGATAGCTACGACACAACAGTTCTCGTCTTCGATAAGTATATTTCCAATACTTTCTCAGAGTTCAGTTTGAGGATATTCAAAACGGACAGTGGTTAGCATTATATAAATGAAAGTGAGAAATGGTATTAATACTTGATTGTGATATAGAAGACATGTTCATAGAATATAGAAACCAAGAATGTTTTAGCTTCTGGAGGTTGTCTATATAGTGAGCTATATTTGCTTCATAAAGAGCTTAAAGATCCAAGCGTGATCAACAGATCATCATCATCAAGGTGCGTATCCTTTATAGGACGTTGCTATCTTTGCAGCCCATCTGAAATTCACTCTGTCACTAGCCAGTTCACTAACTTTGACGATAGTCATATTCATGGTTTCTTTAATATCTTGTAGCCATTCTCTTCTTGGTTTGCCTCTGCGTCCTGGGACCATGCCCTGTAATATTGACAGATCAACAGATACCCTTGTCAAACATATATGAGAATGTATTGGAAATGATAATAGCCGGAAATGTAATGTCACCTGGAGCACGCCCTCATTAATGTACTGGGTAGCTACCGGCAAAGGAAATTGTCTTGAGATATTTTATGATATTTGCGATAGCTTCCAATCCAAAAAGGAGATTGTTACTGTTGTGATTAACTTGGAGGATGCGTATAACTAACTATATTTTTCAACTCTGATATTTTCTGTGATATAATGTGGGTCCGTGACTGGTAAACTGGAATGTTCCTTCTTTGAAGCAGAAGACCGTTGAAATAAGTTTACAAAGGAACTTGAACATTGATTGCAAAGGAAAAAAACCACATTAACTTTATACAACAAACTAGAACATTGTGTTCGCATTTTCAAATAATTTTAAAGATTCAGTAAAAATGAATGATTTGAATATTTTTGGAGTTGAATACAAAATCATTTTGATTGTTTATATTTGTGTTGGTTCTTTATTATCTATTTTTGGTATTATTACTAACAGTTTTAGCATGATCATTTTTATCTTAATGGGAACAACAGATGCTGTAACAATAACTTTATTAGTTCTGTCAATCGCTAATATTTTCTTTTTGTTATTTCGATTTCTGCGAGTGATTTCTGCAATTTTTATTGCAATAGAAACTTTTACTAACTTTCTAGTTTTTTCTTCTGTCGATCCTAACGTATTGAATACTTACTCTGCTAATATGGGACATCTTGTGTTTTCATATACAACATTAGTTACAATGTTTCTAACAGTAATCCGGTCCATGTGTGTGATCAAACCACTGAACTTTAAGAACACTTACACAAAACAGTTTGCTATAATAGTAATCAGTGTGCTTCTTGGGATGTGTGTTATTGTTTTCACACCAATATTTTTTTTCATGGATATTAAATTTAAACCTGACAATCGAGCAAATTCTTCAAGATTGCTATTAGTTTTTTTACCTAACAGAGAATTAGTGAAAAATATTACCTGGGTTATACGTGATATTGTCATTACTATTTCATCCCAAGTTGTTGTGGCTATTTGTGTCATTATCCAGACGAAATGTCTCATGGCAGCGTTCAAATTTCGGCATCGCTCTCAACAGATTATGGAGAAGTACATTTCTGGAGTTAACAGTTCACTATCTGACATCTCGTCATTTGTCGTTTTTCACAAAATGAGCCCCAAAGATCTTCGTGTTATTCAGCAGGTGGTACTCATCTCTGTTGTCTTCATTGTGTGTAACATGCCAAAATTAATGAGTACATCTGCTACACTTGTGGAACCAAGACTACAATTAGGAGGACATCTTGAAAATATTCACAAGTTGATTATCTGGATGACCGATATATTTCAAATCGTGAATGCCAGCGTTGGTTTCTTTATATACAATTCTTACAACACTAAATTTAGAAATATATTTAACAGTAACTTTTTAAAAAATGTCAAATCCTCTAGTCAACATTGACAAAAAATAAATAATTTTTCCGTGTCTTTATTCTTTGTGTTCTTGTTTTTTTGCGACGTAACAATTTATGAATATCTCGAATTTGTGTTTGTTTATTACAAACCAAAGATATGAGATGATATCGGTTCGTACAAGATGTTTGAATAAAGTGAATGTATGTGAACCAAATATATGAGATGATATCGGTTTGTATAACTTGTTTGAATAAAGTGAATGTATGTGAACCAAATATATGAGATGATATCGGTTTGTATAACTTGTCTGAATAAAGTGAATGTATGTGAACCAAATATATGAGATGATATCGGTTTGTATAACTTGTCTGAATAAAGTGAATGTATGTGAACTAAAGATATGAGATGATATCGGTTTGTATAACTTGTCTGAATAAAGTGAATGTATGTGAACTAAAGATATGAGATGATATCGGTTTGTATAACTTGTCTGAATAAAGTGAATGTATATGAACTAAAGATATGAGATGATATCGGTTTGTATAACTTGTCTGAATAAAGTGAATGTATGTGAACCAAATATATGAGATGATATCGGTTTGTATAACTTGTCTGAATAAAGTTAATGTAGGTGAACTAAAGATATGAGATGATATCGGTTCGAATAACTTGTCTGAATAAAGTGAATGTAGGTGAACTAAAGATATGAGATGATATCGGTTCGAATAACTTGTCTGAATAAAGTGAATGTAGGTGAACTAAAGATATGAGATGATATCGGTTTGTATAACTTGTTTGAATCAAGTGAATGTATGTGAACCAAATATATAAGATGATATCGGTTCGTATAACTTGTTTGAATAAAGTGAATGTATGTGAACCAAATATATGAGATGATATCGGTTCGTATAACTTGTTTGAATAAAGTGAATGTATGTGAACCAAATATATGAGATGATATCGGTTTGTATAACTTGTCTGAATAAAGTGAATGTAGGTGAACTAAAGATATGAGATGATATCGGTTCGAATAACTTGTTGAATAAAGTGAATGTATGTGAACCAAATATATGAGATGGTATCGGTTTGTATAACTTGTCTGAATAAAGTGAATGTATGTGAACGAAAGATATGATATGATTTCGGTTCGACTAAAGTGTCTGAATAAAGTGAATGTAGGTGCCCCTTGTCTGTTTGTTTGACTATTAATATTAGTATTATTTTGTTTTACTTTCTCTTAACTTGTAATAGCTTATATTGTTGGCACAGATAGACAATTTCTCATGATGAATTCCACTGTTGTTTACAGTTCTTCTTGATTTTGCATTTAATAATGTTTGTTTGCTGCACCATTGGGCCAGTACTTCTTTCTATAATCAGAGGCGTCTCTGTGGGTAAATGGTAAAGCCGTTGCCTTGTGTTCCGAAGTTCATTGTGTGTATCATTTAACACTTAAGACTTCCACAAGAGATATCCATTATTGCCGTTTTGCTACCTTTCTAGCAAATGTTGTCCATGTCAGGACATAATCTTTCTACCAAATGTTGTCCATGTCAGGACATAATCTTTCTAGCAAATGTTGTCCATGTCAGGACATAATCTTTCTATCAAATGTTGTCCATGTCAGGACATAATCTTTCTACCCAATGTTGTCAATGTCAGAACATAATCTTTCTACCAAATGTTGTCCATGTCAGGACATAATCTTTCTAGCAAATGTTGCCCATGTCAGGACATAATCTTTCCAGCAAATGTTACCCATGTCAGGACACAACCTTTCTAGCAAATGTTGTCCATGTCAGGTCACAATCTTTTTACCAAATGTTGCCCATGTCAGGACATAATCTTTCTACCAAATGTTGCCCATGTCAGGTCACAACCTTTCTAGCAAATGTTGTCCATGTCAGGTCACAATCTTTTTACCAAATGTTACCCATGTCAGGTCACAACCTTTCTAGCAAATGTTACCCATGTCAGGTCACAATCTTTTTACCAAATGTTGCCCATGTCAGGTCACAACCTTTCTAGCAAATGTTGCCCATGTCAAGACATAATCTTTCAATCCTCTTTCAACAGCTCTTCTTCGTTTTTCTGTTAACATCCAGACCTTATTTTCCCATCCGTATATTTGGGTGCTAGAAGGTTAGTCATCTTGATGGAGGCTTCCTTTCTTCATGAAATCAATTGCCTCATTGACCTCGCTCCCTTCACTCGATGCAACAAAAGTATCTCCTTTTTCCTTAATATAATATTTATTTACAGGACTAGGTTGTTAGACCCTTGCCCAACCCAAACCTGGGAGACCAGGAGGTCACATTTTTCCTCCTCAGATCAGACATGGGTGTCCCTACCAGAAGCAAAGCTTTCGTCAGCATAGCTTTTTGGATTATGAGATACGCAAGTTCCCCAATACTACAAGGTAGTGACCTCGTGGAGAAATGAATAGTGATTATTACTCTAGAAAATGTTCATATTACTAGTGAATTAATTGCTCACAGTCCTAAGACGTACATCCTTATAAGATATATTTCTCTCGCGATCGTTCTTAAGCCGCTTTTATCATTCTATTATGATATATATATATATATATATATATATATATATATATATATATATTTGTTCTTTGATTTGATGTATCTATGTTGGATTTCTTAAGTTATTCTTCAGTATGCTGATAAATGTCCCCTATGTATGTAAAATCTTTGACTTGTTTTAATTGGTTTTTGTCGATGAGATATAAGATATAGAAAAAGAACTGATATTAGAATCAAAGATTAGTAACATATAGATAAAGAAATGATGCTGACATAGAGGGTTGATTTGATATAGAAAAAGTAATAGTTGAACAAAATATACTATTACTACTTGAAGATATAAAGTGTGTTTCACCTTAGCAATCTTCTTTTCTTTTGTAACAATTCTACTGTCATTAAAGCGGAGTAGACAGTTTCAGTTCAGAGTAAGAACCAGTTAAAGAATATATCTAACTTGTACAATCTAATACAGAGGACTGTACACATATAGGTCAGCCAGAGATTCCGTTTACCGGGTTCTGATAACCGTTTAGTCAGATATATTGGTTTTAAATCAGTTTCGAGACTAATTTTTCATGAATAAGAACTATCTTTTTTTTTTGTTCCTTAAGTTCAATTATCATTCCAAATTTGTTCTCTTTATGTCAAGAGACATTGGAACCTAGAACCAAGGACAAAAATAAAGAAATAAATAAAAAGGAACAAACTAGAAGCAAAAAGAGAAATTTGGACGGTGGTCAAAGTTAGTCTGTCTATGAGAGACCGAAATAAGTGTCTTTAGTCAAGTTATGATAGAAGTGTCTTGTAAATGTCGAAAGTTAATGAAAGAAGTGTCTGGACTTGTCTCGTGAAACAATGGAGGAATTGGGAAAGGGACAAGTCGGCCGACAGCTAACAATATTTTGTAGCAACCATCGAACGTCCGAGAAAGTGTAGATAGAAGACAAAGAAGAAGGAAAATGTCCGGAGAAAACGTCATAGATATTGACGTACATTTGCAATGACATGAGTAAGATTATCTATTAGAACTAGTCCAATTCAAACAAAACTTGCAGTCAAACAAGTACTGATATAACATAAATCAGGGCCGTGCTGTGCTATGATGCAGAGAGGCGGCCGCATCAGGCAGTACCGTTAGAGGGGCGGCATAAGCAGCACAATCAAAATTACAATTGAAGGTTATTTTGAAGAAATATTTTTAAGGGGCGGCATTTCGAAGACTTGCATCATACTGAGAAAACATACCGCACGGTCCTGACCTAAATGATTGTTGTTTATGATCGAATAGGGCGCTCCACGACATACAAAGAAGGTATGATCTCCTTTTGATTCAGATATGTCTTTGCATAGAATGTTGACTTCAATATATTTGAAATATTGATGTACCTAACCGTAGTGTTATATTTTACTAACAAAGTCTATAATCTATTAGGGTCACATATGTGCTACGATGGGATGACAGTCGTTAGGATATATTGTGAACTGATTAATTAGACGGAATTCCCAATTTTGACTTGGACTGAATTGTATGTGGAACACGGAAATGCTTAGTTATAGACAAACTTGATAATCGTACTGTAAAATTTCGACAAATATACCTAATCAACATCGCTGTAATTTTAGTAATAACATATAATAAAATCTTACAGAACTAAAGGTTTGGGTGGGCAAAAAATATTTTTGAAAGGTCGTCACTATTACCTATATAAAAATGTAAAAATTAAGAATTTATGTTAAGTGGATGATTTATATCGGTCGGTAAAGATGTTCACGAGTTTTGGAACGGAATATAGAACCTTCCTCCAACTTATAAACAACAGAATTATCACTGCAAGATAAGTTAACAGAATTGTCAACAAATAAAGAAATTTAAATTAAAAGATGGATGTTAAGAACTTTGGCTACAAAGTCAAATTCCAATATTATATCCAGCTTTATGGGCTTCAGCAAAGAAGTTCTTTTATTTCATTCCCATCATCATATTTAGACGAAAAAGAATATATTTTATCAGTCATACTGTGAGCAATACATCAATATTGATATTATCTTATAATAAAATAACTGAAAAATGTGTCCTTGTTTTTCAATATATAGTATATACAATATAGTTTACCGAAGGGGAAGATATCGAATCATTCATTAAAAAAGTGGACGCTCATTCAAAAAAGTTTGGGAACCTATGCACTAACCGATAATTTATTATAATGAAGGGAGGTAAGTCATATTATTCGTCAATATTTCAATTATGGATCGTTGTGTCCCTTAGCGCATAAAGTGACACAGAAAAACAAATAAAACAATTGACAAGTATAGCAACAGTCCTAGGAAATAAAAGTTATGAGCAGAGAATCAGTCCTACAAATGAGAAATAATGAGGAGAAAAACAGTCAACTGATAGAATAAATAGTGGGCACATAATAAGTCGAGTACACGAGTTATAACAGACAGAGTCAAAGTGTACTGACAGATAAATAATTAACAAATAACAGGATGTACAAGAAAAGGAAATGAGCTGATAGATAGTCTTGTAAGATTAAAATAATTCGCTACTGAGCTATGAAAGAAAGATAATGAGCAGGGAAACGAGAAACTATCGTGCGGGAAACATAACTAGTAGCAAAGAAGCTGTTGTTGAAAATAGAAACAAAGTGATCAGAGAATTAAGGAGGTGAAAGAAAAATAGTGAGCAGAAAAACAGATCTTCTAAACAAACGTAAAGGTAGAGGCATATCCGGGAAAAATATAAATAATTAGCAAAGAAATCGCCCGTGTGGTACCGGGGCCCACAAAGGAAACAAAGAACAGTACCACTGCAACCTACAAGGCATGTCGTAAGAGGCAATTGATGTAGGACCTTGGGAAGCTACGCTAGTAAATAAAAAGCATCGCAGAAATCGGATGTGCTGGCCTACTTGTAGACCCATAACTGGCACAAAGTAAATTGCTCTTAGGTTCAGATCACATATAAATCACACAGAGTGGTTAACAAGTGGTTAATGTGGAGCGTTAGAAGAAGAAGAAGCAAAGAAATAGTAGTTAGAATGAGAAAATACAGAGACGAACAAATGTCGTGAAACAATGAAATAAAGATGAGAGATACCTTCGTGAGGAAGATAAAATAATATGTAGATATATCAACATCAAACGTCTTATCTTGAGCAGATGTTTGCCATTCTAACAGTCCTTCGGATTTTCTCTCTCCTATATACCTCTTCAGTCGTCATGTTCAAATCATCAGTTACATTCTGAATCCGTCTTCTTTGTAGTCTTGCTCTTCTCCACTTTGTCGGGATATCGCCCTCCATAATTTTCCTCTCCAAGCCTTCGTGTCTTTTTATATGTTCAAAATACTTCAATTTTCTCATTTTTATTTGTAGCATCAGCCAGTTTTCTTTGATTTTGAGTTCTTTCTGGATAAATCTATTTGCACTCTTTTCTACACTTAGTCTACGGATGATTATTATGTAACATTTATATTCAAAAGCAAATATACGTTTTTGCTCTGCCTTTTTAAACGTCCATGCTTTACACACATACGGTGCCACTGGGAATATGCATGCTCTTGGTATTCTGATCTTCGTTTTTCTATCAGTTTCAGTCCACATTGTTTTTAGTTATTTTTTTGTAAGGTGATATTTTTCTTTCTTTCTTTCTTTCTCGAATCCTGTATGCCTCACAGCGTCAGGTCAGGAAGAGATTTCTAAAACGGGCCCTAGTATGCGCTTCGTAGATAGTCTCTTTCGTCGCCTCTGTTATCTCTGAGGTCCATCTTTTGCGTGGCCGGCCTTTTGCTTTGTACCCATTGTATCGGAGCAGCATTGCTCTTTGGGGTACACTGTCTGATGGTAATCTGCTTACATGGCCGAACCATTTAATTTGTTGTTTCTTGATGAAGTCTAGTACTGATGTTGTACCCACTTTTTCCTGATGTCTTCATTTCTCAACCGGTCTCTTCTTGTTACACCCAGCATTCTGCGTAGACACTTCATCTCTGGTGTGACTAGTTTTCTTCTATCGTTTGTTGTCAGCGTCCAGGTTTGGCACTGGTAACATAATGTGGGAGAAAGATTGTGTTGAACATTGCTCTTTTGTGTTCATGGTGACGTGTTTGCATCTTAAAATTGGCGCCATTTGCCCTATCATTTGATTTGCTTTGTTGCATCTGTGTTGAATTTCATTAGTTATTCTTCCATTTGCTGAAAAAATGCTCCCAGGTATGTGAAATCTTTTGCTTGATTTAGTAGATGATTATCGATGGAGATGTTGGTAGTGTTTTCCTCTCTGGCGAATGTCATTACTTCTGTTTTGTCGATGTTAATTCTCATGTTGTATTCGTTACATGCTAACTGGAGTCTGTTGATGTGTTGTTGTAGCTGTACTTCTGTTGTTGATATGATTGCCTGATCGTCTGCAAAAGAAATTCATTTAAGAGTTCTCCGAGGTTGTTTCCTTCGCTGGTGTTAGCTATTTTACAAATGTGGTCAATGTACGTGGTGAATAGCAGCGGGGATAGTACGCAACCTTGTCTTACTCCTGACCCTACGTGAAACTTTTCTGATAATCCTGTATTTGTTCTAATCGTACATTGGCTGTCAGTATAAATGTTCTTGCAAAGGTTGATTAGGTGTTCATTAACCCCATAGGTTGTTAGTATTTTCCACAACTTGTGCCTATCTACGCGGTCGAACGCTTTTTCCTGATCTACAAATGCAACGTGTAAATGTTTGTCGGATTCGATAGTCCTTTCTACTAACTGTCTGAGGGCGAATATTGCGTCTGTACAGCTTTTGTTCTTCCTGAATCCCATTTGGGAGTCATTTAGCTGTGGCTCGATGATGTGGCGGAGCCTTTTCTCAAGTATTTTGCAGAATATTTTCCCAGTGTGGCTCAGTAGCGCTATGCCTCTATACTTTGTACAGTCCCTCTTGCTACCTTTCTTCTTCCAGATGGGAACAATTGTAGCATTCCTCCAATCTTCTGGTGTTTCTTGTGTGATCCAGACTTGGTTGAATAGTCTATGGAGCCAGCTGATTCCTACCTCTTTAGTTGCTTTGATTTTTTCTTATTTTGAATTCCATGTTTGTACGTCCAGACCTTCTCATCTCCTCCACTATCCATCGGACAGCTGTTCTAGCCAATGTCCCAACTGGCATACGACATACATGATAAATCTACCTCCAACTTCGACTTTTAACATCGGTCTCTAGTGATGTACAGTTTGTTAGTTTCTCTCTCGCTCTCTCTCTCTCTCTCTCTCTCTCTCTCTCTCTCTCTCGCGATCGCTCTTTTCGACCATTTTATCATTCTTATTGTGATACATAAACAGCATTTACCAAGAATGTTTGTCTTACATCACAATCTTCAGTACCATTTGAAGTTCTGGTGCTTGTCCTTCTGCGACGTATCCAATTTCAACCAGGGTTTACTGGGTTCTCTCTCTGTCAGTCTTTGACTGTCCCCAGTCGAGCTGCAAGGCAGCAGTTTGTTTGTTAGTTTAAAAGCTCTTCCGTTGCTATTGTTTTTGGCCAGCATATTTGTAGGATTTTTAAAGCTTTTATTTAGAATGTTCACAGCCTTTCAACTTTCACTTCTGCATAATAACTAACACTCCCAGGACACTGCATCTATACATTTTAAGTTTATTTTATAATCCAATACTTTGACTTTTCAGATTTTGTTTAGCATGGCGAAAGTATGACTTGCTTTCATGATTTTTCCAATGATGTCATTTTCTGAGCCACTATCATATATCATTTATATATATATATTGTGTGTGTGCCTGTGTATGTGCGTGTGTGTGTGTGTGTGTGTGTACCTGTGTCTGCGCATGTGTGGGAGTGTTTGTACATCAAGGTGTGAAATCACGGTGAGGTTTACTGGATAAAGATCAATAGGATTGTTGCAGAATGAAATGGAACATACATCCGCCCGAGTGGTTACCGGGGCCCAAATTTGGGGTGTAAAGAATAGAACTACTGTTACCTGCCATGCATGTCGTAAGAGGCGACTAAGGAGGTTTGGCTGAAATCGGATGCATGTGTCCTAAATGTGTAGAAATCTATGCGTTTAGGGGCCTACCAATCCAATGTGCAACGTATACACGTTCTTGGCAAAGATCAAACATATCACAAAGAGTTATTAAAATTGATCGTAAAGAACGACGCAAAGAAGAAGAAGAACATACAGCCCAACTACTTCCAGTATGAGATTGGTGGTTGATGTCTTCGCTGTCTCCCGTAATGTTACTCTAAGGCTTCGTTCACTTGGACCATTATTACGTTGGAATATCAGTAAATTCTTGAGAATGTTCACAGCAACAGGTTGCGTATCGGTGACCTTCGGCTACATACTATGTATACCGTACGTTGATATAGCATTCTAGACATTACGGTAATCGTGGTATGGAGAGCACGGACATTCGTTCATCAACACCACCAATCGTTGTCAAGTTCAAGATGGATTTTCTTTGGGTTTTTTTAACCGATCCAGAAGCACTGAGCTTTCAGCTCTTCGGCTCGGTGCCATGGACATCGTAACCCTTCGGTTGGGTGCCACCAACACCGTAAATCTGGAGAATCTGTGGTTTTTTTGTGCCAGCCCGCAGAATTGAACCTGCACTCATAGAGGGCTTGTCGCACCGTCGTCCAATGCGCTACGAACAAGCTGGGCAGGCGGGCGTTCCGGATGGATAAGGAGGGACACCAGCGAGTACTTAGCGAACGCCTGTTGGATATCGGTAAATCATATTAAATCTTTACGTTGTTTTACGAAGTTTCGATGCAATTACTATAAAAATAAGACTGGCAAATTATGGGTCATAAATAGAATATAATTTTACAACTTTTACTTCACATGTTGGCTGTACATATTCAACTGGGAAATAATTTGCTAGGGAGATAAGCCATCATGTCTGAAGAAGTAGCAATGCTCAACAGTTATTACCGCCCTTTGACTTCTAACCCGTCTTTCTCTTCTGTTCTCCAATCCTGTTTTGCCTTATATCGTCGGGATAAGAAGAGATTTCTAGAACGGGTTTTTGAATGCGCTTCATAAACAGTGTCTTTCGTTGTCTCTGTTATCTTCGAGGTCCACCTTTTGCGCTGCCAGCCTAATGATTTGTATCCATTGTATAGGAGAAACAATGCTCTTTGAGGCACTTGGTCTGTTGATAATTCATTATTATTATTAGATAACGGAAGTACCTGGTTCTAGCGTCGTCATCAATTAAGTGCATCAATTAAAAGATTTGTGAGTGCGTTCAATGTTGTGTTTAGACATATTTGTGTATGTGGTTGTAGTTGTATTGTAGTGTCTTTATTATAAGTTTGGAGATATATATATATATATATGGGTGTGTGTGTGTGTGTTTATGTAATTATTAATGTGTTGCTGGAAATGTTTCTGCAAATGTAAGTGTGTGTGTGTGTGTGTGTGAGTGTTTGTGTAAATGGGCGTGTATTGCATGCTTTAGGTGTGTGTTAGCTTGTGTATGCAAGTATGAAGTCATTGCATGGTATATTTGTGCTTAAGTATCAGCGACTGTGCACGAGTGTATGTGTGTGCGTTTCAGTAGATATCAGTAAGAGTGAGTGTTTGCAAGAATGAGTGCTAGTTAGCTTTGGGAAAAGGTTGTATGTGTATGCGTTGTGTGTGTGTGTGTGTGTGTGCATTGTCTGCGTGTTTGTGTGCGTGTGTATAATAAATAAAAAAAATTTAAAATACATATACATAAATATATATATATATATATCGCCAATGTGTAAAAAAAAGAATCGCATAAAACGGATGTGCTGACCTCTTTGTAGGCACATAACTGGCACAATGTTAAATCGCTCTTAGGCTCGGATCACATACAAATCACAAAAAGTAGATATCACAAGTGGTCGATATGGAGCGTTTAAAGAAGAGAGAAATAATATATATATATAAATTAATATTCGACTCTCCGAGAGAAAAGGAAGGAATGTGATTTAGATCAAAGTCGAAGCTACTGTTTAAGTGTTCTGATGCTGGTACTGGAAAACTACGGAATTGCCGTGAATAGAATGGCGTTGAATTATATGCATTCTCCTTACAATGGGAATGGATAGTATCAAGACCGTGCGGTATACTTTCTCGGTACGATGCAAGACTTCGAAACATGACCCCTTAAATGTTTTTTATTTAAAATAATCTTCAATTGTTATTTGGATTTTGCTGCTTATGCCGCCCCGTCAAGGTCCGCCTGATGCGCCCGCCTCTCTGTATCATAGCACGGCACGGTCCTGGGTAGTATTTTTTAGAATGAGAGCGGCGTGTATCTAGAACATATTAATATAATAGGGTCACTTGACTTTTATTTATGAATTATTATTTTTTCTCATGTGTTTTTAATGTATTTTAAAAGTAATACTTAAGATTCCCTCGTTCAAAAAAAAACGTTCAGTAATGTTACTTTTTATTTCAGTAATGTTACTTTTTATTCAGTAATGTTACTTTTTATTCAGTAATGTTGGTGTTTCCTTTTTCACTAAACAAAATGCTTTTCATATTCTAATTCTTCTTGTTAAACTGATGCCTCTCTTATTTATGTTCTCCTCTCCCCCATTTCTATCCCTTTGTGTTCAGTGATAATTTAAGGGCTGTGGGTATCGGGACAATGTAACCTATCAACTGTCTGCCCTGGCCAATCTCTTTGATGACACAACATTAGTCCCTTAGACCACCAAGAGGAAACATGGTGCGAGATTTGTCCTACGATAATAGTAATAGCTACTTCCGGCTAAAGATGATCAAAGGTTAATAAAACTGGTGACAGGAAATGGTCGTAATTACGATGAACTGTTTATTCTAAAAGGCGACAGGTTCAGGCACGCGGATTCCTTATTAAAGAAAGTCAAGTTATTTCTATAGATTTGAAATACTTGATTGAATCATTCTTCAAGCTTAGATCACAACATACTCTATAATATTGTTATATTCGTTTCGTTTACATGTTTCCAATTTCTCTATCCTTGTTTTCATTTCTACATATTTGCACATCCTTAGCTGACTAATAAATATTTGAGTTTTAGTTTAAGTACTTTTCTCACTGGATCACATTTTTAAAATTTGTGTTAAACTTATTTTAGACCTTCGTTTTTGATTTTTCGTATTTTTATCAAAATTATGAAGCTTGAAAATGAACATAAGGGGAGGTAATACCTAAGAATGAGAATCATATAATTATTTTGGTTGTCTTTTCGTGTCATACTTATGATATTCGTGTCATCATCAAATAGCTTGTCCTGAGCAAAACGTTGCCACTCTAATAGTCCTGGGTTCGCCCGAGTGGTTACCGGGGCCCAAATTTGGGGTGTAAAGAATAGAACCACTGTTACCTGCCATGCATGTCGTAAGAGGCGACTAAGGAGATTTGGCTGAAATCGGATGCACATGTCCTAAACTTGTAGAAATCTATGCATTTATTGGCCTACCAAACCAATGTGCAACGTATACACGTTCTTGGCAAAGATCAAACATATCACAAAGAGTGATTAAAATTGGTCGTAAAGAACGAACGCAAAGAAGAAGAAGAAGAAGTCCTGGGTAATTTCTCTCACTCATAGGCCAGATGTGTCACCTCTGCAACCGCCATGTTCAAATCATCAGTTACATCCTTAATCCATCTTCTTATCCATTTTGCCGGGATGTCTTCTTTCATAATGGTTATCTCAAACAATTCGAGTTTTATTACATGTCCAAATTACTTCAATTTTCTCATTCATACTTTTAGCGTCAGCCAGTTTTCTTTGATTTTAATTTCTTTCTGGATAAAACTTTTCATTCCCTTATTTGTCCATTTTATACGGGTGCCACTTCTGTAACACTTATATTCAAAAGCACATATATTATTTCCACTACTTTGTTAAATGTCTGTGCATCACACCCATACGTTGCCAATTGGAATATACATGCTCTTAGTATTCTGATCTTTGTTTACTTACCAGTTCCAATCCATACTGTTTTAGCTACAACAAATAGGTATCCGGACTTCTCAGACAAAACAATTGCTAAAGATTGAAATTAAACCATGACTCTTATATCGTTTGAGAGCCGAGGTAGCGAAGTTGTTAGTGAACTCGCTTCTCCGGCAGTGCGCGTGGAATTTTTACCAACCGCGAGGGCTCTCAGGTCAACCCAGCCTAAACTGGGTACCAGACATGCTCTGGGAAAGTAAAGGCGGCCGGCGTGATACTGACCACATCATTCATCGTGTGCCGACGGTCAATGAAAAATACAGTCCTAACACTGTATTACCCGATATACCACGAGGTATGAAAGGGTTCCTTTACTTACTTTTACTTATATCGTTTGGAGTTCATCGTCTGGACATGAACACGCGTGTTTTTTAAGATCAGATCCAGCTAGTACTTCCCCCCCAAAAAAAGTCTCGTTTGGTCGTGTCTTTACAATATGATCGACAACACGCAATGGAAAATCAGATTTAGGTATCCACAATGCTAGCACAAGAACATGTGTATTAGTCTTTGTGCTATGTGCTATATATATATATATATATATATATATGAGACGACACAACGACAAGTATAAATGTTACAACTATCTACAGAAAATAATATAGCACATAAACTCTTGAATACATATCATTAAAAAATATGCATTGTTATACTATTGTTTATAGCAATTAGCTTTTCTAGTTATCATTTATATGAGGACTATCATCATAGCACTCCGGACATGTCCATAGATGCTCCGATCTCCGTCTCAGCAAATCCAGCAGCGTCCAGCGGCCCAACACGCCAGTTCGATGTTGATTAATCAATCTATTTGCATATTTAGTATGTTGTTCTTTTCGTGCTGCACCAATATTGACACCCATCTCTCTCAATCTGATCAGCGAGTGGGATTCACAATCCTGAAACCCGTCTGTTTGGAAAGACTCTCTCAATGCGTGAAGAATGTCATTTCGATCCATGACAGCTCCCTCTGATATTGTAGCCAAGCCAGTCAATCTATCAGCTCGTTCATTACCCCTAACTCCTGCGTGCCCACGGACAGTGTAGGTGATTTCGCTGATCATTGTCTGTACCAGTACCTCCACCCAGTTGCGTCTCACCATTCCCGATTCGACTTTACGAATCATGCTCATGGAGTCACTGAATATGAAAACACGAGAGTAGTTGTGAGATGCAACCATTTCCAGTAGCTTTTCTAATAAACATCTAAACAATTGTTTGCACAAAAAACTATAGGACAAATATATCGCTAAACGCCCGAGTGGTTACCGGGCCCAAATTTGGGGTGTAAAGAATAGAACCACTGTTACCTGCCATGCATGTCGTAAGAGGCGACAAAGGAGGTTTGGCTGAAATCGGATGCACATGTCCTAAACGTGTAGAAATCTATACGTTTAGGGCCTACCAAACCAATGTGCAACGTATACACGTTCTTGACAAAGATCAAACATATCACAAAGAGGGATTAAAATTGGTCGTAAAGAACGAACGTGAAGAAGAAGAAGAAGATATTGCTAAACATTTGTTAACAAGAAATCATATAACAAATATATTGATAAAGAATCTTACAAAATATTCTTATCTTCTTCCTCGTTTGTTATCATACTTTCAATGGTTACAGCAGGATACAGTCCGGAGAACGGAATGCCTGTGTTGCAGTTTTCAACTTAAGCTGTGTTTTCTGCATGTTTCGGTTGTAACACATACGACTTCAGCATAGCCTTATTTGGGTACCGTGTTAGCTTCTTTCTCTTCAATCTCCAGAAATGTAGCCAGACTTCTTGTTAGTCGACTGTTTCCTGGGCCGTCACGGAGAGGCCGTAGTGGATTCTTGGTCAGCTTTATTCTAACACTGACTCTGAACATAGCAATGTGCAATTAATCTCTGAATGCAAGAAGCCAACGCAGCTTGTGGGTACTCCTCTGAGAAGATCGACGCGTCTGCACCTTTTTTAAAAAGGGTTTTACAAGCCGAAGGATTGACTTCATTGCACCTGGTTTTACCCCATATGGCTCGGTCCCTCTCCGCAGAAATGGTACTCCACATGCCGAGAGTATTGCACAAAGCACGAACTCCGTAGCTTCAGCAACAATCCTAGGGGTCTCTGGAAAACAACTGCACTCGTGAACAGAACCCACGACCTTCGACTCGCAAGGCAAAGGGCTTAACCACTCAGCCACAGAGAGTACATATTTAAAAAAAGAAATTTGGGGATGAGCTTGAAGGCAAGAGACGCTTTTTTAAATAGAAAAAGAATTAATAAATTGATAAACAAATATGTGCAAAAAAGCAATAAAACTGATAAGCATTTTTTCACATGCTGCAAAATAACTAACAAAAGCATTCATCATTAGTTACCAGAAGCCATGAAATTATGTAATTGTTTATCACAAGCCACAAAACTATTACATTATTTATCAGAAGCTATAAAACTATTACATTATTTATCAGAAGCTATAAAACTATTATATTGTTTATCAGAAGCCATAAAACTATTATATTGTTTATCAGAAGCCATGAAACTATTATATTGTTTACCAGAAGCCATGAAACTATTATATTGTTTACCAGAAGCCATGAAACTATTATATTGTTTACAGGTCTCAATAAAACTTGTATTGTTTACAATGCCCGTGTTATGCCGGGGCATGTAAGGAAGCAAAGAATAGCACCACTGCGACCTACAAGGCATGTCGAAAGAGGTGACAGATGTAGGACCTAGGGAAGCTGCCCTAGTAAATAAAAATCGTTGCAGAAATCAGTTGTGCAGGCCTTCTTGTAGGGGTATAACGGGCACAACGTACAATCGTTCTTACGCACATATCACATACAGATCACACAGAGTGTTTAACAAGTGATCAATATGGAACGTTCGAAGAGAACAAGATTGTTTATAAAAAACAAAATAACTATTAAATTCTTATATATATATATATGACAACAAACCTTACAATAAATCCTGCTTTTAATTGTCTAGTTTTGTTGTTTAACCAATTTGTGATAAAGAAGAATCCAACTGTTTTTTTAATTCATAATCTATAGCAGTGGCGGCTCGTCATTAAGGGCTAGTGAGGCCACGGCCCACCAAAAATATGGTGTAATGTGTATTTATTATTTGATACATTAAAATATAACCTAACTGAAACCATGATTTTTCCGAAAATGTATGTCCGGCCCCACCAACAAAAATGATCACGAGCCGCCACTGTTCTATAGTATGAACTAAACAGTATTATGGACAACATACTGACTGATATCAATATGTTATAATCTTTCTCCTATATTTTAACATTTTTCTATAAATACTGTAAACTCAACGTCATGATAATAAAATATTTTTAAATTATCTTTTATTGTTTGTTGCCTTTGTGATGAACATTTATTTCGGGGACCATCCAGGTACTACTTGCACTCAATCCTATATTCATATTGTTTCATGTTCAAGTCATACACTCGCGCACGCATACGTTATCAGAGAAAGCACACTTCAGTAGTAAGAAGATAACGGGCAAGTCACGGATTTTTATCATTAACCTTTAAACCTTTGAGACCTGTCCCAGTCTGCCGGCACGCGCCATCTGTCACGAGACTAGCGCAGAACTATTTATAGAATAACTTACTAAGAAACGTTGTTACTTCAGAAGTAAAATGTCAAAAATATGCAGATGTTGATGATCATGATTGCTGGGATCAAAATACAAGAATACTTGTCATTGTAGTACTGGTTTTTTGTTTGTTTATCAGTTACAATCACATTTTTAAAAGTGTTGTTAAATAAGGTATCAACTATTACTGCTGTTTCTTCATGTTCTTGTCCTCCGTGAGTTGTTGGTGAGAGATGTAAGATTATTCCGTGTGGGTGTGTCTAATTCATGTTGTAAGTTGGTATTTTTTACATCAAAAGTAGTTTTGATGCCGTCTCTTCATCCTCTGCGTTGTGTTCATCTTGCTTTGTTTTCCCTATATTTCTTCAATGTGGTTCACGTGGTAGATGATATCAATGCATTCTTGTCAGGTCACGAGAACATTTAATTAATCGGTTTGTTCTTTCGTGAATTGAATGAGTGGTTTCATTTGAAGTCTTCTTCTACTTTCTTTATTTCTAATTGTGTCTCTCATTGTTACTACCACGTCTCTTACATGGATTCTCATCTGTTCATCTTTGTTGCTGTGTTATTTCGCTTAGTATTTGCTGTAAGCAAACCGTGCCATGCTTGCTGTTCCTCGGTGGGCCCTCTATGACATCTCCAGCGTGCGTGATAGCTCTGCTCTGGTGCCTGCAATCATATTTGACATTGATAACATAATGTTGGTCCAAAAATACTGATCTAACTTTACTGACTTATTAGAAACTTTCTTTTTCTGCAAAACCGTGAATGTTGTTCCAACAAAAACTCGATGACAAGATAACATGATGACATTTAACATCTGCTTACTGAACAGAAATGTTGGTTTCTTTATCTTCTTCTTCCAGCACTCCATATTGAGAACTTGTTAAAAACTCTGTGTGATTTATATGTGATCTAAGTCTAAGAGTGATTTTGCGTTGTGCCAGTTATTTGCCTACAAGTAGGCCAGCACATCCGATTGATGTGATGCTTTTTATTTACTAGGGTAGCTTCCTAGGTCCTACATCAGTCGTCTCTTACGACATTCCTTTTATTTTGCAGTGGTACCAATCTTTGCTTCCCTTGCGGCTCAGCCACCACACATGCTCCCGAACAGAACTTTTAGTTTGATTCCAGAGGGTTTTTTTTAAATTTCTTTTTCTGCGAAATATAATTTAAATATTCAATGGAATTCTAGATAATTCCCCTAATAAAGTCCCTAGCTGGATCACGTTAACTAAAATGTAGTTTATTTTGTATGTGGTTTTATTGTGTTATTGTTACCTGCCTGCCCAGCGTGTTCGTAGCGCGTTGGACTGCGAGTGACTAGCTCTCTGTGATTGCGGGTTCAATTCCGCGGGCTGACAGAAAAGCCCCAGGTTCCACAGATTCACGGTGTTCGTGGCACCGAACCGAATGGTTACGATGTCCATGGCACCGAGCCGAAGAGCTGAAAGCTCGTGCTTCTGGATCGGGGGAAAAAAATCATACAACATGATTACCTTCAAACAGTATACCGCAACAGACAGAGTACACAGAAACAGGGGAAGAGGACGGTCCTGCAAGCGCTGATCTGATGAAATAACAGTCCATGAACGCCTCTATATAAAAGGTCATTCTCCTGATCGTTATACTTTACCCTAGCATAGCAAGAACGCCGCCAGTACCGTCATTGATGTCGTGCAACGACGGTAACTAATTCCTATTTTGGCTTGAGTAAAAGAACTATATACATGCGGGCATTTTGAACAATCCGTTGAGTATGATACGGAAAGTGGAGGCTGGTTCGGTTCGCGGACAATAGACTGAATCCCTATATCTGTCAGTAAATCGAAGAATTACATTTATCTTTGTTCCAAGGCACATGAGTGTCGATACAATGAGAAAGCGAACGGACTGACTTGCTCTTCCATCATATGGTGTGTCAGTCAATGGATAGATCAGACATTCTGAACGCCCTCATGGAGTGTAGCCGTCAAGAGGACTTTCATCTAAACCAGCGTTTAAAAAAGCGGGCGGACCACCCTCCAGTGGGCGCTGAAGCTTTCTAGGGGAGGGGAGAGGGAAGAGGGGCGATAGTCGGTTCAGAAGAATGGGGAGGGGGTATTAAGGCGATTAGGGGTCGGTGGCTCCTTAAAGAAGGAGATATAATAAATATCTTAAAATAAATTATTCTCGTGATTTTGCGATTGAATAATCATTTAGAATTTGAATTCTGCATTTTTTTTCAGATTCAGAAGCAGTTGGCTTTCAGCTCTTCGACTCGGTGCCATGGACATCGTAACCCTTCGACTCGGTGCCATGGACATCGTAACCCTTCGTTTCGGTGCCATGGACATCGTAACCCTTCGACTCGGTGCCATGGACATCGTAACCCTTCGCTTCGGTGCCATGGACATCGTAACCCTTCGACTCGGTGCCATGGACATCGTAACCCTTCGACTCGGTGCCATGGACATCGTAACCCTTCGGTTCGGTGCCACAAACACGGTTAATCTGGAGAACGTGTGGTTTTTCTGCCAGCCCACGGAATTGAACCGGCACTCACAGAAGGCTTATCACCCGTCGTCCAACGCGCTACGACCACGCTGGGCAGGCGGACAAATTCTGCATTTAAATTCATCTTATGCCAGTCTTACACGATCCATTTTATTCATAAATTTTCTATTTCATGCATATAATCATTTGAAAATTGACCATGTTTTACAGAAATATATATCAATTTTCTATGTCAACAAAAAAATAGAGCATGTATGTATATGTGGAGGGTGATTGGGGGACGTTGGCAAACTGTTATAATGTGGAGGGGAGCGTTACAGAGTTTATGTTGTGCAAAGTGGGCGGTGAGCAGAAAAAGTATGGGAATCTATGATCTCTCTCTCGCGATCACCGTCCAGACCGACGTACCAGAACTCCCCATAAATTCTATTCATGTGGAACTCTGATTCATGTAACCTTAGCATTGGTGTACTTTACGTCACATCTTCAGCACCATTTGGAGCTCTGGTGCTTATCCTTCAGCGATGTGTCCGGTTTCAGCCAGCTTTTACTCAGTTCGCTCTCCGTTCTGTAGCCATATAGTGTTTTTTTTACGGTGTGGGATAGCTAGCTCCTTCGTCGCCTCTTACGACATGCGTGGCAGGTAACAGTGGTTCTATTCTTTACACCCCAATTTGGAACCCGGTAACCACTCGGGCGGGAATCTACGATGTAAACCAATCCAAGTGAATAGGTAGATTGCAAGATTGAAGATTGAAGTATCCAGAAAAGAGCACCACCACAGACTTTTGAGTAGACTTATCAATCAACATTGAACTGCTATAGTTAGTCACTGAATGCTTTTGAAGAGATTGCGAAGGAGATCGAAGCACATATGGTCATGTCCGGAGTGTAATTAAAGTATTCCAAACTGTCCCTGAAACTGAAACTGTCCCTGAAACTGAAACTGTCCCTGAAACTGAAACTGTCCCTGAAACTGAAACTTCTCTTATGCTCCACTTATCTCTTATTTCTCTCATCTTACTTGAAATGACACTCAAAATTGTGTTTGTCCATGTCTCAATTCTTTCTGTCTCGTCTATTGTTGCTGAACGAAAAGGCAAGTAACAGGGGAAAAACAGTGGAAAATAAGTGTCGTGTTCATCTTGTCATATTTGTTCCGTGTACGTAAACTTACGAGACCAATCTAACCGTTGGAATAATCTTTCCGGCATGAACAAAGACTTAATGCCAGCAATGATTTTCTACACGCGTCTCCTCGTGTTCCTGGTCCAGTTAGAAGAGTGACACGTGTCCAGTGTAATGTCAAATACCTAAGCTAGCCTTGTAAAATGTCACTCACATGCGCGTGGATCTGACAGTCGAAAGAATGCGTAGTTGTGTCAAGTAGCTGCAAGAATGACTTACCCTTTCGTCCTTCTGTGCTGATAAATCGGCTCGTGGTATGTTTTCAAAAGACGCAAATCCAGTATATCTTCTTATTCATTGAAATGAAAATCGTGACATATCCTTTACAGGACGTAGCCATCAACCACACTAAACGAGTCGTTGTTTTTCTAGGCACCACTTATATGTTCAGTAGTTTGGCATTGCCTTCTGAACGGTGAGGACTATTTTTATCTTTTGTAAAAAATCCCACAAAAACGAACTTGCTTCCAAAACTGCCCACCGTGAGGTTTGAAACAGGTATGCTTTGGCTTGTGATCGAGCTCACTATCGCTTAAGCTAGCTACTTATTCATTTCACATTGCAAAATAGATGCGTCCTGTGGGGAAAATAAAGTACGGACTGAAAGTGTGAAGTCGATGTATTTTTTAAAAGTTCAGTGATACCTTAAACGTATGTGCTGAGACAAATGTTTTGAAATATTGTTTCTGTGTCTAGTTGTAACGAGCGTTTGAGAAAGACATTCCCCCGTGAGTCATTTTTTTTAGAATGGCTAATTGGTTGTGTTCGTTAAAACGCTCGTATTGCTAGGCTAGGCGATTGGTGTCGCAAGGACTAGTGGTTCGAGTCCCGTGTTTGTCTATTTGTTTTTTCGGAAGCTCTAAATACTTGTACCATGTTTATTTGTTGATCATATTCGTTACTTCCGTTGCTTCCTCTGGGGTTCTTAAAAAAATCCTTGTGCTCATCTCTGTAACATAGCAGCACAGTGTACCAAAGCTTCTGTAATATGTTATATTCAAAAGTGCATATATGCCGTCTCACTACCTTGTTCGCCCGAGCGGTTACCAGGGCCCAAATTGGGGGTGTAAAGAATAGAACCACTGTTACCTCCCACATGTCGTAAGAAGCGAAGAAGGAGGTTTGGCTGAAATCGTATGCACATGTCCTAAACGTGTAGAAATATATGCGTTTAGAGGCCTATCAAACCAATGTGCAACGTATACACGTTCTTAGTAAAGATCAAACATATCACAAAGAGTGATTAAAATTGGTCGTAAAGAAAGAACGCAAAGAAGAAGACCACCTTATTAAGTGTTCATATCTAAAAATCATACGCTACTACTGAGAATGTGCTTGTTCTTAGTAATCTGATCGTTGCTGCTCTATCTGTTACATTTCAAGTAGCTTTTAAATGCTTAATTTTGTGTGAAATGAAAATCGTGGCTTATCCTAACGGACGTAGCCATCAACCACAGTAAACGAGTCATTCATTTTCTAGGAACCACTTATACGTTCAGTTGTTTGCAATTTGCTTTCTGAACGGTGAGATTTATTTTTACCTGTGGTAAAATCCCACGGAAACAAATTTGCTTCCAAACTTGCCCACCGTGGGGTTTGAACCAGGTACGCTTGGGTTCGTGATCGAGCTCACTACCGCTTGAGCTACAGTTTTTTCTTGACTTTCGTTTCCCCATTTCCGTATCTAGCTAGCGGAGAAGAAAACTAGTCACGACAAAGATGACATGTCTATACAGAATGCTGGAAGTATCAAGCAGAAACCGATATAGAAATGAAGACACTAGCTTATCATATCAGTGACAAACCTGGACGCTGTCATCAAATGATCGAAGAAAACTAATCACAACAAAGATGACGTGTCTATGCAGAATGCTGCAAGTATCAAGAAGAGATTGATTTAGAAATTAAAATCATCAGGTCAAAAAAATGGGTGCAACATGAAAACTGAACTTCATCAGATAAAACAACAAATTAAATATTTCGGCCACATAAACAGATTGCCAACAGACAGTGTGCCTTAAAGAACACTGCTACTCTGCTACAGTGGATACAAAGCAAAAGGTCGTCCATGCAGAAGATGGAGTTCAGAAATAACAGAGGTGGGGGAAAAACATTATAATTATAAAACGCACACAAATATCCTTTCTATAAATCTCTTCTTATCCTGAAGCAGTGTGGTAAAACAAGATTAGAGAAAAAGCAAGAAAGTAAAGCTAGCAATGAAAATAGATATTTACAATCGTTTTCTTTTCATATTTTCTTTCCCTTGTTAAACAATAGTGTGTGCCATGTTTGTTTTACCAGTTTCCATTACCTTTGTTTTCGTCAACTTGAGATATAGATTTTGTTTTGTCTTTTCTCTTGTACTGCCATTACTAATTCATCCATTTCTTGTTTGTAATGTTGATAGTAACATTGCGTCGTCTGCACATTGTAGTTCATATATTGCTCTTTCTTTAATTACAAGACTATTGTATTGTTCTTCTGTACCACTTCTAATGATGTTTTCATCAGATATGTTCGGACTGAAATCGGATGCACATGTCCTAAATGTGTAGAAGTCTATGTGTTTAGGGGCCTACCAAACCAATGTGCAACGTATACACGTTCTTGGCAAAGATCAAACATATCACAAATAGGTATTAAAATTGGTCGTAAAGAACGAACGCAAAGAAGAAGATCGGATATGTTCAACAGACTAGACGACAGAATATAACCTTGTCTGACTCTTTGTGTGTTTGTTTGTTATGTAGAGGAGTAAAGCCTCTTTAGACCCAGGCACGCCACTTAAACCTAAACCGAACCAAGTTATGGTTATATCACAGCGTGTGCCCGCCTGCCCAGCGTGTTAGTAACGCGTTGGACGACAGTGTGACAAGCACTCTGTGAGTGCGTGTTCAATTCCGCAGGCTGGCAGAAAAAGCCCCAGGTTCTCCAGATTTACGATGTTCGTTTCACTGAACCTAAGGGTTAAGATGTCCATGGCATCGAGCCGAAGAGCTGAAAGCTCAAGTGCTTCTGAATCGAAAAAAAAAATCAGAGCGTGTAGGCCAACAAATATTAATAGTAGGAATTAACTCTGAGACTCCAATAGTTTACGCTATGTCTTGTTTCTATTTGTAGCATCTGCAAGTTTTCTTTCATGCTAAGATTTTCTAGATATATCTATATGTTTTCTTCTCTGTCTGTGATAAACGAAGGACTTTTGTGTAATACTTATATTCAAAAACACATATGTTTTTCCTCTACCCAAGTAAAAGATGTATTGGTTTTAAATACAAATGTGCCCGCCTGCCCAGCGTGTTAGTAGCGTGTTGGACTACGGGTGACAAGCTCCCTGTGAGCGCTGGTTCAATTCCACGGGCTGGCAGAAAAGCCACAGGTTCGCCAGATTCACGGTGTTCGTCGCACCGAATCGAAGGGTTACGATATCCATGGCACCGAGCCGAAGAGCTGAAAGCACAAGTGCTTCTGGATCGGTAAAACAAAATTTAAAAAAAACACATTTAATATTCCTTGCATCTGTATGTCACAGTGACCGAGCGAGACCCAACAAATAAATCTTGAACTGGACCGTAATAATGACTTCCTTTATACTATTATTCTTGTCCTGTAGCAGCACTCGCTAGAATAGCTACCCTCTTGACCGCCTCTGTTTTCACGCCTCGGCACCAGTGAATGAACAACTCTATAGAACAGAAATAGAAAATAACAACTTAAGTTACCGTCCTCCTAGGCCATTATGATTTATCCACCAAATCGTTGCACATAAACCTCCTTACTTTGCATGTCTTTTTTCTAGATCAGAGCGGGAGTTAGTGGACGCCAGGAAGATTGTTTTGTTGCAACTTGGCGACCATGCAAGCATAAAATATCAATGATGGAAGGAATAGGGACATTTTCACGCTCGTTAGAAAGACGGTTGGGGAGTCCAGAACTGGAACGTCAGGGATGACTACTTAATTGGTGAATTATGGATTTAGTGTTGCGGCTCCACGTCTTATCTGAAACCTTAGACTGTCCGTTCCAAAAATGGATGACATACTGTGCCTGGGTTATCGAGACGATGAAGACTGACGCTAGAGATGCTGAGATAAGCCTGATGACTTAATTGGACTTTTCTTTTGAGGTTTTCCTGATCTTTATTATAGTAAAGAAGCTGACAGTTGGCACACGAAATAGTTAGTATCTAATTCTTATATCTTTGACGAACGGTTC
Source organism: Arion vulgaris (assembly GCA_020796225.1). Classification (NCBI taxonomy): domain Eukaryota; kingdom Metazoa; phylum Mollusca; class Gastropoda; order Stylommatophora; family Arionidae; genus Arion; species Arion vulgaris. The sequence continues at coordinate 64,919,016 of CM036757.1, read as the reverse complement.
TTTGTGGTGTAGTGGTTAGGTGTTTGTCTCTCGTGCCAAAGGTACCAGGTTCGCACCCACGTGAAGACATCTGGATATTTTTCCTGAGATCCTGATCTCAGTGTAGGTAAGATCGAGTTCTTAGTCCTATCGGAAACGGACGATAAAGCGTAGGTCATGTGCTCAATTTGAGAACGTAAAAATAACCATTGGAAGTTCAAAATCGAGAAGAGCAGTCCAGTAAGCCGCTGCCCAGGCAAAACTCATTAGAAAAGATTTAAAATAAAATTCCAATATATTATCTTTCTTTTCTTTCTCGAATCCTGTATGCCTCACAGCGTCAGGTCAGGAAGAGATTTCTAAAACGGGCCTAGTATGCGCTTCGTAGATAGTCTCTTTCGTCGCCTCTGTTATCTCTGAGGTCCATCTTTTGCGTGGCCGGCCTTTTGCTTTGTACCCATTGTATCGGAGCAGCATTGCTCTTTGGGGTGCACTGTCTGATGGTAATCTGCTTACGTGACCGAACCATTTAATTTGTTGTTTCTTGATGAAGTCTAGTACTGACGTTGTACCCACTTTTTCCTGATGTCTTCATTTCTCAACCGGTCTCTTCTTGTTACACCCAGCATTCTGCGTAGACACTTCATCTCTGTTGTGACTAGTTTTCTTCTATCGTTTGTTGTCAGCGTCCAGGTTTGGCACTGGTAACATAATGTGGGGAGAAAGATTGTGTTGAACATTGCTTTTTTTGTGTTCATGGTGACGTGTTTGCATCTTAAAATTGGCGCCATTTGCCCTATCATTTGATTTGCTTTGTTGCATCTGTGTTGAATTTCATTAGTTATTCTTCCATTTGCTGAAAAAATGCTCCCAGGTATGTGAAATCTTTTGCTTGATTTAGTAGATGATTATCGATGGAGATGTTGGTAGTGTTTTCCTCTCTGGCGAATGTCATTACTTCTGTTTTGTCGATGTTAATTCTCATGTTGTATTCGTTACATGCTAACTGGAGTCTGTTGATGTGTTGTTGTAGCTGTTCTTCTGTTGTTGATATGATTGCCTGATCGTCTGCAAAAGAAATTCATTTAAGAGTTTCTTTACCATCTTCAAAGTTACATCAGTTATCCTCGACGTTGCTACCGAGTTCATGCACTGCAGCTGAGATCTTCCTGGGTAAAAAGAGATCGAAGCACACCTTGTTACTCACTGAAGTGCAATGATGATTGCTCAATCAATCAATCAATGTCTATCGCCGAGTGGTTACGGGGCCCAAATTTGGGGTGTAAAGAATAGAACCACTGTTACCTGCCATGCATGTCGTAAGAGGCGACTAAGGAGGTTTGGCTGAAATCGGATGCACATGTCCTAAACGTGTAGAATTCTATGTGTTTAGGAGCCTACCAAACCAATGTGCAACGTATACACGTTCTTGGCAAAGATCAAACATAGCACAGAGAATGATTAAAATTGGTTGTAAAGAACGAACGCAAAGAAGAAGTAGAATGTCTTTGAAGACATCATGTTTTTAGTACAGTACACAAACTGCAATTGGATAGGATGTAAACTGAAAATAAGTATTATTTACTTACTAGGTGTATATATGTGTATATTGTATTTCTCTCTTATCGTTATACGCTATAGAAGGCCTGAAAGCAATTAATTCATACCGTTCTATCCTGGGACCCTCGTTCAGTCTCTTCTATGAAATTTAGTCCTTTTTTTCTCGCATACATACATGCATGGGGGTTTATACGGTAAGACAAGAGGAGGCAAGTGTCCCACCTGGAAAATGGCTTTTTGATAACACAGTTTTATGTGAACCTGGTCTTCTCCATTTTCTGGCATGTAAGTACTATTTCCATATAAGGAGACATGTAAGCATTAATAACTTATTCTTAAGAAAGGATCTACAGGATATACTTGATTGCACCGGGTATCCTCATATGGCTCCGTCTCTGTGGGCAGAAATGGTAAACCACCTTTCAGAGAGTCTGCACAAAGCACAAACTCCGTAGCTTCACCGACAATCCTAGACTAATTCCTTACACTACCACTATTTTCAACATGAAAATGGCAATTAAAATAGTGACTTTGCAGGGTTTATCCATCAACCACAGTGAACGAGTCGTCCATTTTCTACTCACCACTTATACGTTCAGCAGTTTGTCATTGCTTTATTAGCGATGAGATCTAATTTTTACATTTCGTAAAAATCTACTGGAACGAATTTACTTCCAAACTGCCTACCGCTGAGTTTTGATCAAGCTCTCTAGGCTTAAGCTACAGACGGCATACAGCTAGATAAACGATCTCTGATTGACTTAGATCTGATCTTCCTATTTAGTTGTCTCCAGTATTATATATGTCCCATTCTTAGATTTTGCCACCTGTAGCAGACAGACATTAGTAACTATAGTAACAGTATCCTTACATTAGGATTCAGAAAGGCAGCAGTTGAGATATGAACAGCAAATGTATACAATTCAGAGAAAGATGACAAACTTGTCAGACGGGCCGGACAATTTGTCCAGATTAAGACTTAGATAAAAGTTTCATTTCAAAGAATTATCACGGTAATCCGTTGATCTCCAGACCAGTTCATTAATTTCTTTATTCACATGTCATCCGTTTCATCCCATTTAACACTGTCCAATATTTAATGGGAGCTTTAAGGAAATGCTCTCAAAGAATTGTCTATAATCATACTCAAATTTGATCAGTGTCGATAGCAATATCCGGACCCCGGAGACGGGAAGAGCTGGATATCGGCGCCTTACGAAGCAGGAGGTAAATGTCGACTAACGAGTGATGGTAGTGGGGCGAGGTCAGTGGCGGCTTGTCATTAAGGGCCAGTGGAGCCGCGCCCCACCAAAAATAATGTGTAACTTGCGCTTATTATTTATTACAACGTGTATTTAAAACTTCCCAGAATAGACAAATAATAGTAAATACTACAATATAACCTAATCTAAAACCATGATTTTCCCTAAAGGCTCTGTTTGACCCCCACCAATAAAAATGATTACGAACCGTTACTGGCCGAGTTTATTGTTAAGAAACTGAATAACTGGTTAGATAAAATATCCACGCTCAGAAAGCAAGATCAGGTGTTCAGTCCCTTCCAGTTTTATCACAAGTGTCAGTGTTAGAGCACTTAATCAGTAGTGCCGACAACTATTCCGAATCTTTAAAGTTTTACAGACTCAGAAGCGCATGTACCCATTTTTAAGTGCGCATGCTAGGAAATCTACTGCACATTACGTTTAACCAAATTTTATACTTTATTGTGTATGTGAATAATAAATTTGTGAATACTGAATTTGTGAATAATGAATTTGTGAATAATGAATTTGTGAATAATGAATTTGTGAATACTGAATTTGTGAATAATGAATTTGTGAATAATGAAAGTGGGACCACTTTAGGTGTGAATACTATATAACTACAAAAATATGTGACTAGTATGTGTGCAATCATTTTGAGAAACATCTGGTTGAATGAATTAGAGCGTGGCTGCCATTCGGGAGACCTGTGTTCAGTCCACGCTAAGGCCAAGGACTTTTTCCTGCCGAGGCATAAAAAAAAACCTAACATGAACAGTCTCGCGGCGACAGCACTAGCCATGCGGCCATTAAATGCCTCATGCTCTCGTCACTGATATCCTACATCGCGCTAAAAATCGCTACTACAGTCAGTAGCGACAGTTTGTTTTTTATTAATTAAACACTTGAGCTGAATATGTATGACTAAAAAAAAAAGTTAATTGCATTTCCTTTACAGGACTTTGTGAATCAACCCAAGCTTTTTAACGCTGTTTGTGTTTTTTTATAGGCATTATTACGTTCAGTAGTTTTCCATTACTTTCTGAACGGGTGGTGCCATCGTCCTTTTGTAAAAATTCACGCGAAACAATTTGCAACCAAACTATCCGCAGCGTGATTCGAACCCAGAACGTCGGGGTTAATAGACCGAGTCACTATCCCCTAGGCTACATACGCTACATCTAGACTCAATGACTGTACGTGTACAAGCTTCTCTTCTTGACAGAAGTTATACATTAAAACAAAAGACAGATGTACTAGTAGAAATGTCGGTAATGAGTTTTTGTTTACTCCAGCCACATTTAAAAAAAAATTATTGATATCTTTTACCAAGATTCAACCAGTTCTTAAGCCAGTCGTCTGCAGATGAGTCTTTGTGGCGTAGAGGTTAGGTGTTCTTTGTGGCGTAGAGGTTAGGTGTTCTTTGTGGCGTAGAGGTTAGGTGTTCTTTGTGGCGTAGAGGTTAGGTGTTCTTTGTGGCGTAGAGGTTAGGTGTTCTTTGTGGCGTAGAGGTTAGGTGTTCTTTGTGGCGTAGAGGTTAGGTGTTCTTTGTGGCGTAGAGGTTAGGTGTTCTTTGTGGCGTAGAGTTTAGGTGTTCTTTGTGGCGTAGAGGTTAGGTGTTCTCTGTGGCGTAGAGGTTAGGTGTTCTCTGTGGCGTAGAGGTTAGGTGTTCTCTGTGGCGTAGAGGTTAGGTGTTCTCTGTGGCGTAGAGGTTAGGTGTTCTCTGTGGCGTAGAGGTTAGGTGTTCTTCTTACATTCCAAACTTAGTCGGTTCGCTCCCTCGTAGACCCATCGGGATATTTTTCCAGAGATCCCTGATCTCAGTGTAGGTGAGATCTGGTTCCTAGTTCTATCAGACGATAAAACTTAGGTTTTTTTTGGTTCAATTTAAGCAAGTAAAAAAACCTTGGGAATTCAAAATAAAAAAAGACCAGGCTAGAAAGTCGCTGCACGAGCAAAATTCATTAGATGCAAATTAAAAATCAAATTCCTACATAATATCTTCACCATTTTCAAAATTACATCAACTACATTCACCAGAGCCACGGAATTCATACAATACCATCTAGTCTTCCCGTGTAAGAAAGCGACCGAAGCACACATGGTTACTCACCGAAGTGCAATGATGATGATACTATAAATCAATCAATCAATCGATCACGCCAGTACTCATAAATATATATATATATATAATGAAATGAACAGTGCTTAAGTATTTTATTTTTCTTACTAGCCCATCTTCTAATTCTTCTATTGTTCGACCGCGAACCCTACCTGACTAGGAATCTCCACAGCACTAAGCATAGTACTTACTACACGCCTGGAGCTGTCAGAAGTGTCTGGGTTTTATAGAAATCTCGGTGCTCCCGCCCTCCCCCATCCCATTGCACTATAGGAAAAATTGTGAAAATTCATAATTCCTGGGGTTCGAGGAAGAATTTTCGCCCGCAATAATTTCTAATTTCATGTGTAATCAAATGTGTCTTGTATCTCGTACAATAATTTCATGTGTAATCAAATGTGTCTTGTATCTCGTACAATAATTTCTAATTTCATGTGTAATCAATGTGTCTTGTATCTCGTACAATAATTTCTAATTTCATGTGTAATCAAATGTGTCTTGTATCTCGTACAATAATTTCATGTGTAATCAAATGTGTCTTGTATCTCGTACAATAATTTCTAATTTCATGTGTAATCAATGTGTCTTGTATCTCGTACAATAATTTCTAATTTCATGTGTAATCAAATGTGTCTTGTATCTCGTACAATAATTTCTAATTTCATGTGTAATCAATGTGCCTTGTATCTCGTACACTAATTTCATGTGTAATCAATGTGCCTTGTATCTCGTACAATAATTTCTAATTTCATGTGTAATCAAATGTGTCTTGTATCTCGTACAATAATTTCATGTGTAATCAATGTGCCTTGTATCTCGTACAATAATTTCTAATTTCATGTGTAATCAAATGTGTCTTGTATCTCGTACAATAATTTCATGTGTAATCAATGTGTCTTGTATCTCGTACAATAATTTCTAATTTCATGTGTAATCAAATGTGTCTTGTATCTCGTACAATAATTTCATGTGTAATCAATGTGCCTTGTATCTCGTACAATAATTTCTAATTTCATGTGTAATCAAATGTGTCTTGTATCTCGTACAATAATTTCATGTGTAATCAATGTGCCTTGTATCTCGTACAATAATTTCTAATTTCATGTGTAATCAAATGTGTCTTGTATCTCGTACAATAATTTCATGTGTAATCAATGTGTCTTGTATCTCGTACAATAATTTCTAATTTCATGTGTAATCAATGTGACTTGTATCTCGTACAATAATTTCATGTGTAATCAATGTGTCTTGTATCTCGTACAATAATTTCTAATTTCATGTGTAATCAATGTGACTTGTATCTCGTACAATAATTTCATGTGTAATCAATGTGTCTTGTATCTCGTACAATAATTTCTAATTTCATGTGTAATCAATGTGACTTGTATCTCGCTTCTGACTGATTTGTACAATAAATTTCATGTGTAATCAATGTGACTTGTATCTCACTTCTGACTGATTTGTACAATAATTTCATGTGTTATCAATGTGACTTGTATCTCGTACAATAATTTCATGTGTAATCAATGTGACTTGTATCTCGTACAATAATTTCTAATTTCATGTGTAATCAATGTGACTTGTATCTCACTTCTGACTGATTTGTACAATAATTTCATGTGTAATCAATGTGACTTGTATCTCGTACAATATTTTCATGTGTAATCAATGTGACTTGTATCTCGCTTCTGACTGATTTGTACAATAATTTCATGTGTAATCAATGTGACTTGTATCTCGTACAATAATTTCATGTGTAATCAATGTGACTTGTATCTCGTACAATAATTTCATGTGTAATCAATGTGACTTGTATCTCGTACAATAATTTCTAATTTCATGTGTAATCAATGTGACTTGTATCTCGCTTCTGACTGATTTGTACAATTATTTCATGTGTAATCAATGTGACTTGTATCTCGTACAATAATTTCATGTGTAATCAATGTGACTTGTATCTCGTACAATAATTTCTAATTTCATGTGTAATCAATGTGACTTGTATCTCGCTTCTGACTGATTTGTACAATAATTTCATGTGTAATCAATGTGACTTGTATCTCGTACAATAATTTCTAATTTCATGTGTAATCAATGTGCCTTGTATCTCACTTCTGACTGATTTGTACAATAATTTCATGTGTAATCAATGTGCCTTGTATCTCACTTCTGACTGATTTGTACAATAATTTCATGAGTAATCAATGTGCCTTGTATCTCGCTTCTGACTGATTTTTACATGAAGGTATGCTTTCCTTATTATCAGTGTCCCTCACCAAAAGACTTCAAAGGCAGGTGTCCATCTCATGCTAATTTCTTCATCATCTGTACACGAACATTTGAAGTGGACTACTCTTGTTTCGGACACACCGTCATCATCTCAAAGTCTAACTGCACGTCGTTGAAACTATCAACTCAAGATTCTAGGATTATGGTTGGAGGAAATATTTGGCTATTATCTCATTATTTGCTGCTGAATGTTTGTCCAGAAACCACCAATTTTTTTTACTGCAGAAATAACGAGTCTTATTAAAAGCAGAATCCAAATCGGAAATGGCACTACAAAAAGAAAAAGAAAAATTATAAATCTTCTAAGAGCTATGGGCGAAGCCAGGTATAGGGATTTTGACGACTGTAATCATTAAAAGGTGCATTTAATCACACCCAGAACCCGTGGTTGAACTCAACCCTCTAGTGTTCTCTAATATTCCTCGTCAGTACTAATAGTCCCGTCTCTTTTATTCCCTTACACTTGAGTTGAAAAAGAGGAGACAGCCTTGCCCAGGGGTACCTCCTAGCCGGGCCATATCCTAAAGTCAACAACACTGGAGCCTGTGAATGCGGCAGGAATACGATTTATTGTCACCATTCTCATTAGAGGTTCTCTCTCGTGCCGGACACAAATCTTGAACTGTCAAGACCTGGTGGATTCAACTCAAGTCAGAGATCAGAGCAAGCTTCAATAGGACCCAACCTTTCCGTGCCACATCCACACGACCAGTGGAATTATATCTTTCTTTCTTTTTTCTTATCTTTTTATGAAATGAAAACACACAGAAAATATCTTTCTATCAAACTAATACCAAAATTCTTGATCAACTCGGATTACCTTTTTTTTTTTGGTCATTTTGTATTGTCAACATTTCTCTCTCTCCCTCCTCTTCTCTCTCTCTCTCTCTGGCGATCCCCTACATTATTGTCAACTTGTAATAATTATATACACTTCTTTCCTGTCTTATTTGTTCTTGATTTTAATTCTTCAGGTTTAGAGAGATCAGAAATATAAAACTATTAACTAGTGTTTGATTTGAATTATTTAGCATTGGACAAATAAGAAATATGACAATATTAACTAGTTTTTAATTGTATTTTTAACTTAACATAAAAAGTATAAAACTATTAATTAGTTCTTGATTCTAATCTTTGAAGAATAGAAAGATAAAAACTATAAAGATATTAATTAGTTCTTAATTTTCTAAAGCTAGTAAATGGATGTAATCATTTAGAATTCGGAATATATTATATATAAAGCTGTAGAAATTCCGAGACATGGACCAAAAACCTACGACAATTTGTTAACAAGTGGTTGGACTACTGTTTCTTCAATTTCTCAAACATGGAACACAAAGATGAAAGATGATGAGATATGATAAGAAACAAAACTGAGAATACTGAGAACATGATAGATAGAACAAAATGAGCCCAGTATATTATTAATTTGAGAAATAGAACATGTAAGCGATCAGTGGCGGCGCTTGGTCATTTTTATTGGTTACAAAACATTTTTGGAAAAATCATGGTTTTGGGTTAGGTTATATTTTAGTGTTTACTATTATTTGTCTATTCAACTTTAAAAACTAATGAATATCACGTTAAAATTAATAATTATGAAAAAAAAAAATATTTAATATAGGCTAAACATTATTTTTGTTGGGGCATAGCCCCACACTGTCCTTAATGACGAGCCACCATTGCAAGCGATTGAAAATAGAGAGAGAGAGAGAGAGAAAGAGAGAGAGAGAGGACGAAGATCCATAGCTGTGGAAGAAAGATAAAAATACGAATATCGAAATAGGGGAAGACTGCAGTAAAACTTGGTAAATAGTGAAACACGTACAAACAAAGTACTATAGTTTTACAAAAACAGAAACAGTGACGATAAACAGCAACGTTTAGACCAACAAGGCCTTTATCAAGCAAACGAACAAACAGGAGTGACAAATTAAAATGAAACACAAATGGACGACCAAATACAAACGTATCTAAGGAAAAGCTGGAATAAAAACGAATAACGAAATAAATGTAACACAAAAACACACATAAAAACTAGAAATAGAACGGAAAAGAAACAATGAAACATCTAGTAAATATATAACTTGAATACATGCAACATATACCCATATAGAGTACAAAGCATAGGAAGAGAAAGTACTAAGAAGCATAAGAATGTAATACGTTGAGCCCGCGTGGTCGCAAGGTACCATACAAAGAAATCAACCGATTCTCCAGAGCAAATCGACTACGATCATCAGAGGAACATGATCGGATGGCTGTGACCTGGACATCGCAAGCTCCTGAATGGCCAGTATCATTGAAATGGGTAGCTACAGGGGTCACAGAGCATTGGCGTATATCGCGCAAGTGTTGGGCGAATCGGTCACTGAGTCTCCTGCCGGTTTCCCCAATATAGGCCTTGTTGCACCGCTTGCAAATAATGGCATAGATAATATTACCGGACTCGCATGTGAAACTGTCTTCAACAACGAACGTGGCTTTTGGAAAAGACACCGTGCGGGTCTGTATGACATAAGCACAAGTGTTGCAGCGCCGACGGCCACACTGGATGGTGCCAAAATGACTCTGGATATTAGGCTTGAGGCGACTGTGAACCAACATATCCTTAAGGCTTCTGTCCCGTCTGTACGCCACCAAAGGATAGTGTTGGAAGATTGAACGTGTCTCAGGATCAGACTGAAGAATGGAGAGATGACGGAATAAGACTTTCTTCACAAGGGAACTATGAGGGTGGAAAGTTAAGACAAGTTTCACCCTGTCAGAATTGGAAGTTCTATGCTGGTTAGAGAGAGCCTCCTGGCGAGAAATTTGTTGAACGCGCCGCATAGCAGAAGCAAGCACCTTATCCGGGTATAAGCGCTTACGAAAGAAATCCAGCATCTCGTGAGCTCTATCGAGAAAATCGTCGTCCTCGCTACAGAGGCGACGAAGGCGCAAGAGTTGAGAGAATGGTAAAGAATCACGACAAGCCTGGGAATGGGAAGAGGTATAAAGAAGAAAACTATGTGCATCAGTAGGCTTGTAGTAAACTGATGTAGTGATGGTGGATAGGCTGATAGTGATAGTGATGTCAAGAAAGTTGACACAAGAGGTAGAGATGTGTGATGTAAACCGAATAGCCGGATTGAAGACATTAATGAAATTAATGAAGCGTGACAAATCGGCTTCAGGCATATCGGTAATGCCAATACAATCATCAATGTATCTATGATACACAGACGGAAGAGGGCCATCATAGGAATTCCATACTAGGTGCTCAAGATGACCCATGAATAGACAAGCATAACTGGGTCCCATTTTAGTACCCATGGCGACCCCACTGATCTGCTCAAAGAACTGGTCATTGAACTGAAAGGAGTTGAGAGTTAGTACTAGTTCTGCAAGACGAAGGAGAGCCGAGGTGGAGACAAGTGGGTTAGTTCTCCTGTCGAGAAAGAACTGGAGAGCTTGAAGTCCGTCGGAATGAGGTATGGAGGTGTACAATGAGCACACATCAAGGAGGAAGAGACAGTAAGTCCTGCCAGGCAACAACTCAATAGACGAAAAAACAGACAAGGTGTGGTTCGTATCTTTCAAGAATGAAGGTAGTGTGGTGACTATAGGATTGAAGATACTATCAAGAAATTCGGAGATATGTTCCGTAGGACAAGAGCAAGCAGAAACGATGGGCCTACCCGGATTGTTCAGTTTATGAATTTTGGGGAGCATATAAAAGGCGGGTTTTCCTAAACAGCTATCGATGACACAAAGTGATGATGCGGAAATCAATATAGAAAATAATTTAGGAAGGATAGTGACAAAATAACGTGTCATGAATCCAATTACGACATATATCAAGCATTTGAATTTTACTCCACCCAAGTGGTTACCGGGGCCCAAATTTGAAGTGTAAAGAATAGAACCACTGTTACCTGCCACGCATGTCGTAAGAGGCGACTAAGGAGGTTTGGCTGAAATCGGATGCACATGTCCAAAGCGTGTAGAAGTTTATGCGTTTAGGGGCCTACCAAACCAATGTGCAACGTTTACATGTTCTTGGTTATTGGTTATTATTGGTTATTGGTTACTAAACTGACGTCATTGCACTCCGGGCAGACCCATAGGTGCTCAGTCTCCCTAACAGATATCGAAGAGTATGCATACTGATGGTTCCTGTGGCTCGCTGATTAAACACACCTCTCACTCTGCCTCTCAGGCATCCAGTTCGACTTGAACAACGGGTAACTCCAAACTGCTTAAATCGCTTGATCGATTCAACATCGATTTTAGTGTACTCATCCAACAGAGAGTCGCGAAGAGACCGAAGAATATCCCCTTATCCATCTTCAACTCCCCAACAATCGATGCTGTTGATGCAAGCCTGTCCGCTCTCTCATTACCGTAAACACCCGCATGCCCAGGACAGTATATCCACGTAAGCCGCTGGAGTTCTTGGCAAAGATCAAACATGTCACAAAGACTGATTAAAATTGGTTGTAAAGAACGAACGCAAAGAAGAAGAAGAAGAAGAATTTTACTCGTTCTTCTTTTGTGCTTTATTTTTGTATTTTAATAAAGAAATATACTTTCAGCCGTCATACTATCCCACCTGTTCATCTCAAGTCATGTTGTCCTCGGTTGACAAATTAAAACGTCTCATTGACACAGTTGTCGCCGGTGCCCTGTGGCTGGTGTCTCCGACGACCCTGATGTTATTCAATTAAGTGTTACAACTTAAGCTAACGATACCTCACACCCACATCCTGTTTCTTTAAGAGGTCGTTAGACTATAGTTTCAAACAAGCAACAAAAATATTTTTCCCCCATTTCTTGTCTCTCCAGCAATGAGAATGATACACTTTGAGAGACAGCCCTCATATCTGGTCCCAGTTTCAGTGTCCTACAACGTTTGGAACGACCCATTGTTAAGTCATTTTTCACGTCCTGGTAAAGGATGTGCCGGGTTACGAGGACAATGTGATTAGTAGGACAGTTGCTTTAACTTTGTGTTCACTACTGTTTTCTTGAAAGTAGGTTACTGGACGGATGCTGACAACCTGTGATGGATTGCACGAGGTTACTCCCTAAAATAGAGGCCAGTAGTGTTACATATCTTTCGCTTCAAATGAGGGTCTCTTTGGTATAGAGATTAGGTGCTCGTCTGATGTGTTAAAGGCACCAGGTTAGCTCCTTCGGGGAGCTATCTGGATATTTTTCCAAAGTTCCCTGATCTCAGTGTAGATGAGATCGAGTTCATAGTCATGTCGGAGACGGATGATAAATTGGAGGTCCCGTGTTCAATTTGAGCACGTAAAAGAACCCTTAGAAGTTGAAAATTGAAAAAGAGCATGAGGAAAACCAATGCCCGGGCAAAATTTCATTAGAAAATATTACAAATAAAATTCATACAAAAATATCTTCACCATCTTCAAAATTACATCAGTGAGACGTGGTGAGAAATCCGGCTGGGGTTTCTTGGCTAATGCGCATGGTAGGGTTGTTGCAGAGCGAAGTGGGGCATACAGGACAACTACTTCTAGTATGAGGATGGAGGTTGAGGCCGTTACTGCTGCCCTCCATTGGATTTCTGGGACTTCATTTACTGGGGCAGTTGTTGTATCTGACTCTCAGTCGATGCTTCACAAGATCCAGAAGGGCAGGTTTCGGTATGAGTGGATGTCGTCTATAGAAGTTTCTAACCTCCAGCGGCTTACGTGGATATACTGTCCTGGGCATGCGGGTGTTTACGGTAATGAGAGAGCGGACAGGCTTGCATCAACAGCATCGATTGTTGGGGAGTTGAAGATGGATAAGGGGATATTCTTCGGTCTCTTCGAGACTCTCTGTTGGATGAGGACACTAAAATCGATGTTGAATCGATCAAGCGATTTAAGCAGTTTGGAATTACCCTTTGTTCAAGTCGAATTGGATGCCTGAGAGGCAGAGTGAGAGGTGTGTTTAATCAGCGAGCCACAGGAACCATCAGTATGCATACTCTTCGATATCTGTGGGGGAGACTGAGCACGTATGGGTTTGCCCGGAGTGCAATGACGTCAGTTTAGTAACCAATAACCAATAACCAATACATCAGTGACCCTTGTTGATGCTACGAAGTCCATGCACTGCAGATGAGATCTACATGTGTACGAAAGAGATCGGAGCACACATGGTTACTCATCAAAGTGCAAAGGTAATGGTCCTATCAATCAATCAATCAATCAATCGCTTCAAAATCCAAAATATAAAAAATGAGGGGGAAAAAAGGAAGAAATCATGACCGAATGGGATACAATTGTATTGATCGTGTATCCATGGTAACAATAAACTGGTTGAGTTTGGAGATAACAAATACAAACAAAATTCAACTAACTTTTAAAAAACGGATGTGGTTGGTCGTTTGTAGAGAACCAGAAAGAGACAGTACCAATCAGAATGGTATCAGATTAAATAAAATTGAAGGGCTCTCACTAGTCTCTCTTTTTATTCAAATTTGTGGGTGACAAGAATTGTAAAGTACTGACTTTGAAAAGCGAACATTACAAGTATGGCTGGGTAGTTTATTTCCAATTCCCTGAACGGAGACAAAGAGATGACCTGGGGGTGAGCAAATTGCTAACTAACGAGTCGTTGCTTGATTTCAGTCTCTAATGGACGAGTCAGAAATAGCGACGATCATGGTGATAGCTGGTGAGTTCTTCTTCTTTTGTCGTCACACTGCAACCGGGTTGTTGCCCACCGTTGTCATTTTCTGTTTTTGTTTTGCGTTGTTCTGTGGCTAGGGTCAGAGTTATTTTTGCTCTTTAACAGGATTCTGCTATGCCATTTAACCACCTTTTTCGTGGTCTTCCTCTCGCCTTCTTTCCTGATGTTCTGTTGTAGAAGACTGTTTACTGTGGAGTTTGGATACTCCAAAGTGCAATTTGACAATTTGAGAGAAGTTAAAATCTTTTATGTGTCAAATTATTTATTTGCTGCAGCGGCTTTATATGTTTTTGTTTTCCAAGAAATGATTGTTGATTTTCTTCCAATTGTGTTGCTAGAATTGTAGCCGCAGCACAGTAATTAGTTTCCTGTTAGTGATGTGTTTGTTTCCTAGATGGTCTTGATTCGAGTCTCAGTTATACTGACACTTTGTTCACACTGTAAACGTCTCTCGTGTGGACTCAGCTTCAGTTGGGTATCAGAAACAATCCCCACCCCCCAAATGAGTTTTCTGGTTTCCTGAAAACCTGAAGATTCCTTAAAGAATAAACTACTTCTAATGAACCCGAACCGAGCGCCTAAAAATCCTGTGCAGTAGTCACTACGCTTTCGCGGATCCTACAAATATTTCTTACAAGCAGCTCATTTTAAGCACTGGATTTTAACTCATGATTATTTACTGTCAAAATTGTACATTTGAAACGATATAATTTAGCAGAAGAAACGTACGATCAAAATTGTCATGAACAACCACAATAAGCTTTTTTAAATGACCAACATAAGTTTTTTTTTTAAGAACTGTAATTAAAATCTATAATTACATATCTTGTTTCACTGCTAACAACAGATAGAACTGTGATGAAGGAAATTAAAAGAAAAACAAACATGGCTTTGTAAAAAATTAAACAATTCAAAACAGTATGGAACGGAACTGATAAGAAAACAAAGATCAGAATACTAAGAGTATGCATATTCCCAGTGGCAACGTATGGGTGTGAAGCATGGACATTTAATAAGGTAGTGGAAAACATATATGGGCTTTTGAATATAAGTGTTACAGAAGAGTTCTTCGTATATCTTGGACAGAGAAGAGAACAAAAAGATCTATCAAGAAAAAACTCAAAATCAAAGACAACTAGCTGATGCTACAAATAAGAAAGAGAAAATTGAGATATTTTGGACATGATGGACTGGAGAAAACCATCATGGAATGAGGCATACCGGCAAAGAGAAGAAGAGGAAGACCACGGAGAAGATGGATTCAGGATGTAACTGATGGTTTGAACACCACGGTTGCAGAGGCAGAACATCTGACCTATGAGAGAGAGAAAAATTCCGGAGGACTGTTGGGGTGACAAAGTTCTGCTCAGGACAAGCTATTTTATGATGATAACTAAAGTCATATGTTTCTTGTCTACTTGATATGTTCATTTATTTTTTTCAAATTGAAAATTACAAAATGTGTCACGTTTAGAATCATATATTATTTTCAGTCAAATGATTCTCCGAAGAAATGGAATTTAAACACAACCGACCATTAGTTTTTTTTTTGGGGGGTGGTGGCGGGGTTCTGTCCAGATGAGTCTTGTCACGTTTTAGTTCGTGTCTGTAACGTTATTTAATATTAACATTCAAGTGTCAGTCCAGTCAAGTGGCTGGTGTTTAAAGAAATTGACTTTGATGACCGTCTCCGTTTCTAAGAGACGGGGCAAAAGTTAGACATAAAGAAAATGTGTTTAATATTTTCATTGGAAGCATGGGCGTATAACTAGGACAGCATCTTGGAGGAATATAAAAGTAGTGTACTAGTTCAAAGTTGGATTCGAAAGAGTCAACATTGGCCAGTGTCAATTTGGTTATCTATAGGACACCGTTGGAGAGTCAATGGGATCTCTTGCTGGGTGAACGTCAAGAGGAACTCACTTCTGACAATCCCAGTTAAGTCACGAGCGAGCCGTCGATTAGTAGTTCACAGGCAGGTGTTGCGACTATTGACGCAACGTCAGTACTAATGGGTTTGACTGAGAGTCAACAGCGCGTGCTCTTACAATATCATTTTCACTCCTCTGTACTTGATAGCACGCGCTTAAGTGTGAGCACTGAGTGTTCGTCTTGTCTCAACAATAGGACTCGCGTCCATTTTTTCATAGTTTGAAGTTTAGTCTACCGATCTTGTGCGTGATGTATCGTATGGTACTTTGACCTCTTGAACATGTTATCAAATTTTGAAACTGATGGACATAGAGATATTAGTATATCACTGATATCATTGTATCAGCCAACTCGTGTATGTGAGTGTTTGGTAAAGTGAGAAACTAGTAGTCGTAGATTGTATTAACCACAGCCAACTCTAATATTGGGCTGCATAACTGACTAGGGAAACCCTGACCTAGTTTGAGTTGAGGTTTGGATTGTGTAAATGTTTGATAGAACACTGCAAGCTTTTTCAGTTTTACTCAATTCTATGAGACTATGGTTATTTATTGAAGAAAATATTCATAATACTGATATTCCTTATTGTTAAACTTATCTTGTTGCATAATATAACCTTGATGTAGCATGTTGTGGTGATTTTAAGATGAATTCGTCTATATACAACAATACTAGAATGCTAGGCCACGCGACGGTTGTGGTCTTATTTCCTATAATTTTTACCTGAGTTCATCGCTGTGTGAGTGTAGAGTTGGCTGTGTTATTGACTATCCTGAGTTCATCGCTGTGTGAGTGTAGAGTTGGCTGTGTTATTGACTATCAACCATGTCTCTAGCAACTCGTGAAGTTATCAGTAACATATCAGATTTCTGAATGTTAGCGGATGATAACACTACAAGTACAGCCATTCAATTATATTCGAGATAACACAGGTACTACAATAGATAAATCTTATAATAAATGTTATTTTAACTGTGGGTGTATAAAATCACATGTGGCCGTCTGTAACTTAACTCTTTCGTCCTTCTGAACCAACATATCGGTTCATGATTTTTGTTATGACGACGCAAATCGACTATACTGGCCAATTCAGTATATATTGCAAAATAAACGCATCCAGAGGTAAAAAAAAAAAAAAAAAAAAGTACCGACTGAAATGGTTAAGCGATAGTGAGTTTGATCACAACCCAAGCATACCTGGTTCAAACACCACGGTGGGAAAGTTTCAGTCAAGTGGTTCGTGTTTAAAGAAATTGACTTTGATGACCGTCTCCGTTTCTAAAAGACTTGGCAAAAGTTAGAGACATAAAGAAAATGTGTTTTTGTTGAATTTTGTTAACTTCATTATTTTGCAAATTCGTTTCCATTGTATATTTACGACAGGTAAAAAATATACCTCCCCGTTCAGAAAGCAATGGCAAATCACTGAACGTATAAGTGGTACCTAGAAAATAAACGACTCGGTTAATGTGGTTGATGGTTACGTCTTGTAAAGGGTATGTCACAATTTTCATTTTATTTTCAATACATTCACAAGATGGCTGACAAACAGAACAAAGTTAATATGATAAACAGCAAAAAAACAGACTAAACAATATATGAAGTAATGTTGCTTTACGCACAAACACTATGTTCTTGTATTAAACACATGTGGTAGATGTTCTTGTATTAAACACATGTGGTAGATGTTCTTGTATTAAACACATGTGGTAGATGTTCTTGTATTAAACACATGTGGTAGATGTTCTCATCGTGTCAGCACCGAGCATCTTTCCTAGACAACCATACACAGGCAGAGCTACATACTGAGGCATTTAGAAGATAGAAGAAAACTAAAACAGACAGGAATACGTTGTAACAATCTCCTTCTTCTTTTTCTTTGCGTTTGTTCTTTATTACCAATTTTAGTCACTCTTTGTGATATGTTTGATCTTTGCCAAGAACGTGTATACGTTACATATTGGTTTGGTAAGCCCCTAAACGTATAGACTTTTACATGTTTAGGACACGTGCATCCGATTTTAACCAAACCTCCTGAATTGCCTCTTACGACATGCGTTGCAGGGAAAAGTGGCTCTATTCTTTACACCCCAAATTTGGGTCCCGGTAACCAGTCGGGCGGGATCCGCTAACTGGATATTAGCGAAACACGTAAAAAAAATAAACAAGATACTGTAGTTTTACAAAGTACAAAAACAATACACAACGACATTTCAAACAAAAGGTCTTTATCAAGTAAAAGATACAACAGAAGTCAAGAAATTCAGACTTATTTTACCGCAAATATAACAAATACAGTCAGACAATAAATCTCTGAACATCGTGGCATATCCCAAAGGACGTAGTCATCAACCACAGTAAACGAGTCGTTGATTTTCTAGGCACCACCTGTACGTTCAGTAGTTTGCCATTGCTTTCTGAACGAATAAATCTCTAACAACCTTAAAATAAAAATATGAGACTAAAAGCGAAATAAATGTAAAACACTACAAATGGGGGGAAAAGAAGATAGTAATGGGAAATATAAACACACTACAATTGTTACTACAATCTAAATCAGCGTTTGCCAAAGTGGGCGGTACCGCCCCCATTGGGTGCTGATGTGTTCTAGTGGGGCGATAGTGGGTTCAGAAGAATTTGGGGGTGGGGTGTTCAGGCGATTAGGGCTCCGTGGCTCCTTAAAGAAGAAGTTAATCATAAATAATTTAAAATAAAATATTTTCGTGATTTTGCGATTGAATAATCATTTAAAATTTGAAATCTGCATTTTAATTCATCTTATGCCCCAATTACACGATCCATTTTTTCATCAATTTTCTATTTCGTGCATATAATCATTAGAAAAAGGACCATGTATTACAGAAATATAAATCAATTAACTATGTCAAAGAGAAAATAGAGCATGCACATATGAGGGAGGGGGCGTTGGCAAACTGTTTTAATGTGGAGGGGGCGTTACAAAGTTTAGGTTGTGCAAAGTGGGCGGTGGACCGAAAAAGTTTAGAAATCTATGATCTAAACTAAATGACAATATAACGGATAGTTGCAGCGAAATAGCGAATAGTATTACTTTATATCGATAACTGGTTATTCTATAGTAAAGACAAAAATTATCTTGATATGAATACCGCCCATGTGGTGACCGGAACAGTAACGTGACGGGAAGCAAAGAATAGTACCACTGCGACCTACAAGATATATCGTTAAAGGCGACTGAGGTAGAGGCCTAGGGAGGCTACCATAGTAAATAAAAAGCGACGCAGAAATCGAATGTACTAGCCTACTTGTAAGCGCATAACTGGCACAACGTACAATCACTCTTAGGCTCAGATCACATACAAACCACGCAGGGTGGTTAACAAGTGGTCGATATGGAACGTTTGAAGAAGAAGAACACGGTATGAATACCAATAAGCTTTAACCGGGAAATTTGTTTCAGACTGCAGCAAGCCCACGTGTCCTTGGGTTATAATTGAGTACAGAACTCGCGATTCCCGAGTGACCATTATCATAGCCGTATAAATCGCAAGTGCTGACAAAAGTGACAGAGCACTTGTCGCATGATACCCCATTTTTGGTCATGGTAGACAATAGAAGAACCACTTCCTGTGCCAGAGAAAGCCGCCCCTGGATAAGAACTATCAGAAAACAAACTACATTGGATTCGTAGAAATTAGGAACAAAAAATCATTTTTTGCTCTCCCATCCACCGAATACGATAAATAGAGAAGGCGGGTTTCAATAACATGAATAGACAGAACCATTTCACCAGCAGTGTGCAAATAAAAAGTGGATTTCTTTTGTTGTATTTGCTGCGTTATCCCGCCTTTCTGGCAGGTCTCCTTGTCTTAGCTATCACCAGGCCAAACATACTGAAGACAAGCGAAAGTGCTCCGGCTAGATCCCACACAATGGTTGACTCTTTCTTTACCATCTGTCGGCCAGATCAGAGCTCAAGAAAAAACATTTGCTGAAACTAAAAACAAAACGTGGCCTATTTCTTCTATTGAGAAGACAAGAAAAGAAGTCTGGATGTCCGAGGATATGATAACTCAATAGTAACCAGATACCAATGTCTAATTGAACAAATAAAGACACAAACACATAGCTTGATTGAACAGAAAATGAGCTTTGATACTGTAGAGGCACCATCAGCTAGAGCACATTCACCGGCAGACATTTTTTGTTTAATGTCTATTTAAGTTTTTGTTTTGTTAATTGTCATTAATTCACGACAACGGCTAAGAGGTTTCAGCTACATGATTCGCTCAAGTGGTTACCGGGGCCCAAATTGGGGTGTAAAGAATAGAACCACTGTTACCTGCCACGCATGTCGTAAGAAGCGATTAAGGAGGTTAGACGTGGGGCTAGATACACCACTTTTGTCAGAACGTAACAGCTCTCAGGTCAACCCAGCCTCAATTGGGTACCAGTAAATGCACTGAGAAGTGCATCATCGTGTGCCGACGGCAAATGAAAAAATACAGACCTAACACTGTATTACCCTTTATGAAAATGAAAATTCTAAACTACATCGCCATCAACCACAGTAACCGAGTCATTGATTTTCTAGGCACTACTTGTACGTTCAGTAGTTTGTCATTGCTTTCTGAATGGTGAGGTATATTTTTACCTTTTGTAAAAATCCCACGGAAACAAATTTGCTTCCAAACTTGCCCACGGTGGGGTTTGAACCAGATATGCTTGGGTTCGTGTTCCAGCTTTCTACCGCTTGAGCTACAGACGCTCACATTACCCTATATACCACGTGCTATAAAAGGGTCCCTGTAATTAAGTTGTATTTTGTAAATGATATCTTGTGCATGTTCATACAATTAATACTTTTCTCTATGCTATGTGTATTATACAAGGAGTTACACATAAAGGATTGACTTCAACACACCGGGTTCTACTACATATCACTTGTTTCCTACTAGAAGAAAAGACACGCCACTTGTTGAGAGCATTGCTCAGAGCCCGAACTCAGTAGCTCTGGCAACACTTCTAGGGATATGTTGAAAAAAAAATCACTCGTGAGCATAATTGCACGAATCGGATTCGAATCACGATCTTTTGGAACGCAACGCAACGGTGTAAGAACTTTGCAACATAGATATCCAAAACTATACATATTACAATGTTGTAAACATTCTCAAATGTTGCAGATTATAGCATGTTTTTACTGTTGCTTAGTGTTGCAGATTATAGCATGTTTCTACTGTTGCTTAGTGTTGCAGATTATAGCATGTTTCTACTGTTGCTTAGTGTTTCAGATTATAGCATGTTTCTACTGTTGCTTAGTGTTGCAGATTATAGCATGTTTCTACTGTTGCTTAGTGTTGCAGATTATAGCATGTTTCTACTGTTGCTTAGTGTTGTAGATTATAGCTCGCATCATTTGTTACTAACTGTTGCAGATTATATCATGTTTCTGTCGTTGCTTAGTGTTGTAGATTATAGCATGCTTCTATTGCTGCTTAGTCTTGCAGATTATAGCTCGCACCTTTTGTTGCTAACTGTTGCAGTTTATAACATGTTTCTACTCGAGCGTCTGTAGCTCAAGCGGTAGTGAGCTCGATCACAAGCCCAAGCGTACCTGGTTCAAACCCCACGGTGGGCAAGTTTGGAAGCAAATTCGTTTCTGTGGGATTTTTATAAAAGGTAAAAATAGACCTCACCGTTCAGAAAGCATTGGCAAACTACTGAACGTATAAGTGGTGCCTAGAAAATTAACGACTCGTTTACTGTGGTTGATGGCTGAGCCCTTTAGGATATACCACGATTTTCATTTTCTACTCGAGAAAAAAAATTATTACAATTAGAAATTACGATTGTATTATTTGTTTTTGATATATTTTTTTGATGCTGGTTTTCTTTGGCTAGATTTATATAGTTTCAAACATTTTGTAAACTAGTTCATTTTTCAATTAGTTTCAGTTTGTTATAAACTCAGCCCTAGTTATTGCTCTAATATGGCGCTACTGGTCGAGTATAGCAGATCAGATCGGAAGAAAATTGTTTGGGTGGCTGCGGT
Organism: Arion vulgaris; assembly: GCA_020796225.1. Taxonomy (NCBI): domain Eukaryota; kingdom Metazoa; phylum Mollusca; class Gastropoda; order Stylommatophora; family Arionidae; genus Arion; species Arion vulgaris. Next base: position 64,897,151 of record CM036757.1, on the reverse strand, counting down.
AATACTGAGCAAATAGACGATTGAACGAAGACATGTATAGGCAGTATTACATAAGATAGTGAAAAATTAATTATAAGATATTAAAATTACCTCTTTTTTAATTAAGCTGTTTGTGTATATGTTTGTCCTTGATAAAGTCTAAGCATCGAAACGTCGTTGTTTATTTTAATATTTTATAATTAATTTTTCACTATCTTATGTAATACTGCCTATACCTGTCTTCGTTCAATCGCCGAGTATGGCAGGAAAACTTTCTAGTTTTATCACCGGTGTACCTCGGCATTCAGACGAGACTTCTTATTTTGACTTCAGATATACTTGTCACCCGAGTGGTTACCGGGGCCCAAATTTGGGGTGTAAAAATAGAACCACTTTACCTGCCACGCATGTTGTAAGAGGCGACTTAGGAGGTTTGGCTGAAATCGGATGCACGTGTCCTAAAGGTGTAGAAGTCTATGCGTTTAGGGCCTACCAAACTAATATGCAACGTATACACGTTCTTGGCAAAGATCAAACATATCACAAAGAGTGATTAAAATTGGTCGTAAAGAACGAACGCAAAGAAGAAGAGATACTTGTAAATTAGATACCCAAGTAATTTATCCGGGACTCTTGTAGTTCAATATCGTACCACGTACACACTGAAACATGTTTGATCAAGCTGACCTCGAACCACGAAATAGAATTTCCAAGCTAGTAACACTAGTGGTTCTCTTTGTCTAGATTAATATACGTCTAGACATTTTGTAATATAGTAGCACAAATATTATTATCACACAACATCACACGCGAAAATGAACATCTTTTATTACAGGCTCATGTAACGTCTTTTCATAATACGTGTAGTCCTGAGTGAAAGGATGCATGAGCGTCCACCAAAAAGTTTTCAGGAGAGAGAAAATTTAATTTAAAAATAAAATTATGTTGGAAGTTTACTAAGCAGAAATGGAGAATACCATATTCACATAAAATTGTGTTATCATAAATGCATTTCCCAGAGAGTGACACTTTACCCCTCTCACCCTAAGGTATCGACGCCTATGAAAGCATGTCTTTTCTTCATAATATGAAAAAGACCAGAAAAACCTCCGCAAGTAAATAGGTAACTTTTGTATTCTAATGTTTCATTGAACAAAAATGTTACAACATTTTGTGGATTGATTAAGTTACATTTCGTTACTCGAAACTCTAGTTAGCAACTTAACCAAGTGAATACACATTGCTTAGCAACCCTGTCGAGAACCGCGTCTTATTTTCGATAGCCTGAGGTCTAACATTAAATCATGGTCTCGCACGGGAGTTTGCAAGACATTACAAGAACTGGTGATGAAAGTAGGCATTTGAGCGATAAACAAGTTTCCTATTACCGTTTTAATTGTTCTGTACACTCACACTGGGCTCAACATTTCCTCATCTTTTGTTTGTGCACGTGTTCTAGTTGATTTACTGGCCCCTGAATTACAAACTTTTTCGAAATTATGTCTTCTGAGATGTGCTCATACATTTTGCAATATTTAATAGACTTCCCAGTCTGCCCAGCGTGTTCGTAGCGCGTTGGACTACGGGTGATTATCCCTCTGTGTGTGCGGGTTCAATTCCGCGGGATGGCAGAAAAAGCCACAGATTCCCCAGATTTACGGTGTTCGTGGCACCGAACCGAAGGGTTACGATGTCCATGGCACCGAGCCGAAGAGCTGAAAAGCCTCAAGTGCTTCTGGATCGGGAACATTTTTTTTTAAATAGACATATTATAAGGGTGGGGGGTGTCTTCGCGGATAAGGGGTTAAATCATTTGTTTTAATTCCGAAGGTGTGGATTTGAATCCAGACCCCGTCGTTCTGTTTGTTGGTGCATTTTTCCGGAAATCTGTACGATTGTTGTAGACTGCTCGGTAATATCCGTAACGAGGTTTATCAGGCCCGTGTGTTGCCGGGGCCTGGAGGTGAACAAAGAATAGTAACACTACGACCGACAAGGCGACTCATGTAGGAACCACTGATGTAAGAGGAGACTGATGTAGGAGGGTAGGGAAGCTACCACAGTAAATCAAAAGCATCGAAGAAATCGGATGTGCTGATCTACTTGTAGGTGTATAACTGCCATAACGTACAATCGCTCTTAGGCTCAGATCACATACAAATCACACCGAGTGGTTAACAAGCGGTCGATATAGTGAGTTTGAAAAAGAAGAAGGAATGGAGGGGATGTTTTTGTAGATATGGGGTTAACTCCTTTGTCTTAATACCGGAGATCGTGGGTTTGAATCCAGACCTCGTCGTTCTGTTCGTGTGTGCATTTATTACGGAGATGTCTACGATTGCTGAAGACAATAAGGTAACGTCAGTACTGAACTTCATCAAGAAACAACAAATTAAATAGTTCGGTCACATATAACATTTTACAAGTTAATTATCATATTCAAATCACTGCTAACAGTATGAATCCCAAAACCCAGATTAAAGAATGAAATGGTTCGGCCACATATGCAGATTACCAACAGACAGTGCGCCTCAAAGAGCAATGTTACTCCAATATATTGGATACAAAGCAATTGGTCGGCCTCGCAAACGGTTGATCTCAGAGATAATGGAAGCAACGAAAGACACTTTTAATGAAGCACATAATAATATTCCCGCTCTATGTATATTTTCTTACCCTGACGTTTTGAGGCAAAACAGGATTAGAACGGGGAGAAAAGTAGAATACGGAGATTGTACTTTGTGCAAAACTCTCAGAGAGGGACAGGACTGTATGAGGAAAACTTGGCGAGTTGAAGTGAATCCTTTGTCTTTATAGCATTTTCTTTGGTAAACAAATGTGGATATTATGATTTTATCCATTTTCGTATATCTTGGACAGAGAAGAGAACAAATAGATCTATCCAGAAAGAACTCAAAATCAAAGAAAACTGGCTGATGCTACAAATAAGAAAGAGAAAATTGAGATATTTTGGACATATAAAAAGACATGAAGGGCTGGAGAAGACCATCATGGAAGGAGGCATACCGGCAAAAAGAAGAAGAGGTAGATCACGGAGAAGATGGATTCAGGATGTAACTGAAGGTTTGAACATGACAGCTGCAGAGGCAGGACATCTGGCCTATGAGAGAGAAAGAAATTCCGGAGGACTGTTGGGGTGGCAAAGTTCTACTCAGGACAAGCTATTTGATGAGGATGATTCATTTTCGTTACCGTGACATCTACATGTCTCTACAAGATCAAACATTTCTGATACATCTTTCACATTTTATCATTGGAAAACTGTTTAAAAAAATAAGTTCATCACTGCCCGAGTGGTTACTGGGGCCCAAATTTGGGATGTAAAGAATAGAACCACTGTTACCTGCCATGCATGTCGTAAGAGGCGACTAAGGAGGTTTGGCTGAAATCGGATGCACGTGTCCTAAACATGTAGAAGTCTATATGTTTAAGGACCTACCAAAACAATGTGCAACGTATACACGTTCTTGGCAAAGATCAAACATATCACAAAGAGTGATTAAAATTGGTCGTATAGAACGAACGCAAAGAAGAAGAAGTTCATCAAATAGCTTGTCCTAAGCAGAACTTTGCCACCCTACCAATCCTTTTGAATTTCTCTTTCTTGTAGATCAGATGTCTCGCCTCTTCAACCGTCATATTCGAATCCTTAGTTACATTCTGAATCCATCTTCTCCGTGGTCTTTCTCTTTTCTTTTTCTTTGCCGAGATACCTCCTTCCATAATGGTCTTCTCCAACATTTTCTTTCTCTTTATATATCAAAAATATTTTAATTTTCTCATTCTTATTTGTAGCATCAGCCAGTTTTCTTTCATTTTGAATTATTTCTGGACATATCTATTTGTTCTCTTCTCTGTGATTCTTCTGTAACATTTATATTCAAAAGCACATATATGCTTTTTCCACTGTTTTGTTACATGTCCATGTTTCAAATTCATACGTTGCCAATGAAAATATAAATGCTCTTAGCATTCTGAGCTTCGTTGTTCTTTCAGTTTCATTCCGTACTGCTTTATAAAAATGCTTTATATAATTTATAAAAAGGGAAACATAAAAGATATTAGAAGGGTAGCTCTTAGGGATTAAAATTTAATCATCTACAAACAAATGTAGGAAATCTACTCTTGAGCAAATAAATAAATGCGCTTCATCACTCGTTAAATGTGAGGTATAATCTAGTCATAGACAATGAACACACAGATCGAAAAATCTCTGAGGGCCACAGAAATGTGGTTTTATAGAAGAATGATGAGAATCCCATGGACTGCTAAAATCACTAATGTTGAGGTGTTGAATGAGATCACGACACAGAGAAAACTTATCATCAATATAAGAAAGAGGCAGTCATCATTGTTTGCACATGTGATGAAGTTAGGGGAGGTTTAGAACACATTGTGACATCCGGTAATATCTAGGGTAGACGAGACAGAGGAAGACAGAGAGAGAACATTTTGGATAGCCTGACTTCATGGCACGGTAGAGCGTCAACATCTGAGTTGATAGCAAATAACGACAGAGATTTATGGAGCTCCATGATCGCCTACGCCAGCCGGCACGGCACCTGATGATGATGATAATCTAGTCATGGTCCAGTAGTTAAAAAACGTTGGGCAGTGGGTAGTTGTGTATTACGATAGTACGAGCTATACAAACCTCAAGGAGACAGAAGAGAAATAATTTGATGGTGTTAGTTCCACGTAAAGTTTCCGTAACCATAAAATACACTCAATTCTTCTATAAATTCACATCTTAATAATACTGTGAAACCAGTCATGCAATTCATAAAAGAACAACAGATTAAATGGTTTCGACACCTGACAAGAATGATCTGGTATCGCCTACCACAGAGAACCACACAGAAAAAGTATAATGCGTACAAAGCAAGAGGAAGACCAAGCATAAGATGGAGCGACGGCATCAAGAACAGCCTTACAAAAATGAATATCAGCTTACAAAGTGCATTAAAACAAGCACACACAAGATCACTACTACCCTACGTTCCCCCTCCCCCTCCCCAATCACTTCTATAAAGAAGTAAATGGTGGAAGAGAAGAAGAAGAAGAATATAATTTCTCATCTAGCTATACATACAGACATTGTTTGTTTTATAGTTATTAGTACATCTCTCTTGTGTCCACAATTTTGTGTGTATATTTTTTATTTCTATGGAAAAGTATTAATCCTTCACTAGGTAATTTATTTTCCTCCAAATGTATTTGCTATGTAATGTATACTAAATAAACCAGTATATTATCGTTACATCATCTTATAAAATTCTGCGAGCCAGTAGATCGGCTCAGCAGTGCGAAGGAGTTAAACCTTCTGTACATCGTGGAATAATTTCATTCTTACATCGTGGGATAATTTTATTCTTACATCGTGAGATAATTTCATTCTTACATCTCGGTCATGTTTTTTCATGTTATATATTTTTTTGGTCATAATCCGCGCCTTAATCTTCTGAATAACACTGATATATTATTAACTGCATTTTTTTACTTTCAATAAAAAAAAACAAAGGTATTAAAAATTGCAGTTTTCAGTTTTTAAAAAAATGCTGAGGGATTATGAAATGAAGTTTTTAAGAAAAAGAAAAGTAGGAAGCATGAAATGCAGTTTGAAAACAAAAAAGGACATGAAATGGCAGATTCAAAAATACACAAAAATATTATTTAAAAAAAGAGAAGAATTATGAACTTCAAATAAAAAATTATCTCTTTTCTTTTATGAAGGAGAAATTTATTCAACAAAAGCAGATATTGTTGCCAGGCGTCGAATACACAGAATAAACACGTGCTTATGCAACAAACAAAGCTCTGGAGCAGAGCTTAGAACACAAATAAAAGAAGATCAATGTGTAGTCACGTTGACCTGTGGTCTAATAGTGAACGATAAATAATAATTGACATAGTTTGTCCATATGTCGATGTCTGGCAGAGTAAATAATTAACTGCTACGATTGCAGCTGTTGAGTTTAACATGATGATAACACACATGAGTAAGTTTGATATGATAGAAGATATTATATAATTGTCATCAGTTGAGGCAGAAAAAATCCTATTTCACAAATGTATTAAGTGTAAGAACCATGCATATATACCATACTGTGATGTAGCTTGTCCATCATAAAAAATGTTACAATAATGTGAGCGACCTCTTCAATAGTTTTTTGCCCAAAAGTGAGACATTGTGTTTCTAGTTACGCTTCATTGGATAAGTTCTTAGACAAGATCGAAGGAAGACCGAGACAGAGATTCTTTTTTTATTTTATTTTCTATAATCCTGTTTTGCCTCACAGCATCAGGATAAGAAGGGATTTCTAGAACGGACTTTTGTGTGCGTTTCATAAATAGTGTCTTTCTTGGCTTTTGTTATCTCTGAGTTCACCTTTAGCGTGACCGGCCTTTTGCTTTTCTTTCTATTGTATCGGAGTAACATTGCTCTTTGATGCGCACTTCTTTTTTTTTCTCCTTCTTTTCTATAATTCTGTTTTGTTTCACAGCGTAAGGTTAATAAGAGACTTCTAGAATAGGCTCATGTGGGCGCTTCATAAACAGCGTCTTTCGCCTCCTTTATCTCTGAGGTCCACCTTTAGCATGGTCGGCCTTTTTTGTATCAATTGTATCAGAGTAGTATTGCTCTTTGAGACGCATTGTCAGTTTTGGTAATCTGCTTATGTGACCGAACCACATCATTTGTTCTTTCTTGATGAAGTTCAGAACTTATTTTGTGCCCACATTTCTTCTGATTTCTTCATTTCTAAACCGTACTCTTTGTGTTACTCACAGCATTCTGCGTAGACACTTCATCTCTGTCGTGACTAGTTTTCTTCTATCATTTGATGAAAGTTAGTCAGCGATGAGATAGAGAGTAAGAGAAGAATATATACAATTACAATAGAGGTACTGGTACTGTGATTGTATGATTGATTGATTGATTTTTAGATTGATTGATTGATTGATTGATTACTTGATAGGACCACCATCTTTGCAGTTTGGTGCGTAATCATGCTTACTCCAATCTCTTTTTGAAACATAGGAAGATCTCAGAAACAGTGTGCGAACTCCTTAACTCCCGCGAGAGAACCCAATGTAATTTTGAAAATGGTGAAAGCTTTGTAGAAATTATAATTACATCATTTTCTCTCTCTCTCTCTCTCTCTCTCTCTCTCTCTCTCTCTCGCGATTACCCTTAGACTAATATACCAGATTTCCCCATAAATCTCATTCATGTGGAAATCTGATTCATGCAGTCTAGCATAGGTGTGTTTCGTCACATCTTCAGCGCCATTTGGAGCTCTGGTGTTTATCCTTCGGTGATATGTCCGGTTTCAGCGAGCGTTTAGTGGGTATGCTCTCCGTTAGCCTTTGGATATCCCCAGCCGACCTGCAAGGCAGCAGGTTTTACAATCCTTTTAATGAATGTTGCCTCAGCAGCGGCTTGGCAGTCTGTTCATAATGATTTTCACACCCCAAAGGTTTTGAAACCTGCACAACTTGAACACATGATCTACGTTTTATCGTGTCTTCGAAAGGATGTTCTTTACAGACAACATCGTAATAAATGGCCAAACACTGGAGAAAGTTGAACATTTTACATATTTGGGTAGTAAAGTGTCAAACAACGGAGACACGATGAAAGAAATAAACTCGCGTATTGCTATAGCAGCTAGTGCCTTCACTAAATTAACGAATATCTGGCAATCTCAAGACCTTAGTATATGTACAAAAGTTAAATTATTTAGGTCATGTGTGATTCCTGTACTGACCTACTGTTGTGAAAGTTGGAAATCAACAAAGAAAATTGATAAGAAACTGGACAGCTTTGAGAATAAATGTCTCCGAAAATTATTAAAAGTAAAATGGAGTGATTTCGTTTCTAACAACACAGTGAGAGATAGAACACACCAACAACCCATATCAAATATTATAAGGAAACGAAGGTGGAAATATTTAGGTCATGTTCTAAGATCAGGTGAAAAGAGACTAATTCGACAGGTCCTTATGTGGTCACCAGTTGGGAAAAGAAAACGTGGAAGACCAAAGACCACTCTTCGAAGAACCATCCAACAAGAAAGTAAACTATTGGAATGTAAAACCATACAAGATTTCCAAATGCTAGCAACGAACCGCATCACATGGAGATCTAAAACCACTACCCTATGTGCCGCATTTGGCACGAAAGGAACAAACTAACTAACTAACTAACTTCGAAAGGACAAGGAACTCGATTTCCATTACATTGAGACCAGAATTTCTTGAAAAACTTTTGGATCGTTACACTCAGGGAACAAACCGAGTACCTTTGAAGTGAGAGGCAAGCACCTTACTTTCAATCCTTTCAATACTTTCAATCTCAACATCTAGATACTAACATCAAGTCTGGTTACTCAACATCTAGATACTAACATCAAGTCTGGTTACACAACATCTAGATAGTAACATCAAGTCTGGTTACTCAACATCTAGATACTAACATCAAGTTTGGTTACTCAACATCTAGATACTAACATCAAGTCTGGTTACTCAACATCTAGATACTAACATCAAGTCTGGTTACTCAACATCTAGATACTAACAGCAAGTATGGTTACTCAACATCTAGATACTAACATCAAGTCTAGTTACTCAACATCTAGATACTAACATCAAGACTGGTTACTCAACATCTAGATACTAACATCAAGTCTGGTTACTCAACATCTAGATACTAACATCAAGTCTGGTGACTCAACATCTAGATACTAACAGCAAGTATGGTTACTCAACATCTAGATACTAACATCAAGTCTAGTTACTCAACATCTAGATACTAACATCAAGACTGGTTACTCAACATCTAGATACTAACATCAAGTCTGGTTACTCAACATCTAGATACTAACATCAAGTCTGGTTACTCAACATCTAGATACTAACATCAAGTCTGGTTACTCAACATCTAGATACTAACAGCAAGTCTGGTTACTCAACATCTAGATACTAACAACAAGTCTGGTTACTCAACATCTAGATACTAACATCAAGTCTGGTTACTCAACATCTAGATACTAACATCAAGTCTGGTTACTCAACATCTAGATACTAACATCAAGTCTGGTGACTCAACATCTATATACTAACATCAAGTCTGGTTACTCAACATCTAGATACTAACATCAAGTCTGGTGACTCAACATCTAGATACTAACATCAAGTCTGGTTACTCAACATCTAGATACTAACATCAAGTCTGGTTGCTCAACATCTAGATACTAACATCAAGTCTGGTTACTCAACATCTAGATACTAACATCAAGTCTGGTTACTCAACATCTAGATACTAACATCAAGTCTGGTTACTCAACATCTAGATACTAACAGCAAGTCTGGTTACTCAACATCTAGATACTAACATCAAGTCTGGTTACTCAACATCTAGATAGTAACAGCAACTGATTAGTTCTGGATTACAGTATATCATCTCCAATATCCTGAACAGTTCATCTCTGCTGATAGGATTCAATTCATTAATGACATTAATTAATGTAGATAAGACAATAGTGTTTCTTTAGTGCTGTCCACGTTTCTACTAGATTTCTTAATGAGAATATCAAATCTCAAATCGACAGTATTTTGCTCCGAATCGCACTAAAACACGAAGCTCATCATGATCAAATACCTTGTCTGGAGAAGAACTATGCCACACTAATAGTACTTCTGAACTTCTTTCTCGCATAGGTCAGTTGTACCACCTATGCATCTGTCATTTTCAAATCATCAGTTACATCCTGAATCCATCTTATCTGTGGTCTTCCTCTGTTCCTCTTTGCCGGCATGCCTCCTTCCATATTTGTCTTCTCCAACCTGCTATTTTAACCTGCTCATGATGTCATATGCGTATATGTTTCCCAGAGTAGTCAGAAGAGAAATTGCAATCTTGTTATTGTAATCTCGCCAGACATTGATTTCCTTGTAAGCATTAACAGCAATTGCTCCCTTTACGACTTGATGTGCTGTTTGTTATCTCATATCTTCCAAAAATGGTCTTGAAGTTACTTGAACGAGATATGTCTTCACGATATATGTAGCAGCTTCATCAGTGACATGCCTCAACTTTTGCATAATTTTATTTTCTTGAAATCTGCCCTCAGGGGTATGTAGACTTTCTACTGTGTTAGTAAAAACAGTGTCGGCAACCGTGTTTCGGTAGAAAAACATTTCAATGTAATTCTACCTCATCATTGCGTCTGCATATGTTGGTCCTGAATGATCTCACTGGACTATGACTTAAAGAAAATGTTCTTCTTCTTCTTCTTTGTGTTCGGTTTCGTATGCTCGTCTAAACCATGAGATTCGTTGCCTCTGTGAATCTGCATGTCATTTGGAGTTCCTCGAGAGTTCCCCATAGCTTGCTCTGTAAGCTTCGTTCACGATGTCATATTTCGTTTCGTTGGTGTATGTATGATGGACATGACTGCAGGATGTGCTCTGGAGTCTGTATTTCTGTGTGACATGCACACTGTGCGGTGTGCGCTGGCTTTATTCTGTGCATGTGATGGTTAAGCCGGCAGTGACCTGCTCTTATGCGAGAGATTAAAGAAAACGTTCAAAAATTCCTTCTTGAATATCCATGGTTATTGGTTACTGGACCAACATCATAGTACTCCAGACAGACCAATAGGTGCTCAGTCTCCCCTTAACAGATGTCGAAGAGTATGACTACCCATGATATTCTTGATGTCATCATACATCTCCTGATGTTACCAGTATCAACTAATGCCACACATATTTCAAGCATACATATCTCCCTTACATATCTCAAGCATACACATCTCTCTTACATATCTCTCTTACACATCTCTCTTACATATCTCTCTTACACATCTCTCTTACATATCTCTCTTACACATCTCTCTTACACATCTCTCTTTCATATCTCTCTTACATATCTCTCTTACATATCTCTCTTACATATCTCTCTTTCATATCTCTCTTACATATCTCTCTTACATATCTCTCTTACACATCTCTTGTACATATCTCTCTTACACATCTCTTACATATCTCTCTTTCATATCTCTTTTACATATCTCTCTTACATATCTCTCTTACATATCTCTCTTACATATCTCTCTTACATATCTCTTTTACATATCTCTCTTACATATCTCTCTTACATATCTCTCTTACATATCTCTCTTACATATCTCTCTTACATATCTCTCTTACATATCTCTCTTTCATATCTCTTTTACATATCTCTCTTACACATCTCTCTTTCATATCTCTCTTACACATCTCTCTTACATATATCTCTTACATATCTCTCTTACATATCTCTCTTACACATCTCTCTTACATATCTCTCTTACATATCTCTCTTACATATCTCTCTTACATATCTCTCTTACATATCTCTCTTACATATCTCTCTTACATATCTCTCTTACATATATCTCTTACATATCTCTCTTACATATCTCTTTTACACATCTCTCTTTCATATCTCTCTTACATATCTCTCTTACACATCTCTCTTACACATCTCTCTTACATATATCTCTTACATATCTCTCTTACATATCTCTCTTACATATCTCTCTTACATATCTCTCATGCATATCTCTCATACACATCTCTCTTACACATCTCTTACATATCTCTCTTACATATCTCTCTTACATATCTCTCAGACATATCTCTCTTACATATCTCTCATACATATCTCTCTTACATATCTCTCTTACATATCTCTCTTACATATCTCTCATACATATCTCTCTTACTATTCTCTTACACATCTCTCTTACATATCTCTTTTACACATCTCTCTTACATATCTCTCTTACATATCTCTCTTACATATCTCTCTTACATATCTCTCATACATATCTCAAGTCAGTAATCGTTGGTACACTGCTTATATAATCTTTGTACTTGACACTACGTACTAGTACATCAGTAATATTGACGCCATCTATATTGTAGCAAGTCACCAAGATCACTAAGTCACCAATGTGTTATACAATTTGATATTATCAATGTATCAATAAGTGTGTTATACAATTTGATATTATCAATGTATCAATTATTGTGTTATACAATTTGATATTATCAATGTATCAATTAGTGTGTTATACAATTTGATATTATCAATGTATCAATAAGTGTGTTATACAATTTGATATTATCAATGTATCAATAAGTGTGTTATACAATTTGATATTATCAATGTATCAATCAGTTGGTTATCACAGATATCGTTGATGGGCTATTTAGACAAGATTGTGATTATTTTGTGTTAATGTCTGACTAGAGAATGTTAGAATTGAAACTATTGCTAGTCATCATTATTATTAAATATCTTGTCTTGAGTAGAACTTTCCCAGCTTAACAGTTCTTGCGAATTTCTCTCTCTCATAGACCAGATGTCTCACCTCTACATCCGTCATGCTCAAATTATCAGTTACATCGTGAATCCATCTTCTCTGTGGTCTTCCTCTTCTCATCTTTACTTAGATGTTTCCTTCCATGATGGTCTTCTAGAGCACTTCGTGTTTCTTTTATATGTCCACATTCCTTCTATTTTTTCATTCTTTTTTTGTAGCATCAGACAGTTTTCTTTGGTTTTGAGTTCTTTCTGGATAGATCTATTTGTTCTCTTCTCTGTCCAAGATATACAGAGAACTCTTCTGTAACACTTATATTCAAAAGCACATATATGTTTTCCACTGCCTTGTTAAATTACTATTACATGTCAGATAAATAGGATACACACAGAACGCATCAAAACGTGGTGCGTACAGATTTTTTGCTTGTATGTCAGTTGCATCCTTTGTGCTGTTGCTGGAATAACTATTTTGTTATGTATTAAGTGTTGCTTGGTCGTTATCTATCAGAATATAATGATCATGACTGACGCCGTTTGCACTTTGAGGCTAGGGCACGAGAAGAAAAGATATTCTGAGTGTGGCATATGGCATGAGAGACACAAGACCTGGGGTGTCAGAACCAAGACAACACTCCTTCTTCTCCACCAACAATTTTTAATAGCGACTTTGTTCAACTCTTTCTTATAATCTTCACGAAACTAGTAATAATGACAGACCACCCGACAACGGGATTTGCAAATCTACGCCCTCGTGTGATCCTTCTTCTACATGCAAAGTTACTGAGAGCCTTTGTTTCTGCACAAGTGAGTTCGCTCATTTGGAAGAAAGATGTGAGATTTGGGGAGAAAGAAATAAAATCTCAAGACCTGTGAGTGGGAAATCATTTTAACAAAAGAGAGCGATCTTACATGGAGCAGATGTGATGTGAAATTGGGCAAAACACAAACACAAGAAGGCAGCAGAAGGACACGAGATATGAGAGGAGACTTGTGGACAACCTTTGGTTTAGACAAAACATGTGATTCCGCGTTTGACATGGGGTTCCGCTATGAAAGATTTGAAAGTGCAGTCTGCAGCTTCTATGGAAACCGACATTAGAAAAGGAACATCTGAGGAGCGAAATAAAAGAGAAATGGGCGGTTGGGGCAAATTCATAGCTAACTAAAAGCACAATTTTTGTCTCGCGCATGAATTTTTTTGTTGTTAGGCAATTGTAAATATGCAGATGCTTCAAAGGTAACGGTGCAGCCGTTTGGGGAAGCTTTGTCCTCATGCAGCAATTTTGTATCAGGCCACGTGTGAGAACAACAATGGGTTTTATTCTCATCGAACAGGTGAAGTAACATACAGCGCGTGCAGTGTCCAAAGCCCATGATTAATGCATGTAAAAGACTAGCAATTAGATCTAACTTGCCAACAGACTCCTGGTACACATCTCAGACGGTTTTGAAGGTCTCTGATGTTTACAAGAACAAGCGTCAACTCCCATTACCTCCCCCATTTCCCCAGCGCTCTTTATACCAGGTGGAATCCATCCACTCCATTTTGTTCTTCAATTATTGCTCGAATTATCGCTCAAATTATCTCTCTGAAACGACCGCATTTCGCCCAAGTCTGTGTCAACGTGTCAACATAAAACTTGGAGTTTCTTTTAAAGCGTTGACATAATAGTGTTGAGGTCAGATCAGTAACGTAACTAAAGATAGTTAGTACATCATAGTTACGTGTACATAACGGTTTCATAAATGTCCTAGCTGAACTACAAGTTCTCAAACATTTTGAACCTGCGCGCCACTGGATTTTTAACGCATGCGCACTCAGTGTAAACAAAGCGCCCCCGTGTGTCGAGGCTCGGCAAAGGTTCGTTCAATATGTCGCATGCAATAATGTCCTTTGCTCGCGTAATACGCTAGCGTACATGCGCATTTAGGCATAGCGACTTCTGTTGACAGCCGGTGACGATTGGGAGGGACGGGGAAAATCATGCTTTGACCGAGCTCTACCGAGGGCGGATGGTAACATAACGAGTGAGAATAAATAATAAAATCTGTTGGTTTAAATCTTTCATAAATCTGTACGCTATGTTGATATTATCTTTTGTTATTAAGATATTTCATTACTGTTTCCTGAACTAATCACATCTGCTATTCTAGTATTGAACAATAACAACTCAATATTCTTATCACATCTTAGGGAAAATAAGTTATACACAAAAACCAAAACTGCGTACATCACACTCGAGTATACTTACATATTCTATTTGTACACATGTGTAATAAAATTATAAATGCATGATCTAATTTATCCCTACATAATTTTTGCATATGCAGACAGGTATTCGTACGAGATTTTTCATTAATTATTTATATGTCTTAAATATTAGTTACAGTTAATTAAAAAAAACTAATAAAATTTCAAAATGAGAAATATTTCTAAGTGCACTCAAGTACGATTACTAACCTATTTTGCTATTGAAATTATTTCACGACTACGCTTAACAGGCGCCGATAACGGTAACCCAATTCTAGCGCAGTTGGATGGCATATGTTCAACTCTCTCAAACAGCATATGCTTTGATTAGCAAAATGTTACTACAAGATTTTAAATAAATGTGGGTATGGTAGTACTGGTGGTTATCAATGAAAAATATTTCACAAGCTTAGAAAAAGAGAGAAGTCGTTTCTCGTATGTTAAAGGCACTGAGCGGTAATGATATCATTCTGAAATTATGAGAATTGGCAAGTGAATGGTATCTAGATGATAGTGTATTGTAGATCTTCTTCTTCTTCGACGAACTTTCCATATCGACCACTTGTTAACCACTCTTTGTGATTTGTATGTGATCTGAGTCTAAGAGAGATTGTGCTTTGTACAAATATGCGCCTATAAGTAGGCCAGCATATCCGATTTCTGCAAATTTTAAAAATGTACTAGGGTAGTTTCCCTAGGCTCAAATGACTTGTAGGTCCCAGTGTTGCTATTCTTTGCTCCCCCTGTGAGCCCCATCAACACAGGGGTGGTACTGTAGATATGAGATTGTCTTTGAATCTAAGACGCAGTGAATAAAATCACACAAGTCAGTGTGAGTATCAGAAACTATAACTGACCCTACACCATATTCAAATCGTGGACCTAGTACTTTTTTTTTTTTTTTTTTTCCGATCCAGAAGCGCTTGAGCTGAAAGCTCTTCGGCTCGGTGTCATGGACATCGTAACCCTTCGGTTCGGTGCCACGAACACCGTAAATCTGGGGAACCTGTAGATTTTCTGCCAGTCCGCGGAGTTGAACCCGCACATACAGAGGACTTGTCACCCGTAGTAGTAATAAGCAGCATAAGAACAGTCTGGATAAGAGAGTAAAGTTCAAAGAGGATACGGAAACCTTGTTTCAAACATGATGTACTAAAAAAGCATGGCTTGATTCGAAAGGTGCAGGTGTGACACTCTCTTTGTAAATTGTGATATAACGTATCAAAGGTTCTGTTCAGGGAAAACTGAAAGAAAATAACAAGATTTGAGGTGATAAGTTTGTTTTCTTGCGTTTGTTGTCTTGCGTTTGTTGTCTTGCGTTTGTTTTCTTGCGTTTGTTTTCTTGCGTTTGTTTTCTTGCGTTTGTTTTCTTGCGTTTGTTTTCTTGCGTTTGTTTTCTTGCGTTTGTTTTCTTCCGTTTGTTTTCTTGCGTTTGTTTTCTTCCGTTTGTTGTCTTGCGTTTGTTTTCTTGAGTTTGTTTTCTTGAGTTTGTTTTCTTGCGTTTGTTTTCTTCCGTTTGTTGTCTTGCGTTTGTTTTCTTCCGTTTGTTGTCTTGCGTTTGTTTTCTTCCGTTTGTTGTCTTGCGTTTGTTTTCTTGCGTTTGTTTTCTTCCGTTTGTTGTCTTGCGTTTGTTTTTTTGAGTTTGTTGTCTTGCGTTTGTTTTCTTGAGTTTGTTGTCTTGCGTTTGTTTTCTTGAGTTTGTTGTCTTGCGTTTGTTTTCTTCCGTTTGTTGTCTTGCGTTTGTTTTCTTCCGTTTGTTGTCTTGCGTTTGTTTTCTTCCGTTTGTTTTCTTCCGTTTGTTTTCTTGCGTTTGTTTTCTTGAGTTTGTTGTCTTGCGTTTGTTTTCTTCCGTTTGTTGTCTTGCGTTTGTTTTCTTCCGTTTGTTGTCTTGCGTTTGTTTTCTTCCGTTTGTTTTCTTCCGTTTGTTTTCTTGCTTTTGTTTTCTTCCGTTTGTTGTCTTGCGTTTGTTTTCTTGAGTTTGTTTTCTTGCGTTTGTTTTCTTGAGTTTGTTTTCTTGCGTTTGTTTTCTTGCGTTTGTTTTCTTGCGTTTGTTTTCTTGCGTTTGTTTTCTTGCGTTTGTTTTCTTGCGTTTGTTTTCTTGCGTTTGTTTTCTTCCGTTTGTTTTCTTGCGTTTGTTTTCTTCCGTTTGTTGTCTTGCGTTTGTTTTCTTGAGTTTATTTTCTTGAGTTTGTTTTCTTCCGTTTGTTGTCTTGCGTTTGTTTTCTTGAGTTTGTTGTCTTGCGTTTGTTTTTTTGCGTTTGTTTTCTTCCGTTTGTTTTATTGTGTTTGTTTTCTTCCGTTTGTTGTCTTGCGTTTGTTTTCTTGAGTTTGTTGTCTTGCGTTTGTTTTCTTCCGTTTGTTGTCTTGCGTTTGTTTTCTTCCGTTTGTTTTCTTCCGTTTGTTTTCTTGCTTTTGTTTTCTTCCGTTTGTTGTCTTGCGTTTGTTTTCTTCCGTTTGTTTTCTTCCGTTTGTTTTCTTGCTTTTGTTTTCTTCCGTTTGTTGTCTTGCGTTTGTTTTCTTGAGTTTGTTTTCTTGCGTTTGTTTTCTTGAGTTTGTTTTCTTGCGTTTGTTTTCTTGCGTTTGTTTTCTTGCGTTTGTTTTCTTGCGTTTGTTTTCTTGCGTTTGTTTTCTTGCGTTTGTTTTCTTCCGTTTGTTGTCTTGTGTTTGTTTTCTTGCGTTTGTTTTTTTGCGTTTGTTTTCGTCAGCAAGTTTACCACTCTTTGTGATCTGTGTGGTTTGCACCGAGAGCGTAAGTACGTTGCACCATCCGCTAGACCCCTTCAGCATGTAAGACAAGCACATCAGAACGTGAGGCTCCCCCTAGATCTCTTCAGAATGTACGAGAAACACATTAGAATGGGAGTATGTTGCTACTCCGCAAGTCCTCTTCATCATGTACGACAAGCACACCAGCACGTGAACATGTTACTCCCCCCACAAAGCCCCTTTATACATGTAGAACAAGCACACCAGCACGTGAACATGTTACTCCCCAACAAAGCCCCTTCATACATGTAGAACATGTTACTCCCCTAGAAAACCCCTTCATATATGTAGAACAAGCACACCAGCACGTGAACATGTTACTCCCGCACAAAGCCCCTTCATACATGTAGAACATGTTACTCCCTCACAAAGCCCCTTCATACATGTAGAACAAGCAGACCAGCACGTGAACATGTTACTCCCTCACAAAACCCCTTCATACATGTAGAACAAGCACTCCAGCACGTGAACATGTTACTCCCCTAGAAAACCCCTTCATACATGTAGAACAAGCAGACCAGCACGTGAACATGTTACTCCCGCACAAAGCCCCTTCATACATGTAGAACAAGCACACCAGCACGTGAACATGTTACTCCCGCACAAAGCCCCTTCATACATGTAGAACATGTTACTCCCTCACAAAGCCCCTTCATACATGTAGAACAAGCACTCCAGCACGTGAACATGTTACTCCCCTAGAAAACCCCTTCATACATGTAGAACAAGCACACCAGCACGTTGTCAACTGTATATACATATTATCCAAAAGGACACACATTTTTACAGAAGGTTAACTGTAAGATTTCATAAACAGAAACATTACCCTTTAAAGTATCACATTTTGAGTTATACTGGAACTTGACATCAGATCTGAAGTGAAGTTTACGTTTGTGATAAAGTATTTTGTGCAGTGGCGACTCGTCATTAAGTGCCAGTGTGGCCGGTCCCTACCAAAATAATGTATAACGTGTATTTATTATTTTATAAATTAAAATATAGCAACCCAAAACCATGATTTAT
Organism: Arion vulgaris; assembly: GCA_020796225.1. Lineage (NCBI taxonomy): Eukaryota > Metazoa > Mollusca > Gastropoda > Stylommatophora > Arionidae > Arion > Arion vulgaris. Next base: position 64,878,738 of record CM036757.1, on the reverse strand, counting down.
CTGGAAAAAATGTCTGGCCCTATCAACAAAAATGATCACGAGCCGCCACTGATTTTGTGTATACTTATCAATGATAGTTAGCTAGTAGTGATCATCAGCTGGTAGGGATAATATGATAGTTTCTCTTAATACTACAATGCTATGAGACTTCACGGTATTAGAACTCGGCATTTCAAATAAGGTATCCAATTTTAGTTATCAGTTATATGAGGACGATCATCAATCACTCAGGACATGTCCATAGGTGATCCGATCTCTGTCTCAACAAATCCAATAGCGTCCATCGGTCCAATACGCCAGTTCGATCTTGATTAATCAATCTTTATGCATATTTGGTATGTCGTTCTTTTCGGGTTTGTACCAATATCGACGACACACATCTATTTCAGTCTGATCAGTGACTGGGATTCACAACCCTGAAACTCCTCAGTTCGGAAAGACTCTCTCAATGTGCAGTTTATTTTCACAGCTAAGTGGTTAAGCCCTTTGCCTTGTGAGTCGATAGTTGTGGGTTTGATTGCGGACCGCGCCGTTCTGTTTCCGAGTGCAGTTTTTTCCAGAGACCCCTAGGATTTATTGTTGGAGCTACGGAGTTAGTGCTATGTGCAATGCTCTCGGCAGGTAGCGGGGAATTTCTGCGGAGAGGGACCGAGCCATATGGGGTAAAATCCGGTGTAATGAAGTCAATCCTTCGGCTTTAAAACCAGTCAGTTTTTTAGCAAAGTAGACTGTGTTTAGACCTGGAAGGACACGATCTGAACTGTTCAGCCAGCCGTTTTAACACTTAACTATCTTTTCATACAGCTTGATGTAATCCTGTTTCCTAATATATTGATTATTTTGTATCATTGACAAAGTAATATAGCATTCACAAAGCAATATCAAAGTAAATATATTATTCACATAGCAATATCAAAGTAAATATATCATTCACATAGCAATATCAAAGTAAATATGTCATTCACATATCCTTCCTTTCTTTCGTTCCCTTGAAATATTATCTATATATTCAACGCTGTCTCTTGTATAAACTACACTGCCTTTTGTAGCTCACACAGAGGTCCGTGTAGTTTTCTGTTCAGTGTTGTTTCATTAGACCAGTGAGTTTGCTTCAGTATATGATATTTTGACATATGTGCACTGCAGTCTGATGACAAAGTAAATATGTCATTCACATATCAATGTAAATATAAATATGCTCATGACACTACTGGTGTGCACAAGATTTATTATACAAAGAAAACCACATCTTATTTTCCTCATTCTCTGCCAAGGTTTAATCCAACATACAGTGAACCATCGTCTTACACCGACTCTGTAACAGAGCAACAATGTAAAGAAATTATTGGGAAAAATCAAACGCGCTAACTCAAGATGTATGAAAATCCACTAAGTTTAAACAGAGACAGATGTGGCTTCCATTTTTCGTTAATGGAACAAAAGACGTTATTTCACTGTGTTAAATAATTTATTGTTTATTGTCACCATGGTTCCGGCTCAGTTTGTGTGACTGGAACACTGGATATAAGCCAGTATGATCACATCTGTCGAGTAACCTGCTCATGTTTGTCCCCGTGTTGGGCGGTATGTTGATGCTGATGAAGCTATCCTTTCTCGTTTTGTTGTTTTTTATTTTTATTATTGTCGTTCTCTTGACTACAACTTTTTCCTTTAATCTACATTTTGAAAGACTCATATTTCTGACGGCTTGATTGTATAGATGAAAAGTGCTACGTTCTACAAGACATGTCGTAAACTGTGCCTATAGGGGTAGCGCATGAGGTTAGAAAACTCATCGTATAAAAATAATAGCTACAGCACTAACCCCCCAAAAAATGTCTGAATTGCTTAATTTTCATGGTAATGTTGTAATCAATTATATATTTGTTTAAAGTACGGGAATAAATATTTATTAAAGGCATCGAACTTATTACGCAATAGCGCTCATTTTCAAGTTGTTTTGTTCCCTAATATAATCCACGTTTCGTTTTCTTTATGTATTAGTTACATTTGTGCATGTGTGCATAATGTGATTACTGTCCTTGTTTTAGTGAAAGGAGATATTTTTAGCAGTAATCATTGAGTAATTTTGGTAACAGTAGGGCGTAATGATTAATTAATATATGAAAATATGCAAAATGTTTGATTAATCAACATTGAAATTGCGTGTTGTGCCCTCTGGATGCTGCTGGATTTGTTGAGAAGGTGATCGGAGTATCTATGGATATGTCTGGAGTGCTATGATGATAGTCATGTAAATGATATAACTGATATCTGATTAATGACATCCAATGGGATTGCTACCGAGAATATGTTATCGGATTTTGATATTTAAATGATATTTTCCTTCTTCTTCCAACGCTCCATATCAACCACTTGTTAACCACTCTGTGTGATTTGTATGTGAAGTGAGCCTAAGAGCGATTGTATGTTGTGCCAGTTATGCGCCTACAAGTAGGCCAGCACATCCGATTTCTGCGATGCTTTTTATTTAATAGGCAGCTTCCCTAGATCCTTCATCAGTCGCCTCTTACGACATGCCTTGTAGGTCGCAGTTGTACTATTCTTTCCTTCCTTGCGGCCCTGGCACCACACGGGCGTAAAATCTATTTAAGGCAGTAGATTTAAGTCAGCTGAAGTATTTTTATGAATTGAAATTGAATTGATAAATAGAGTTGTTCATTCCTACATAGAGCAACAAATGATATATGAAATTATCTATTGAAATTACACAGATAGTTGTTCAGTGTTTCTTAGAGCCAAATGTAGGCATATTTTCAGATTCCATTGTGTGTTTCCAATGTACTGTCTTGAGTATTTTCTAACTCCTTTGCGAGTTTTCAGTTTTACATTATTCTGTAGGTAGTCTTCCAGTTGGTTTTGTGGGTTTACAGTTTTCTTTGTGTGTTTCTAGCCAATGTTTTGTGTTTTCAGTTTCCTATACAACTTTTAAATTAATTTTGCAGGTTTTCAATTTCCTTTATGTGAATTCTCTCTCTCTCTCTCTCTCTTGATCCCCGCCTAGACCGATGAACCAGATTTTATCATGAATGCTACCGTGGTTTTATGGGACTCCGTTCCTCCGTACAGCTTTTATGTAGATTCAGTTTACTTGGTGCGTTTCCGCCTTAAATTATGCTTTGACTTCTCAGAACATATAATTATTAATTCGTCACTAGCAGTCTATAGTATTATTAACATTATTTTGATTAGCCATATTTACGCAGCTACCAACATACTCATTGTGTCTCGAAGGTTATCATTCTTGATTAGTTTCTTAATGTTACGACTTGATTGGTTTTTGGGGGTTTTCGCTTCAGAAGCACTTGAGCTTTCAGCTCTTCGGCTCGGTGCCATGGACATCGTAGCCCTTCCTTTTCGGTGCCACCGTAGATCTGGGGGAACCTGTTGCTTTTCTGCCAGCTAGTAGAATTGAACCGTACTCACAGGGGCTTGTCACCCGTCGTCCAACGCGCTACAAATACGCTGCCTCGTCTTGGGTAATGTTATATTGTCGAACTGTATCTCTCACTGCATAAACAATGACATGTTTACACGCAATGTCTTGTATTGTATAAAAGCTGTATTTGTCTGATATTACAGCTTGGAAAAGAAAGAGCGTAACAAAAAAAAAAGGAAAAGACATTCGATACAGATTAACAGTATTAGGGAAGATTGCCGTAAAACTGCATATTAATTTTGTACTTTGTTACCCTTGTGTTTCCGGGGCCACAAGGTGGTGAGGGGAGCAAAGAATAGTAGCACTGCGACCATTAAGGTATATGGTAAGAGGTGACTGAGGTAAGGGGCCTAGGAAGCTACCCTAGTAAATATAAAGCGTCGCAGAAATCGGATGTGCTGGCCTACATGTTCGACTTGTACAACGGGTAATTCCAAACTGCCTTTTTTTTTTTTTTTTCAATTTACGTCCGCTTTCAACTCAGACGAAGTTTCATCTCTGAAACTGATTTTTGCGTGAAAATCTGTTTTTCCAATTTCTTACAATGGCAGCAGCGTGCACATTGTAAATTACTTTACACTGGCAGCCGTGTGCTCAATGTACTCGTAATTAGTATTCCTCGCCATACAGGCAGATTTTCACCGACTTCAGAGGTACTCACGTTATCGTCCTGAGTAAGACCAGGGACTCGAACAAATGCCGGACAGTAGGTTCGAACCCGAGCTATGAGGCGTCTCACAGCTAGCAGGCCGAGCTACTATCAACTACTCTAGGCAGTTCCCCCAAACTGCCTAAATCGCTTGATCGATTCAACATCGATTTTAGTGTCCTGATCCAACAGACAGTCGTGAAGAGACCGAAGAATATCCCCCCTATCCATCTTCAAAGAGTCGAAGAAGAAGAATCTTACGTGTTTCTTTCTCTTCTCTCTCTCTCTCTCTTTTGTTCGCTCTCTCTCTTTCTCTCTCTCTCTTTGATTTCACAGTATCCTCCCTCTGCTTGTACGTTAACTTTGTAAACAATCAGTCACATTCATACCTCTCTTCTATTGAGACATATATCCCAGTTAATGGTTGCTATTATCAAACAATATTTATTGTCACCTATACAGGCTCACAAAGAAAGGGAATCTTGTGTATCCTAGTTCCTTCCCTCTAATCAACATTTGCAATTCTCTGGTGGCTGCCCCAGTCACATAAAAAAAAAAAAAAACTATTACCAACCCCACCCCGACATTCTTTTCACTGAAGAAAAGCAACAGCATAAAAGAAAATCAGTCTTTCCCGGTCCCGTTCTTTTTTTCTAAAGGCTCACTTAACATTCAACCAACTTAAACATAAAGGGATTGATAGAGCTGAAAGTCATAGTTATATACACAGCCATTACCTAGAAGAAAAGAACCGTACCTTCAAACGCCAGTGTAAATTGAAACGGAACAAATTTTTAAAACAATCATTCTTCCCCCCTCCTCCCCCAAATATATGAAATAAAGACATTGGCGAACTAGTCACACATTGATATTAAATGAAGCACAAAAATGTTCAAAATGTAGAACAGAGATTGTAATATAGCACTTGATCTATTAAAACTATTATACAACCTGACTCACGACCTGTTTGTTATAAGTTATACAGAGAAGTTATGTGTGTGTAACTCAGTAATCATATTTCTTGCAATCACGTTACATCATGAATAATACCAATAGAAATTTTATGATCAAGTGCGGTATATACGGGCATGGGCTGGACTTTGATAGAAAGTATTTAAACGTTCATTTCTTTCTTTACCCCGTTGCTGTCGTTATTTCCGTTTCATACCTTCTCTATGTGGCATTTGTCTTGGCGGTCTCACGCTTGAGAGAACACACGATTGCCCTGTTCAAGAATAACAGAGGCAAGTAAATACGTTTATTAATAATCATTTTAGGTTAGAGAATAAGGGAGAAAGAGAATGACTGACAGAAGAGGAAGTGATGATCTGGTTTAGGTAATAAGTTGGTATGACGATGACAGATTTCTGGTATTACAGTTCATTGCCCGCATAACAATAATAATGAATGCCAAGAAGTGGTTACAAACAAAAATGGGTTAACATTTTTCCCCGATCACCTGCACCAATCTTGCTTGACGGCCAAGAGGAACCAGCGTTTACAATAGACCACTTCAGTAATGATTCGGTAGGACACAAAATGGCTGAGCTATCGACGAGAAGCAAAGAATGACGAAGCCCCCAAGCTAAAATTATACAACTTCCTCCTAAACGGTAGACCCACATTATTAAAATGGGAGTGAAACTGTTCTATCTCAATGCAGTATTAACGGTGTTCTGGTACAGTCTCGTCGTTCAAATCATGATGCTTGAGTGAAAGAGAAGAAGACTGGAAGAAGTGTGATAGGTTAATTGTCGTTGACGGTTCCAAAGAGGTCACTTGTCTTTGAAGAAGAGCATAGATGCTGGTCTGTCAAAAATAGCAGATTTAAGTAGATGCATTAAGCTAATATAAAACGTTATTTGTGAGAATAAAACTAATAGAGATATAATGAATGTCTGAGAATGAAAGTTTGACATAACATATAATAGGGGATCTTTATGGTGTTGGTGCATTTTGTTCGTCTCATTGTTTACAAGTAATTAGTTCGCCTCCACGTAAAGTTGATACATATTATCCGCAAGTAATAAGTTCGCCTCCGCGTAGAGTTGATACATATTGTCCCCAATTTGCATGTTCGCCTCCACGTAGAGTTGATACATATTGTCCACAATTTGCATGTTCGCCTCCACGTAGAGTTGATACATATTGTCCACAATTTGCATGTTCGCCTCCACGTAGAGTTGATACATATTGTCCAGAAGTAAAAAGTTCACCTCCACGTAGAGTTGATATATATTGTCCACAGTTAGCATGTTCGTCTCCACCTAGAGTTGATACATATTGTCCACAATTAGCATGTTCACCTCCACGTAGAGTTGATACATATTGTCCACAGTTAGCATGTTCGTCTCCGCGTGGAGTTGATACATATTGTCCACAGTTAGCATGTTCGCCTCCACGTAGAGTTGATACATATTGTCCACAATTAGCATGTCCACCTCCACGTAGAGTTGATACATATTGTCCACAATTTGCATGTTCGCCTCCACGTAGAGTGGATACATATTGTCTGCAAGTAATAAGTTCGCCTCCACGTAGAGTTGATACATATTGTCCACAGTTAGCATGTTCACCGCCACGTAGAGTTGATACATATTGTCCACAATTAGCATGTTCGTCTCCGCGTAGAGTTGATACATATTGTCCACAGTTAGCATGTCCACCTCCACGTAGAGTTGATACATATTGTCTGCAAGTAATAAGTTCGCCTCCGCGTAGAGTTGATACATATTGTCCACAGTTAGCATGTTCACCGCCACGTAGAGTTGATACATATTGTCCACAATTAGCATGTCCACCTCCACGTAGAGTTGATACATATTGTCCACAATTAGCATGTTCGCCTCCACGTAGAGTTGATACATATTGTCCACAATTAGCATGTCCACCTCCACGTAGAGTTGATACATATTGTCCACAGTTAGCATGTTCGTCTCCGTGTAGAGTTGATACATATTGTCCACAATTAGCATGTCCACCTCCACGTAGAGTTGATACATATTGTCCACAATTAGCATGTTCGCCTCCACGTAGAGTTGATACATATTGTCCACAATTTGCATGTTCGCCTCCACGTAGAGTGGATACATATTGTCCACAGTTAGCATGTTCGTCTCCGTGTAGAGTTGATACATATTGTCCACTATTTGCATGTTCGCCTCCACGTAGAGTGGATACATATTGTCTGCAAGTAATAAGTTCGCCTCCACGTAGAGTTGATATATATTGTCCACAGTTAGCATGTTCACCGCCACGTAGAGTTGATACATATTGTCCACAATTAGCATGCTCACCTCCACGTAGAAGAGCATAGATGCTGGTCTGTCAAAAATAGCAGATTTAAGTAGATGCATTAAGCTAATATAAAACGTTATTTGTGTGAATAAAACTAATAGAGAGATATAATGAATGTCTGAGAATGAAAGTTTGACATAACATATAATAGGGGATCTTTATGGTGTTGGTGCATTTTGTTCGTCTCATTGTTTACAAGTAATTAGTTCGCCTCCACGTAGAGTTGATACATATTATCCGCAAGTAATAAGTTCGCCTCCGCGTAGAGTTGATACATATTGTCCACAATTTGCATGTTCGCCTCCACGTAGAGTTGATACATATTGTCCACAATTTGCATGTTCGCCTCTACGAGAGTTGATACATATTGTCCAGAAGTAAAAGTTCACCTCACGTAGAGTTGATATATATTGTCCACAGTTAGCATGTTCGTCTCCACCTAGAGTTGATACATATTGTCCACAATTAGCATGTTCACCTCCACGTAGAGTTGATACATATTGTCCACAATTAGCATGTCCACCTCCACGTAGAGTTGATACATATTGTCCACAATTTGCATGTTCGCCTCCACGTAGAGTGGATACATATTGTCTGCAAGTAATAAGTTCGCCTCCACGTAGAGTTGATACATATTGTCCACAGTTAGCATGTTCACCGCCACGTAGAGTTGATACATATTGTCCACAATTAGCATGTTCGTCTCCGCGTAGAGTTGATACATATTGTCCACAGTTAGCATGTCCACCTCCACGTAGAGTTGATACATATTGTCTGCAAGTAATAAGTTCGCCTCCGCGTAGAGTTGATACATATTGTCCACAGTTAGCATGTTCACCGCCACGTAGAGTTGATACATATTGTCCACAATTAGCATGTCCACCTCCACGTAGAGTTGATACATATTGTCCACAATTAGCATGTTCGCCTCCACGTAGAGTTGATACATATTGTCCACAATTAGCATGTCCACCTCCACGTAGAGTTGATACATATTGTCCACAGTTAGCATGTTCGTCTCCGTGTAGAGTTGATACATATTGTCCACAATTAGCATGTCCACCTCCACGTAGAGTTGATACATATTGTCCACAATTAGCATGTTCGCCTCCACGTAGAGTTGATACATATTGTCCACAATTTGCATGTTCGCCTCCACGTAGAGTGGATACATATTGTCCACAGTTAGCATGTTCGTCTCCGTGTAGAGTTGATACATATTGTCCACTATTTGCATGTTCGCCTCCACGTAGAGTGGATACATATTGTCTGCAAGTAATAAGTTCGCCTCCACGTAGAGTTGATATATATTGTCCACAGTTAGCATGTTCACCGCCACGTAGAGTTGATACATATTGTCCACAATTAGCATGCTCACCTCCACGTAGAAGAGCATAGATGCTGGTCTGTCAAAAATAGCAGATTTAAGTAGATGCATTAAGCTAATATAAAACGTTATTTGTGTGAATAAAACTAATAGAGAGATATAATGAATGTCTGAGAATGAAAGTTTGACATAACATATAATAGGGGATCTTTATGGTGTTGGTGCATTTTGTTCGTCTCATTGTTTACAAGTAATTAGTTCGCCTCCACGTAGAGTTGATACATATTATCCGCAAGTAATAAGTTCGCCTCCGCGTAGAGTTGATACATATTGTCCACAATTTGCATGTTCGCCTCCACGTAGAGTTGATACATATTGTCCACAATTTGCATGTTCGCCTCTACGTAGAGTTGATACATATTGTCCAGAAGTAAAAAGTTCACCTCCACGTAGAGTTGATATATATTGTCCACAGTTAGCATGTTCGTCTCCACCTAGAGTTGATACATATTGTCCACAATTAGCATGTTCACCTCCACGTAGAGTTGATACATATTGTCCACAATTAGCATGTCCACCTCCACGTAGAGTTGATACATATTGTCCACAATTTGCATGTTCGCCTCCACGTAGAGTGGATACATATTGTCTGCAAGTAATAAGTTCGCCTCCACGTAGAGTTGATACATATTGTCCACAGTTAGCATGTTCACCGCCACGTAGAGTTGATACATATTGTCCACAATTAGCATGTTCGTCTCCGCGTAGAGTTGATACATATTGTCCACAGTTAGCATGTCCACCTCCACGTAGAGTTGATACATATTGTCTGCAAGTAATAAGTTCGCCTCCGCGTAGAGTTGATACATATTGTCCACAGTTAGCATGTTCACCGCCACGTAGAGTTGATACATATTGTCCACAATTAGCATGTCCACCTCCACGTAGAGTTGATACATATTGTCCACAATTAGCATGTTCGCCTCCACGTAGAGTTGATACATATTGTCCACAATTAGCATGTCCACCTCCACGTAGAGTTGATACATATTGTCCACAGTTAGCATGTTCGTCTCCGTGTAGAGTTGATACATATTGTCCACAATTAGCATGTCCACCTCCACGTAGAGTTGATACATATTGTCCACAATTAGCATGTTCGCCTCCACGTAGAGTTGATACATATTGTCCACAATTTGCATGTTCGCCTCCACGTAGAGTGGATACATATTGTCCACAGTTAGCATGTTCGTCTCCGTGTAGAGTTGATACATATTGTCCACTATTTGCATGTTCGCCTCCACGTAGAGTGGATACATATTGTCTGCAAGTAATAAGTTCGCCTCCACGTAGAGTTGATATATATTGTCCACAGTTAGCATGTTCACCGCCACGTAGAGTTGATACATATTGTCCACAATTAGCATGCTCACCTCCACGTAGAAGAGCATAGATGCTGGTCTGTCAAAAATAGCAGATTTAAGTAGATGCATTAAGCTAATATAAAACGTTATTTGTGTGAATAAAACTAATAGAGAGATATAATGAATGTCTGAGAATGAAAGTTTGACATAACATATAATAGGGGATCTTTATGGTGTTGGTGCATTTTGTTCGTCTCATTGTTTACAAGTAATTAGTTCGCCTCCACGTAGAGTTGATACATATTATCCGCAAGTAATAGTTCGCCTCCGTAGAGTTGATACATATTGTCCACAATTTGCATGTTCGCCTCCACGTAGAGTTGATACATATTGTCCACAATTTGCATGTTCGCCTCTACGTAGAGTTGATACATATTGTCCAGAAGTAAAAAGTTCACCTCCACGTAGAGTTGATATATATTGTCCACAGTTAGCATGTTCGTCTCCACCTAGAGTTGATACATATTGTCCACAATTAGCATGTTCACCTCCACGTAGAGTTGATACATATTGTCCACAATTAGCATGTCCACCTCCACGTAGAGTTGATACATATTGTCCACAATTTGCATGTTCGCCTCCACGTAGAGTGGATACATATTGTCTGCAAGTAATAAGTTCGCCTCCACGTAGAGTTGATACATATTGTCCACAGTTAGCATGTTCACCGCCACGTAGAGTTGATACATATTGTCCACAATTAGCATGTTCGTCTCCGCGTAGAGTTGATACATATTGTCCACAGTTAGCATGTCCACCTCCACGTAGAGTTGATACATATTGTCTGCAAGTAATAAGTTCGCCTCCGCGTAGAGTTGATACATATTGTCCACAGTTAGCATGTTCACCGCCACGTAGAGTTGATACATATTGTCCACAATTAGCATGTCCACCTCCACGTAGAGTTGATACATATTGTCCACAATTAGCATGTTCGCCTCCACGTAGAGTTGATACATATTGTCCACAATTAGCATGTCCACCTCCACGTAGAGTTGATACATATTGTCCACAGTTAGCATGTTCGTCTCCGTGTAGAGTTGATACATATTGTCCACAATTAGCATGTCCACCTCCACGTAGAGTTGATACATATTGTCCACAATTAGCATGTTCGCCTCCACGTAGAGTTGATACATATTGTCCACAATTTGCATGTTCGCCTCCACGTAGAGTGGATACATATTGTCCACAGTTAGCATGTTCGTCTCCGTGTAGAGTTGATACATATTGTCCACTATTTGCATGTTCGCCTCCACGTAGAGTGGATACATATTGTCTGCAAGTAATAAGTTCGCCTCCACGTAGAGTTGATATATATTGTCCACAGTTAGCATGTTCACCGCCACGTAGAGTTGATACATATTGTCCACAATTAGCATGCTCACCTCCACGTAGAAGAGCATAGATGCTGGTCTGTCAAAAATAGCAGATTTAAGTAGATGCATTAAGCTAATATAAAACGTTATTTGTGTGAATAAAACTAATAGAGATATAATGAATGTCTGAGAATGAAAGTTTGACATAACATATAATAGGGGATCTTTATGGTGTTGGTGCATTTTGTTCGTCTCATTGTTTACAAGTAATTAGTTTGCCTCCACGTAGAGTTGATACATATTATCCGCAAGTAATAAGTTCGCCTCCGCGTAGAGTTGATACATATTGTCCACAATTTGCATGTTCGCCTCCACGTAGAGTTGATACATATTGTCCACAATTTGCATGTTCGCCTCTACGTAGAGTTGATACATATTGTCCAGAAGTAAAAAGTTCACCTCCACGTAGAGTTGATATATATTGTCCACAGTTAGCATGTTCGTCTCCACCTAGAGTTGATACATATTGTCCACAATTAGCATGTTCACCTCCACGTAGAGTTGATACATATTGTCCACAATTAGCATGTCCACCTCCACGTAGAGTTGATACATATTGTCCACAGTTAGCATGTTCGCCTCCACGTAGAGTTGATACATATTGTCCACAGTTAGCATGTTCGCCTCCACGTAGAGTTGATACATATTGTCCACAATTAGCATGTCCACCTCCACGTAGAGTTGATACATATTGTCCACAGTTAGCAATTTCGTCTCCACGTAGAGTTGATATATATTGTCCACAGTTAGCATGTCCACCTCCACGTAGAGTTGATATATATTGTCCACAGTTAGCATGTCCACCTCCACGTAGAGTTGATATATATTGTCCACAGTTAGCATGTCCACCTCCACGTAGAGTTGATACATATTGTCCACAATTTGTCTTCTGCTGCGATTGTCCTCTATGAATTTAGGTGTAGTCAGGACGTCAGGTTTGGTATTTCTGACTGATTTTTGCGTAAAGGCATGCTTTTCTTGTTATCAGTGTCCCCAACCATACAAGAGTTTCTTCTCCGACATCATCCATCGATACTTGAAGTTTAGATCATCAAGTTTAGATCTGCTTCAAGGCCACAAAATGAAAGTGATCATGACTTTTCCTGCAGAAAGAATTGACTTGAAATTCTTTAAATTTTGTATTTTGTCAACAGCCTACTGTTTCTACTATTTTGTCTAAGGTCTACTCTTTCTACTATTTTTGTCTACGGTCTACTTTTTCTACTATTTAATCCAAGGTCTACTTTTTCTACTAATTTGTCTACAGTCTACTTTTTCTATTAATTTGTCTACAGTCTACTTTTTCTACTAATTTGTCTACAGTCTACTTTTTCTACTAATTTGTCTACAGTCTACTTTTTCTACAATTCTTTACAATGTGTACTTCTTCTATTTTGTCTCTGGTCTACTTTTCCTTATATACTCTTCTGTAAAAAGAATAGTTTGGCTAATAGTCTGTCCATTATCTAGCTCCTCTACTATTCTCTTCAAGTTCTACTTTTCTAGTATAACATTCTCACTACGATTCGGACTCGGTAAGAATTATGGGAAATCAGACCCCAACTACACCACGTGACCTCGCATCCCAGTATTGTTGTATATAAACGAATTCATTTTAAAATCAACACAAAATGCTAAATCGAAGTTATATTATGCAACAAGTTAAGTTTAACAATAAGGAATATCAATATTATTATTAATTTTCACCAATAAATAACCATAGACTCACATAATTGAGTAAAATTGCAAAAAGCTTGCAGTGTTCTATCAAACATCTATATTTTCCGGCCCCTTTTTCTGATTTAGGCCAGGAACCCAGCCAGTTGTCTGGCCTAGTTATCTAGAGTTGGCTGTGGTCAGACGCTCCTATTTACTTAAGTATTCTTCTATGTATCGTTTAGCTATTTGATCATTTTCTTGTCTATTTTAGTGTTGATGAAATTGATTCTGTCTGATTTTGTCTTCTCCTCTTTGTTCAATAATCTTTGAGAGTTCTCTACTATCTGACACTTCTTATCGGTAGGAATTATTCTTTATTTCTTTACCTCATTCAGCTTTCCTCAAATTTCTTTCCTTATTTATCTTCTCTCTCTCTGTACACAAATACTATGCAAATGTTGCAAGTTTCGTTTCTAATTTTTCCTTTTCTGTTTTACAAAATAATGTTGAAGCCCATGAAAGAAAACAGTCCCAAAGCAACATCACTTGACCTCCGTGTATTGAATTTTAGTTATGACATTAGTTTCTTTGAATTGTCTTTAATACTCTGCAGCTGTTTTAATAAAGTCTCGAGTGGAAATCTGCTGCCTGCTTTTTGTGTGAGATGATTTGCATTGACAAGAGCTTTACCTTGGAGTGTCTTACTTTCTTTATTATCTGCGTGTGAATAATGACTATGTGTGCCTTCCGATTTCTTTGCTAAACTTGGCGTGGTGGAACAACTAGTATATCGATCTCATGCACAATGTTCACAAGAGAATTGTGGTTATGACAGGTTCAATAGAAACTGGAGCTATGGTTAGATTCAAAGACATTGTCGATTTTACTCTTAAATCATAAAAGTCGGTAACCATTTCCAGCTGAAAGTTAATCGTACCTGGATTTGTGAACAGGTAAGGTGGTTGTCTCTAGTTCCAAGTGTCGCCCTGTGTTGCCAGGGCCCATAGGGGAGCAAAGAATAGTAACACTACGACCTACAAGGCATGTCGTAAGAGGCGACTAAGGTATGTGACTAGGAAAGCTATTCTAGTAAATAAAAAGCGTCGCAGAAATCGGATGTGCTGACCTACTTGTAGGCACGTAACTGGAACAACGTACAATCGCTCTTAGGCTCGAATCACAAACTTCATCTTCTTCTTCTTCTTCTTAGCGTTCGCTCTTCACGGCCAATTTTATCATTATTATTGTGATATATCATTTTATCATTATTATTGTGATATATCATTTTATCATTATTATTGTGGTATATCATTTTATCATTATTATTGTGATATATCATTTTATCATTATTATTGTGATATATCATTTTATCATTATTATTGTGATATATCATTTTATCATTATTATTGTGATATATCATTTTATCATTATTATTGTGATATATAATTGATCTTTGACAAGAATGACTAACATTGCAATTTTATCATTATTATTGTGATATATAATTGATCTTTGACAAGAATGACTAACATTGCAATTTTATCATTATTATTGTGATATATAATTGATCTTTGACAAGAATGACTAACATTGCAATTTTATCATTATTATTGTGATATATAATTGATCTTTGACAAGAATGACTAACATTGCAATTTTATCATTATTATTGTGATATATAATTGATCTTTGACAAGAATGACTAACATTGCAATTTTATCATTATTATTGTGATATATAATTGATCTTTGACAAGAATGACTAACATTGCAATTTTATCATTATTATTGTGATATACAGGTGTTCAACATAAAAGTAGCCCAATTTACAGGCTTTTACTAGTCAATTGGGCTACTTTTATCTTGAACACCCTATATAATTGATATTTGACAAGAAAAACTGACGTTGCAATTTTATCATTATTATTGTGATATATCATTGATCTTTGACAAGAAAGACTGACGTTGAAACCCTGTGGAAATGAAACCCCTACTTTGTGTATGGTGTAGGTCAGAGAGTTACAGTTTTTCTTCTACTGTAAATGTTTTGAGTCTGCCTTGCTGACAGTCAGTCCCCAACGCTTCCTTCCTCGTGTGTACATGTTATCTTTTACAATCCGTTTCGTCGTATATTTTGGCTTGAGTCTGCGCCAAAGAGTCATTTGGACTGCATCCTTTTTTGACTAAGCGCGGCGTTTCTTTTTGTATCGTATGATGAACACATTAATGATATTTTTAACGTTGCAAATGTTTCTGACTGGGTGTGGTCGCTGCTGTTTAGTAGCATTAACAACCCTTCTAGGACTAGTCAGTGGGGACAGTCACTTGTCGGTCGCTTTGTATATTCATTGCTACTTTACGATCATTTTTTGTCTTATATTTGGGCATTATCTATGTCTATGAGCATGTCTACACTGTGCTCACTTTCTGGTTATGTGAGGTCGTTCCGGAATAGGAATATTTCTCAGTCATTAGGAACACATAAGCTTGTCACTTGCTACGGCCTTCTACTCGTGTAGGTCACCGTGAAAAGTGTCAGTCTTAGCTAATATTTGGATTTGGACGACCTGTCAAAACTTTACACTGTCGGCATTACTTTTCAGCCACTGTGAATTTATTCCGGAGAAGGAATATTCCCAACTTTTCCGAGACACGTGTCGGCGCTTAGTAATTTGCAGTTTCTACTCTGCATTTTTCCTGACCCTGTGAAATACTATACTAGGGATGCGCACAGATAATCCAGAGGGTCGTTTCAATCAACGCTACCAACGATACTGAAAATTTTGATCACCGCCAAACAGCACCCACCCCAGTCCTTCCGGGGATGTTAGTTGTTAAAAGCAACAGTACCTTGCCCGGTTGTCCCAGTGAAAGCAGTTTCGTTAGGCACTAGAACGCAACTTTAGGGGTTGCTCGCGGCCAACAGTACCCAATGAATCCATCTGTGCTTGATTTCTTATACGGAGTCTGCAATCTTCCGCTGTGTCGTCACGATGCGGTATAGTGCTCTCAGGGACCGTTGTCTCGTTTCCCATCGTTCTCATGGACTTTTGCCCCACAGCTGGCAATTTTAGTGCGGTCACTGACTCCGGAGGAGTTGTTAATCGTTCACAGACGGCTCGTACGCTGCTTTTTCTCACCTTTCCCTTTCATTTTAGAAACTTTTCCTCGGACATCGGCCAGGAGAGGTGTGCAATCTTTCAGGGTATTGGACATGTGTTACCTTTCTCTGCTTGCACTACTACCAATTCTTGTAGATTTTCCTCGATCCCTACCCTCTTAGCCAGACAGGATCCTCTGTCTGTTTTCAGTGTCACCACGTGGAGGTGGTGAAGGATCTTGATTTAGTGCCAGCTCACTAAACCTGGCGCTACGTTGTCCATATACGCCTTTGACCCCGGATCACAAACAAATCACAAAGAATGGTTAACAAGGGGTCGATATTGAGCTTTGGAAGAAGAAGAAGAAGTAGAAGAAGAAGCTCTATTGATACTCGGTTCGTAATGAAGAAATTAAGATATTTGTCAGAGATCCCTGATCACAATGTAGGTGAGATCAAGTTCTTAACGATAAAACGTAGGTCTCATGTACAAATTTAGCAAGTAAAAATATCATTAGAACTCTCCTTGGAAGAACTGGCGTAGCTGATGGTGGGGATCGCAAAACGTAAAGTTGCTTTTTTAGTGCCTAATAAAATGGCCTTCTTGTTTATTTGTGCTAAGCCCCAGCATTCACATCGTAACGGGAAATGATTGATTTGTTGGAGGGAATGGATATGCCGGGGGCATACAGCCATGGCCTGAGGGCAGAGAGTCTCATACTAGACAAGTAGATAGGATAGTAGAAGCGAGCTAGATAGTATAAGGAAACACCGTAGGGTTTGCACACCAAAGCTGTGCACTATGATGAGAATATCAGCACTAGAACGAGACTTTGACGTAGATTAGTTAGCACTGCCTAGCGACGATAGTGACAACAGAGAAGACCGATACAAACACTGGAACTGTTCGGACGTGTTTGAGACTACACCTAAGATCAATAAATAAACTTGCATGAAGTTAACAAGCATGTGTTTGTAATTGATAACCAATGTGTGCTTTCTACCATCTTGTCCACCAACAACAACTAGACCCACAACTATATATTGATTGATAGATTGGTTGGGCCATCATCATTGCACTTCGGTGGGTAACCATGTGGGTTCCGATCTCTTTCTTACACAGGAAGATCTCAGTTGCAGTGCACGAACCTCCGTAGCAGCAGCGAGTGTTCTCATAACGGAAAATACAGGATGGTTCTACAAATTTCCAAGTGTCGACACTCGTCTCGGAAAGGTTGAGTCAGTAAAGCTGCAAAGTATAACATGCTGTTTGGCCTAGATCCAAGCCCAAATATAGAGCGTACAAAAATTATTAACTAGTTTTGAACATACGATGCAAATAAAGCCAAAAATGTAAGGGATTGTCAGGCGAGACAAGCTCAAACATTTCCTGTGGCCGAAAATTTCGGATGCGCCTGTTCTACACTTGCAAGGTTCTAACGGAGACTAGTCACTCTTGGCAAAGATAAAACACATACAAAGAGTGATTAACATGGCCGAGAAGAACGAACGAAAACAAACCAAGAAAAACAGGAGAATGATATGCTGATTAAATAACTAATTAATACAAAGTATATCAAGTGCGATCTTTAAGCTTATGAATCTCAATGGCGAAATGGTTAAGTCGTTTGCCTGTCATACTGAAGAGTACGGGTTCGAATCCGGACCGAGATGCATGTGCAATTTTAATGAGGTCCCTAGAATCGTTGACGGAGCTACAGTGTTCGTGCTTTGTGCAATACATTCTGCAGATGGTATATCATATCTGCCGATAGGGAGAGGGTCACATGGTGAAACCAGGGACAATGAAGTCAATCCTTCGCCTTTGGAGCCATTTTGTTAAGTTGTTGTCCTGGCGTAGTATATCAGTGGTGAACTGGAATTACTTGACAGAATGTGGAACTCTTGGATTCAGCCATAAAATAGAAGAGTGGTGACATGCCAAGATTGCAAAACATAACAAAGAATAAAACATAGAATTATGAATAAGAAAATGATAATTCTATTCTAGTTTTATTGGGCGTTTGTAGCTTAAGTTGTAGTGAGCTCGTTCACAACCCAAGTGTAACTGGTTCAAACTCCACTGTCGGTAGTTTGGAATCAAATTATTCTACGTGGAATTTTACGAACGGTAAAAATAGACATCACTGTTCATAAAGCAATGGAAGACTACTGAACGCATAAGTGGTACCTAGACAATTGACGACTCGTTTACTGTGGTTGACGCGAAATTATGTAAAGGCTATGCCACGATTTTCACTTTTCGATTTTCAAGAAAGTGTTATTGGTAACTAAATATAGTTTGTTATGATAACACAAAGAAATGAGGACCTTCTTTCCCAGCAGAAGAAGAACAATGTGACACCATTTGGTCGACATATTGTTAATTGTTACTTCTGTCGATATAGACAGAACACGCGTTTGTCGCAGGACGTCCATGCACCCACTAGTCCTCAACATCATTTCATACGTGTATGCACTTAGCCTGACAATGAATAAACTCACTCCTAGAATCTCAGGGTGGACGCTGATAGTGACAATAGGTAAACAAGGGCATGAGTGCCCAGGGGCGAATCTCTCTCGTGCGTACTGTTCTGGTGACAAAATGTTTTATGCTTCATTTGGCGAGCTAGAAACGAGTTTTCGCGAGGCTATGAATCATATTATGACAGACGCCAGTCGGGTGAATAGTGTGGTAAACTTACGCTAAGCGTATCAATAGCAAACCTTAAACTGAAGCGGAAGTGCGACAATAGGGGTCTCATGTTGTCCACGTGTGTGGTTTGGTCTCATCTAGCGGACACGTGCTGGTCGATGCTGGTCAATGTGGCAAAAGGATGCTACGATAATTGGTTATCCTGTTGATGATGCTGTGAAGGTAAACAAACTAAAATTTAGACATGCACTTTTTTAGTGCACTCGATGGATGTGCAACATGTTACTTAGAACCGTAAATTCAAGAAATGAAAAGACCGGCGGAGAACTGACCATCGTGAGGACTAAAGGTCAGTGACAATTGTTCGATGATGTATCTTTAATGGCTGCGACCTTTAGCATGGACACAAGTATGTGATCAGATCACAGATTAGCGGTCACTTTGTGACACGTGACCAAATATGTCGACCAGCGGGTTTAATGTAGCACCATAATAGGGGTTTTCCACAAATTCCATGAACTTTTCGGTTGAAAGAGAGTTCTCCACCACTATAAACCTGATGCACACCGCCTCTTTGACATTTCGTGTAATGGATATTTCCGTAAAAACACAAAACAAAATCGTGCAGTCTGTTAATGATGTTTCTCATTTTTGAACGTGTGTTATATTGTTGTTACTTTTCCGTTTCAAATTAAACGATGTGACGTCATAAACTTTCTGAGTCATTGCATTTTGAAACTTGATAAGTGCCTTTTGGTCGAAACGTCGTTGTGTATTGTTATTGTTTTTGTACTTTGTAAAACTACAGTGCTTTGTTTTTACGTGTTTCGCCATTTTGAAATAGAGAATTGTTGACTTAGAATATTAAATTTTGTAAATAGCACATCATGAAATTTAAACTTTAATTGCTCAATCACTTTCGTTTTGTCATAACAAAGTCAGAAAATGTGTTATCATTTAAATCAAATTATTGTTTCGCGTTATATTTTTTTACTCTTCTTACATATTTCATTGCATGTTTTTCTCACACACACATTTTGACTTCTTAATCTTCTTGCGTACGTACGTTATGAATTCTGGCGTAGCCATGTTTGGCGCTTCTGACTTGATTTTTGTGTGATTACTTGCTTTCCTTGTTATCAGTATCCCTCGCCATTCCGGAGTGCATTCTCAGGCTTCAGATGTAATTTTGACTAATTTACGAGATTTCAAAAAACGTTCTTCTTTTAATTTCTTTCTGTTTTTTTTAAAAATCCTTGTTCTTCAAATATGTCTTCTCTTTCATACAATTTATATCTATCCACCTTACTGTATCTTCCATCTCATTCCACTAACCCAAAAATCATGATTTTCTCGAAATATTGTTATCTGGCTACACCAACAAAAATGTTCACGATCCGCCACTGATTGAATTATACCAACACTGACTTTTCTGTACAATATGCTTGAGCTGTTATTTGGAGGCAAGATCTCAAGAAGTCTATATATATATATATAAGACTGACAGTTCTACCCGTTCTTAGCACGGGAATTGATTTTATTCAGAGTCAGTTCTATCTTTGCACATGAAATTTATGTAGTGCTCATAATTTGACACGATGTGACTGACAATTTCAATGTGAAACAAGCAGATTAAATAAACATGCCCTGTTACATATCAAAAATATAACATCACAATCAGCTGATTTTCCATTAATAACAAAATGTTTTCTCATTAAACAAACTAATGTTTTGAATAGCCTAAACTAAAAATTGTCAGAATTTGACACGCTGTAGTTGACAATTTCATTGCGAACACAAATATATTAATTAGACAAGCCCCGTCTCCTGTTACCCGTATAACATCAAAATCGGCTGCTTTTCCATAATAACAATTTGTTTTCTCATTAAACAAACTAATGTTTTGAATAGCTTAAATAAAGCTTGTCAAATGCGAATGATTCACTACTTACAATTGGCAAATTCATAAAATACTATGGCAGTAATCCGGATCAAACTTACATTAGACATATGACAGGTATATCAAAACCAGATATGTTGACGGGTACTTATAGCATCAAATAGAATCAAATATATTGGTATTCATAACATATGTTATATATATATATATAGATTATCTTAATTGCACCTGGATTTCCATTGTGATTAATTTCGTATCCACATAAACAACGAGCTCCGTAGCTCCAGAACACGTGAACAGAATGGCGCTGTAGAGATTCAAACCCACGACCTTCAGATTGCAAGATAAATGGCTTGACCACTTCGTCACACATACTTCCGTAGAATGGGAGGGGAGGAGTCAGGGTGGAGAGATAAGACCTTTCTGTCTTTTTAAATTAATAAATGATAATGCATATTTTAAATTTTAAACTACACTTTAATTTTAATTTTTTTTTACAGTAAACTCCTTTTGTTTGAGAACAATGAATTTAATATATCTGTATTAACTAACACTTTCTACGGTTTTTTTCTGCTGAAACAATTCAACCGAATTACTGTATTTAACCGCATAAACACACCCGCGTTTTTTCGTCTTCAAGGACTTTGAAATGATTGAATGAGTTTGAGTATTAGGGTGTAACTGTTAATGATATTTGCTGGCTACAAATCAAACCACTTCTTATGCTCCTTCGTCCGCCTCTATAGACTCAACAGCACTTGAACGGCAATCTCGATCATCGCCATTAAAGATTGAAACAATCAATGAGGTGTTAGGAAGAAGGGGCGGAAGATATGTGGTGACTTGTTATTTCTGGTAGTCTTGTCGGTAGTACTAGCAGCAGATGCCACGTCATAAGTCACTCTGTTCCCAACACCAGCAGCCGATTAGAGGAACACACAAGCAACACTCTAACTCTGCCCATATTCCTATCTTAAGTTGGTTCACGTGCTTGTTACTCAACAACTGCAAGTGTAATACGGGTAGGATTCCTGCAATTTGAAGACAACTCTTAAACAATAAATGGAAACATAGTGCCTATAAATAGCAACAGCTGCAAGCTGAGGTCACATTTTTCTTGGAGAAGAACCCCGTCTTGGCGAAAGTGCCTCTTCAGTTTATGGGACAGGGTTGCTAGCAACTCGGAAATGGCACAATCTTTTTTTTTTTTTAATTTCGTTCATGCTGGTACAAGTTTTTAAGAGGCCCACATGTGGCATGCCAGCACAGTGGACAGTTTAATGGAAATAAGGAAATCTGCGAGTGAAATTTTAGAAGTCAAAAGAAATTAGAATTAAATATTAATCGGCTGCACCAAATAATGTGAATATCTATGGCGAAGTAGTTAGCACATATGCTTTGCGATGTGAAGATTGTGGGATTGAATCTGGATCTCGTCGTTCATTTCACATGTAGATTTTGTTAGGAGAATCCTAGGGTTGTTGCGGACTAAGGACTTCGTTCTTTGTGCAATACTCTCGGTACATGGCTTGCCGTTTCTACCAAGAAGGATAGAACCATATGAGGAAATTTGCTGCTGTCATGAGTCAATAATTCGTATTTAGATCTTTTAGTCAAAATAATGACATTCACATATGTATTTTCTTTTTCTTTTAAGCAATTCATTTTTTTATTCGTCTGCTATAAGCCCTGGAGACTAAATCCGCTGACAGCACAGTACAAAACTTAACAAGAGAACTTGTTCAACTTTTACAAAAGACAGAAATTCACTTACAGTATATTCCATCTCACTGTGGCATTGCAGGCAATGAGAGTTCCGTTGTCTTAGCTAAGGAGGGCAGTACCAAAGAGCAAAATCTACCAGCCCCTGTCTTTTCAAAAGGTCAAAGCCCTCATACAGAGAAAATCTGCAGTAGACTGGAAGACAAACATTGGATATGATTATGGAAAAGACTCTCTCAACGACCTAAGAAGAACAGACCAGGTAATTATATTTCGACTACGCACCGGACACTGCAGACTCAGCAAACACTTATATAGACTAGGAATAAGTCAAACAGTTCTCTGCCAGTGTCAGCAGGCTGAACAGACACCGGAGCATATTCTGCAAGACTGTCCTCTCCTGAGTGAGCTGAGAAGCAGCATGTGGTCACGTCCAGTCGACCTGTAAACTAAGCTTTGGGGAAACCTGACAGACCTGAAGCTGACAGCCTAGTTTGTGGTCCACAGTAAATTAAGCGCATGACCAGAGATCGCTGAAGACGAAGATTCGCCTGCTATGAAATCAGGCGCAGTCTTGTCGTATAATATAGCGCTTCTGGCTGGGGTTCTTTTTGGGAGGAAGGGGGTGTGAAAACTTGATTTTATTGTCACCATTGCCCCTCACCATTCGGATGAGCGGTATTCCAACTTCAGAAGTACGTGTAATTTATATCTCCAAGTAAAGGGTCAAGGTCTCATATAGTCCAAAGGAGTACTAACGTGCACACCGATAATTTTTGACCCAGCTATCCTCAAACATCGGCATTTCCATGGTAAATGGTCGCTGCCGCAGTAAGTTATCAACTTCGACCCCATAACAATTCATGCAGTAGCTTGTATGTATCAAAACTTTGCTCCCATATCACTTCTTATAAACAGGTCACTGCTATATGCAAGGTACCCCGCAATAGATATATCTAACTGTATTTCAACTATCACGTATTACACGATCTTCACATTTAAATTCCACTCATTCTCTTCCCAAGAATATAAACCCTTCTAATATTGACTTCTTCAGACCGTCATGGACTTCTTAATAGATCTGTATTCGTTGTAAAAATATCTGTTATTCCATAATTTCTTAGTATGTTCCATACAAATATTCTGTTTGTGAATCATTGATACGTTCTTTAACAAGAATTCTCATTGTATTTTCTTACTTCTACTTCCACAGAATTTTCATTCAGAATTGCCATGTACCTGCATTGTTAGTGAATGTTTTTCTCATTGTTGACTTTTCTCTAGTTGAGTTTTCTTCTTTCTCGAACGTTCCATATCGACTACTAGTAAAACCACTCTTTGTGATTTGTATATGATCTGAGCCTTCTTCTTCGTTTCTTTCCGTTCGTTCTTTACGACCAATTGTAATCCCTTTGTGTGATGTTTAAACTTTACCAAGAACGTGTATACTTTGCATATTGGTTTGGTAGACCCCTAATCTGAGCCTAAGAGCGATTGTACATTGTACCAGTTATTCGTCTACAAGTAGGCCAGCACATCCGATTTTATAGCGCTTTTTATTTACTAGGGTAGCTTCCCTAGACCTCTACCTCAGCCCCCTCTCACGACATGTCGTGTAGGTCGCAGTGTTATTATTCCTTTCTCCGCTTGCGAGCCCCAGCTTCACACAGGTGTTCTAGTTCAGTAAACAATAATATTTCATCGAATAATATTCCTAACCACTAATGTCATAATTTGATGAAGTTGTTTTAGTGCATACATTACAGGGTCTCTCACTAAGACATATGTCAATGTGTGGTTGTATTGACTTTATTTGTTGAGATGTTCTTCTGTGATAACTTGCAGCGCAGTTAACAATGAGCATATACAAATTGTGAAAACATGTTTACAATTGAGATATTTCAGGTTACGCCTTTCTTTGAATAAATCAAAAAAGTCTCTCTGTTGCAGAAACAGATATAATTGTATATCTTTTCGATTCATTTCAACCTTTGAATGAAGTACTTCTCAGAGGCCGTTATCTGCCTTAGTTACGTGGGGTTATAATTAAAATGTCTTATCTGAATTCTTGATGGGTTAATATTCAATTCTACCGGCCATTATGCGCCATCTTGTCATCTGATTTCCTATCTTCTGCAAAATCAGTATTTGGTTGTTTTTTTTATCGAAAACCTCACAGCAGCTTAAGCAGTGCCTCTAGCGTTGTGTCTGGTCTTTTGTTGATTTAATTTAACGTTTACAATGCAGGTTCGTTTATTTTAATTAGTGGCATACTGAATACATAAAGCAGAAAAACTCTTTGTTTAGATAGCAATTATAGAGAATTTGGAGAACATAAAGGTGATTACTAAAATATTTATGTTTATTCCATTCATGCAGTCAACCATACAAAAGTTTATTTTTAATATCATTATCTTCTTCTAGTTCATTGTTTTGTTTCTTGGAATTACCACAACAGAATGTTTTTCTTATTTTACAAAGGATAAAATCTCAGTACTGTTGTGAGTCTACCCTTTCTAATGACATCTTCAAAGATAACAAGCGCTGAAAACAAACAAAAAAAGCATACAATAGTCAGTTCGGAGGTCAAACGAATACCTGTGGGAGTCTATGGAAAAAGTTGTTAAAACGTTCGTTTGTTTGCTACGAATTCAGGTGTAGCCATGGCGCCTGTAAGGGCGCTTCTGTCTGATTTTTACGTGAAGACTTTTATATTACATTGTTAAATGTCTATGTCTCACATCCATAAATGTGACTAGGAATACGCATGCTCTTAGTATTCTTATCGTTGTTTGTTTTTCCTATCAACTCTATTCCATACTATCCGGCGTCTCTGTGGTTAAGTGGTTAAACCCTTTGCCTTGTGAGTCGAAGGTCGTGGGTTCGAATCCGGACCGCGCCGTTCTGTTCAAGAGTGCAAATTTTTCCAGAGACCCTAGGATTGTTGCTGGAGCTACGGAGTTCGTGCTTTGTGCAATACTCTTGCAGCTGGGATGCCATTTCTGTGGAGAGGGATCGAGCCATATGGGGTAAAACTCGGTGCAATGAAGTCAATCCTTCGGCTTTAGCACCTTTTAAATCCAAACTATCCCTAGTTGTCTAAGTTTTTGTAAGGCTATGCTTGTTCTTCTTTTCATTTACTTCAAACTATTTTCTTCTACTGTTAGCAATGAAGCGTGAAATTCCAAACATTTGACATATTATATTTTCTCCCCCTTAATACAACATGCTGGCGTCTGTGGCTTAGGGGATAGTGACTCGGTCTATTAACTCCGACGTTCTGAGTTTGAATCACGCTGCAGACAGTTGTAAACTGTTTCGTGTTGATTTTTACAAAGGACGATGGCACCACCCGTTCAGAAAGCAATAGCAAACTACTGAACGTAATAATGCCTAGAAAAACCACAAACAGTGTTAAAAAGCTGCGAGTTGATTCGCAAAGTCCTGTAAAGGATATGCAATTTTTTTTTTTAATACAACATTCACTTTGTCATGCTTGTTTTATCAATTGTCATTAATTGGGATGTTGCTCCATTGAGAAATAAAATATATATTTTGTTTCTCGCTTTTCTCATGTATTGCCATTAATTTTATAATCCCTTTTTACGATGTCGACAGTAAGACTGTTTCGTCAGCCCAACTTAGTTCAGGTATTTCTCTTACTCCGATTATAAAAGGATCGTATTGTTCTTTTCCGCTATTTTCATTAACATTCATCATAATGTTTTCAGCATATATGTTCAACAAATATATACTAGACTAATGTATTAACACAATGTAACCTAGGGAGAAACAAGAGTTACCACATTAGGAATACACTATGATGTACTCAAATGTCGAGAGTAGCTATAGTAAACTTCTTAGTGCACTAGCTTCGTAAGATCCAGGGTTCATTTCCACAGTGATTGAACAATTTTTTTCAGATCGTACAGGCTCTCAGGCCTGCCTAGATGTATTTATGTACCAGAAAAACAAAAAAGTAAAATACGGCAGACGTGTGTTCTTGTTAACTAAGTTGACGTGCTTTGTAATCTGTTTAGTTTGCGCATTGAACGTATGTTGCACCTACGTTAAGCCCCTACAATATGAAAGACAGGCCCATCCGAATATCTGCCACAGTGTATGTATATTACTAATCACAGCACAAAAGTTGTACAGAGAGGTAACTATGATTTTACAAACAACAAAAAACCACACTTTGAAGTACCCCATCTGGAGTTATACTGTAGCCTGGTATGAGATATGTTTGGTCATAGATAGGACGTGCCAGTTTTAAATATTGTGTTAAGAAAAATTATGAATTCTTCTTCTTCTGCAAAGGCCCGCTGTCAATTCAACAAGTAGTCATGACGTCTGGTATTGCGCTTCTGACTGAGTTTTGAGTGAGGTCTGCTTACCATTTTACCGGTGCCCGTCGCCATGCGGTGAGTCTTCGCTGTCTTCAGAGGTACTTGAAATTTAGATCCTTCAAGTGTGATTGTTATGAATAGTTCAATTGTTTTGGTGCTAACTTTCTTGATGTATGCAAAGATATATTGACACAATAAGGAAATGATAAAGATGAAGATGAATTTATTTCAATGATGATGTTGGTACTGTTGATGATGATGAGGTTAATGATAACGATGAATTTGATAATAAAGATGAGAATGGTGACATTAACGAAAATTTTGATCATGGTGCTAAAGATGATGGTAACGATGGTGATGATGTTAATGATAATGATGTTGATTATGAGAATATCTTCTTCTTCTTCTTCTTTGCGTTCGTTCTTTACGACCAATTTTAATAAATTTTGTGATTTGTTTGATCTTTGCCAAGAACGTGTATACATTGCACATTGGTTTGGTAGGCCCTAAACGCATAGACTTCTACACGCTTAGGACACATGCATCCGATTTCAGCCAAACCTCCTTAGTCGCCTCTTACGACATGCATGGCAGCTAACAGTGGTTCTATTCTTTACACCCCAAATTTGGGCCCCGGTAACCACTCGGGCGTTATGAGAATATAATAATGATGTTGTTGGTGAGGATGATAATGTTGTTGATGATTGTGACGAGGATGTAACAGAATACAATATCAATTTTCATATGTAAGCAAACAGAAACAATACATATGTGATGAATCAACTGTAACATCACCAAAAAATACTGAAAACAACCTCAAAGAATTGATTAATATTGTACTGGTCACTCACAATTATCCACGCATATTTTCTCAGTGACTTAATGACTTAATGAGTATGCTCGAGAAGGTAGTTTCAGTCTGGTCTCAGAGACTTCTTCTACTTCGAACGCTCCATATCGAACACTTGTTAACCACTCTGTGTGATTTGTATGTGATTTGAGCCTAAGAGCGATTGTACGTTGTGCCAGTTATGCACCTACAAGTAGGACAGCATATCCGATTTCTGCGCTCCCTTTTTATATACATTCCTAGGGCCTACATCAGTCGCCTCTAACAACATGCCTTGTAGGTCGCAGTGGAACTATTCTTTGCTTCCCTTGAGGGTCCCAGCACCACACAGACGGGCTCGGAGACAATGGATGGAGTTGCTGAGGAGGTCTAGGATTATATAAATAAGTTTTATTTTTATGCCAGGGCATGCAGATGTACGAGGAAACGAACGCGCCGATACACTTGCAGGTATGACTGCTGTAAAAGCGGAGAGCAAATTGACCAAGTTGTTATTCTAAATTCCCTAAGGGCGAGAGGATGTCTAAACGATTCAAGTAATAATGCTGAATCTACAACTCGAACCAGACTTCAAGAATTCAAAGTCAAATGTGGTGTAGCTAGACAAGAGCGCTATACTGGCAGCCAAAGAAGAATAGTATTGAATGTATTTGAAAATAGATGTCGGCGAAAAATAATGAACATAAAATGGAACGGTCAGGAGAAGTTATGAAATCAGAGAAATTAGTCAATCATTAGTAACAACTGTTATGAAAAAATGAGAAGATGAAGGTATGTTGCACACCCTTTGTGAGGAAAGGATCAAAGAATATCAAAGCAGGCAATGAAGTGGGATGCTGGGGCTCTGAGAAAGAGAGGTTGACATAAGGAGACCCTGAAACAAACGTTGCTGAGAGAGGCAAGAAATATTGGTCTCAGTTACATGGAGGAGTTTGGGCGAGTTGCACAGGATAGAGTGGTATGGAGAAATTGCTTGCGGCATGCGGAGATCAAATCACTTATTGATCACTTTGATTCGATGTGCAGTGATGATGATCCGACAACTAAACTCACAATTATATTATAAGCTTTATTCTTATCCTACTATTTAATACAAACAAAATATGAGGTGATGGACGAAGATTATAACACAGGACTAAACAAAGGAGACTGGGATATAGAAACACAGAAGATAATAATAGTCAAACGTCTAACATCAGTCCGATATAATAGATTTGTCCTAAATACTTGATATGAGTAATAGCCATACATCAGTACTGGCTTGTCTGACGACAGCTGTACAAGTGTTAACTATTTCGTATCAGGTTTAACAAGACAGTTACACAAGAAACTAGTGAAGACATCACCCATTGACCTGAAACTAGAGATTACATGCTGACAAAACCGGTAACTACACGTAACACAGAATATGGTGATATCATTAACAGTT
This sequence comes from Arion vulgaris, assembly GCA_020796225.1. NCBI lineage: Eukaryota > Metazoa > Mollusca > Gastropoda > Stylommatophora > Arionidae > Arion > Arion vulgaris. The sequence continues at coordinate 64,849,538 of CM036757.1, read as the reverse complement.
TCGAACAAACAGAAATGTCAAGATGTGAGCGTTTAACTTTGGATTTGTCTATCATTTGTTACAGCTTGTGACTAATGTCTTCTTAGTGAAGGTTTCTTGTGAAGGATGGAGATTTCCTTAATCATTAGTAGCGAAATGGAAACATAGGTGTCTCAAGGAGATCAATCAGATCAAACGTCTTGTCGGCTTTGAATGAACTTTGTGATTCCTTTGAAGAGAAAATATTCTTCCTCTTCTTTTGTCGTCACAATGTTACCAGGTTGTTGCCCAGTGTCGGGAATTTATGCTTTTGTCTTGCGCTGCTTTAGTGGCTTGGGTGGTAGTTATTTTTGCTTTTTTTTTTATAGAATTCTGCTATGCCATCTAACCCTCATTTTCGTGGTCTTTTTTCTCGTCTTATTTCTTGATGTTCTGTTGTAGAATACTGTGAAATTTGATTACATTTTTATTAAGTGACCAAAGCACTTTACCCTTTGTTTCCCAATGTAGTTCAAGCAAGGTTTTGTCACAAATTTCTTTCTTATGCTGGTGTTGGAGACTCTTTTCTCTTTTCTGCTGTTGTTGCAACTTTTCGTAGGCATCACATTTAAGATGTAGTTATTTTTTGAGACTGTGCTGTGCTCATTGCTCATGTTTGACTCTGGTAACACAAAGTAGGCATGAAAATGTGGTTGAGCGTTTGTTGTTTAGCTGTCGGTGAGATATTTGGGTTCTTTAAAGAGCTGATAACTACAACATTTGCCTTTTCCACTCTAGCTTATATCTCTCTGTTTAGTCTTCTATCTTCTATGAATATGTTTCCTAAGTATTTGAATTCTTGCACTTGATTTTACGATTGCATTTGAAGAACGATTTACTTTGTGCCAGTTATGCGCATACAAGTATGCCTGCATATCCGATTTCTTCGATGCTTTTTTATTTACTAGAGTAGCTTCCATATGTCCTACATCAGTCGCCTCTTACGACATGCCTTGTATGTCGCAGTGGTACTATTCTTATGAGAATAAGAAAGTTGAAGTATTTTTAAACATATAAACACACACGATGGGTTGGAGTAGACCATTATGAAAGGAAGAAACTTTCAAGAAAAACTAACATAGAGTTTGGGCAGGACGGTGCGGTATATTTTCTCAGTATGATGCAAGTCTTCGAAATGCCTACCCTTAAATGTTTTTTCATTAAAATAACCTTCAATTGTGATTTTGATTTCGTTGCTTACGCCACCCCTCTTACGGGGCCACCTGATGCTGCCGCCTCTTTGTATCATTGAACGGCACGACCCCGAGTTTGGAAAAAGTCAGCCCCATATTCCATTGTGAAAGCTGATCGAAAAAAATCATATAAATCTTGGTAATAAGTTAGTCCTATATTCTTCTACTTCTTCCTCGAAAGCTCCATACTAACCATTTATTAAACTACTATTTGTGGTTTGTATGTGATCTGAGCCTAAGAGAGATTGTAAGTTATGAAAATTTCGCGCCTACAAGTAGGCCAGCACATCCGATTTCTGCAAAGCTTTTTATTTACTAGGGTAGCATCCCTAGATCCCTACCTCAGCCGCCTCTTACGACATGCTTTGTAGATCGCAGTGTTACTATTCTTTTTTTCCCTTGCCAGCCCCGGCAACACACCGGCGAGTTCTATATTTGATTTTGAGAGAAAAGTAGTAAAGAGAGAAAGGAGAGAGAGAGAGAAAGGAGAGAGAGAGAGAGAGAGAGAAGAATAACAAGAAGAAGAGGGAAGAGAATACAACAATGGATTGAGACTATGAGCGATCTGTGTCTAATAATTCACTCTCCAACGTGCAATAATTCACTTTCCAAAGTGCAATAAATTGCTACCTTCAATCATAGTTGACATGAAGAGAGCTACAAGATTGATACAATACTTTGAATGTGATACAATATCATATTCAGAGGTGAGAATATGAAGAAAAAAAAACTGCGAAATAATTTCACGTTTCTTAGTTTCACAAAACAAGAATACGTCCGGAACATCACATTAAATGGGATCTTCTGCAGTGGACACAGCTTTTCAGAATTGTTGGTAGCTTGGCACACGACTCAACGGAAGGTTCTCCACAATTCAGTATGACAAATGAGCAACGATTTTCCACGTTACTTCAGTTTGTTCTCATCTCCAAATGTCCTACCATTATACTCGAACGATCTTTGCGGAAGCGACCGTACCATCAATCATAGTGAATTTGCCAAGGGGAACTTCTAGATCCAAGCATTTATACAGTCCACGTACCCTAACACCGGAACATTTGTTAAATTCACATACCTTAACACCTAACATTTATTCACGCCACCTACCACATTTTTACCCTAACATTCAAACAATAGTTTATACGACATACCCTAACATTTAAACAGTTATTCATACCACATACCCTAACATTTAAACAGTTGTTCATAACACATACCCTAACATTTAAACAGTTGTTCATACCACATACCATAACATTCAAACAGTTGCTCATACCACATACCCTAACATTCAAACAGTTGTTCATACCACATACCCTAACATTCAAACAGTTGTTCATACCACATACCCTAACATTCAAACAATTGTTCATACCACATACCCTAACATTCAAACAATTGTTCATACCACATACCCTAACATTCAAACAGTTGTTCATACCACATACCCTAACATTCAAACAGTTGTTCATACCACATACCCTAACATTTAAACAGTTGTTCATACCACATACCCTAACATTCAAACAGTTGCTCATACCACATACCCTAACATTCAAACAGTTGTTCATACCACATACCCTAACATTCAAACAGTTGTTCATACCACATACCCTAACATTCAAACAATTGTTCATACCACATACCCTAACATTCAAACAATTGTTCATACCACATACCCTAACATTCAAACAGTCGTTCATACCACATACCCTAACATTCAAACAGTTGTTCATACCACATACCCTAACATTCAAACAATTGTTCATACCACATACCTTAACATTCAAACAATTGTTCATACCACATACCCTAACATTCAAACAATTGTTCAGTTCAAAGACAAGTAAACATTGTGTCTTAGCAACACCACTCTTCGAAGAACACTCTCCATAATAGTCTTCTAAGACCACTCTTCGAAGAACAATCCAACAAGAAAGTAAACTATTGGGATGTAAAACCATACGAGATCTTCAACTGCTAGCAACGAACCGCATCACATGGAGATCTAAAACCTCTGCCCTATGTGCCGCCTTTGGCACGAAAGGAACAAACTAACGTAACAATATTTCTCGAACGATGTTAGAGCTGATATCTCGCGGTATTAAAGTCATCAAACAGCTGTGTAGAATGAAAGAATGGTCCACTAACAGTCGTATGTAATTGCTCATTGGTATATATTAGATCATGTTTAATATAGTGTTCTTTTTATCTCTAACGCTCCATATCGATCGCGTGTTACTCTTTGTGATTTGTATGTGATCTGAGCTTAAGAGCAATTGTACGTTGTGCCAGTTTTGAGTCTAAAAGTATGCCAGCACATCCAATTTCTGCTACCCTTTTTTATTAACTAGGGTAACTTTCTAGGCCACTACCTTAGGCGCCTCTTACGACATGCCTAGTGGGTCGATGTGTTACTATTCGCTGCTCTCGTTGCGAGCCTCGGCAACCACCGAGCCTAAAATATTATAAATTGTAAAGTATTACTATTTTTTTGGTCCGATCCAGAAGCACTTGAGCTTTTCAGCTCTTCGGCTCTTTGTCATGGACATCGTAACCTTTCGGCTCGGTGTCACGAACACCGTAAATCTGGGGAACCTATAGTTTTTCTGCCAGTCCGCGGAGGTGAACCCGCACTTACAGAGGACTAGTCACCCGTAGTCCAACGCGCTACAAACACGCTGGGCGCGCGGGCTAAAGTATTATTAAAATAGTATGATCAACAAATAAACAATGTACAGGTATTAAGAGCTTCCAAAAAAAAAACAATTAGACAAACACAGGATTCGAACCACTTACCTTCATTTCTTACGACACCCATCGCCTAGCCTAGCAATACGAGCGTCCTTAGGAACACAACCAGCGAGCCATAGGTTCTTGCACAAAAAACTTCTTCTTCTCATCTATTAAAATATGACTATTGTTAGTTCTTCTTCTTCTTGAGTTCATCTTATCTTATCTTATCTTAACCACATTTGCCGTGAAGCGTCGTGGGAGAGTTAGTTTCTATCTTGTGCCAGGTGTGTTGCGCTTGACGTTGTCAGTCCATGCTTTCGCAGGGACTCTGAAATGTTATCTATCCATCTTGTTCTTGGCCTGCCTCGTGCTCTGCGCCCTGAGTGTCGATTATTATAGGCACGTGATGGTAGTAAATGTGGTTCCATTCTCATTAAATGGCCGAACCACTTGAATCTTTGCTTCTCGATGTACTGTATGCATGGTATAGTACCAACGATGCTTCTGATATTCTCGTTTCTCACTCTATCTCGCCTTGTAACGTTGACAGCTTTTCGTAGACATCTCATTTCACATGTTGTAATCTTTCTTTCTTGTGTCTTAGTCAGGGGCCATGTTTGGCACTGATAGCAGAGAGTTGGAATAAATATGCAGTTTATCAGTTGTCGTTTGACTGCCATGTTAATGCTTGGATGTTTTAATAGTGGTGACAGTTGGTATGTCACTGCATTTACCTTCTGGCATCTAGTCTCGATTTCTCTGTCCATCTTTCCATCTGCTGTGAATATACTCCCGAGATATTTGAATTCTGGAGTCTGTTGTATTTTGACATTATTCACGTGTATATTTAGTTGACCTGTTGACCTGCTTATTGTCATGACTTCTGTTTTGGAGGTGTTAATTTTCATGTCATATTTTTCGCATGTGGCTTGCAGGGCATTTATGTGTTGTTGAAGTTTGTGTTCGTTGTTGTAAATTATACTCTGATCATCTGCAAAGAGTAGTTCGTTTATTAAATTGTAGTTGTTATCGAGGTTGTTATCTGTCTTGGTTTCTTGCGTTATCCTGTCTATGTAAATATTGAAAAGTATAGGCGAAAGCACACATCCCTGCCTTACTCCTGATGATAATTCAAATTCGTCTGTCAGGCCGTCGCTTGTTCGTACTACGCTTGAGCATTTTTGGTATAGCGCTCTAATATTGTCTAATAGTTGGCCCTGAATTCCATATTCACTTAGTATGGTCCATAGTTTGTTTCTGTTTATTCTATCAAAGGCTTTTTCTTGGTCTATGAATGCTAAGTTGAGCTGTTTGTCATATTCTATGGTGTTTTCGCTGAGTTGCCTTAGTGTGAACAGGGCATCAGTGCAACTCTTTCATTTTGAGTTCATTCTTTATGAATTCAGGTGTAGTCATCGCCACTGGTATAGCGCTTCTAACTGATTTTTGCATGAAGGCCTGCTTACCTTATTATCAGTGTTCCTCACCATACAGGCGTGCCTTTTCCTACTTCAAATATATAATGTTAGTTTAAAGTTACAATATTTAGTTTGTGTTCAAAAGTCTAAGTAAAGAATTGACTTCATTGCAGCGTGTGTCTACCCTATATAACTCGGTATACTCTCCGCAGAAATGGCATGTCAACTGCCGAGAATATTGCACAAAGTACGAGCCCCGTAGCTCTCTGGCGACATTCCTAAGTGTTTGGAAAAATAAACTAATAAACAGAACAGTGAGGTCCGGAATCGATCTCACGACATTCAGAACACATGGCACCGCTTTACGACTTAGCCACAGATACTTCAACGTTTGTGTATTATGTGTATTACTGAATTTTCTATATAGATGTCGGGTGGCAAATAGTATTTTTTCTCTCTGCCGTTATTGACTTTACTTTCAGGTAAAGTATGATATAGCGTCACGATAGCCTGGAAAGAACATTACTAGAGGGCAGGGTCCCAGGACGCAGAGGCAGACCAAGAAGAAGATGGCTACAAGATATTAAAGAAACCATGAATATGACCATCGACGAAGTGGGTGAACTGGCAGAGTGAATTTCAGATGTGATACAAAGAGAGCAACGTCCTATAAAGGATACGCACCTTGATGATGATAAAAGTATGATATATATAGAATATTGCTCTTCACCTTTTAACTACCAACGGAGCGAAGTTCTTCAACAAACTTCTTCCAACTCTTCCTCACCTCACTCCTGCCATCCCTTCTAATTATGTGCATGCTTTACCTATTCTTTTAATATCAGTATTCAGCTCTCTTCTTCATGTCTGCCTAGGCCTTCCCCATCTCCTCTTTCGTTGCGGGTTTCAAAAACCAGTGCCTGTCTTGCAATGCTCCCGATCGGCCTTCTCAATGTATGTCCTATCCATCGCCAGCATCTCTTTCTTAGCTCTTTCTACTCTGGTATCCGCTTAGTTCTTTCTCTAAGTTTCTTGTTCGTAATTTTCTCATACTTGTATAATTCTAACTTCTAATTCTCAACGGTAAATTAATTACCAAACTGGTATTCCTGATAAAAGAATAAGAAGGTATAAGAACCTAAGGAAAAGTACCGGTGCCAATGAATCATTATCAAATAGCTTGTCCTGAGCAGAACTTAGCCACCCCAACAGTCCTCCGGAACTTCTCTCTCTCTCATAGACCAGATGCAGCCGTCATGTTCAAACTATCAGTTACATCCTGAATCCATGTTCTCCGTGGTCTTCCTCTTCTTCTCTTTGCCGGTATGCCTCCTTCCATGGTGGTCTTCTCTAGCCCTTCATGTCTTTTTATATGTCCAGCATATCTCAATTTTCTCTTTCGTATTTGTAGCATCAGTCAGTTTTCTTTGATTTTGAGTTCTTTCTGGATAGATCTATTTGTTCTTTTCTCTGTCCATGATATACGGAGGCCTCTTCTATAACACTTATATTTCAAAGCACGTATATGTTTTTCCACTGCTTTATTAAATGTCCATGCTTCACACCCATACGTTGCCACTGGGAATATGTATACTCTTAATATTCTGATCTTTGTTTTCTTATCAGTTCCGTTCTATACTGTTTTTAGTTGATTAATGAATATAATCATTAAATAGACAGTGAAGAAGTATTAGGGCTTCCGCAAAAAGCAAATTACTAAACACAGGATTTGAACCACCAACCATTATCACCCATTGCCCCTTCCAACAGTCGAACATCTTCCTGACAAGGAATTTATTTCCCTCTGTTACCGTCGCTTGTCCGGATCTAGGGAACAAACGACGGAACGTCCGAAATCCAAAAGTTGTGAAAAACTTAATCGTGTTGGCAAGCGGAAAAGGGGCGGATTTGTGTCGCTCCACCCAACATACGACTAATGGAAGGAAGAAAAACACTGATGTTCTCGCGACCTCTGACTTAACCCGTTGACCCTTCTCACCTTTGCACAACCGCGTCTTTTGTCCACCTGGCCACGGAGTGACCAGCCCTTTGTCCTTTTGACGCAACTTGGAAGACTGTCCGAATTCGTCTGGACTGGAGTGAATGCTAGGACATCCCAAGCTGCTCTCCTTTGGAACTCTCTATGAACCGTCCAAAAGAAACTGAATAGCTTCAGCTGAACATGCGCGCGTTGAGTCTGACACTTGAAGGGTTTGTAAAAGGGACACAACAGAAATCTATTGATTTAAAGTGTCGCTGGCATGAAATGCAATAACTGTGTCTAAATTAACTAGATTTACAGAGGCGAATCCCAAATTAATACTCAAGAAGGACAATGAGCATTAAATCTTCGCTAGGGGCCAGTGTTGGTATTTGAATCTGCTATACGCCGTTCTGTGGTGCAATGTTAAAGATAACTCCTTCTTGACGGCGTGGACACACGTGTCTGTGTGTCTCCTTGGTCTTCACAAATTTATTGACACTAATAATGTTACTCATGGAAACGTGCACCGTAGAGCATGTAACATTATTCTTCTCGTTTTCCTCTCAGATGGCACATTAAATTTATTGAATAAATAAGATCTACCAGAGGGCAATGCGCTTGCCTATTGTTGTTTGTACAAGCTGAAATAATTCATGAATTTGAAATATGAAACATGGTTTAGCGTGCGTGTAGTAATTGTTATAATGCACGTCCATTTATACAACATAGATTATTTCATTGTGGTAGCTCGCAGTAGATGATGAAAAATCGTGGCATATCCCAAAGGACGTAGCCATCAACCACAGTAAACAAGTCGTTGATTTTCTAGGCACCACTTATACGTTCAGTAGTTTGCCATTGCTTTCTGAACGGGTGGCGCCATCGTCCTTTGTTAAAATCAACGGAAACAATTTGCAAGCAAACTGTCCTCAGCGTGATTCGAACTCAGAACGTCGGGGTTAATAGACAGAGTCACTAACCCCTAGGCCACAGACGCCACGATTTTCAGTAGATGATAAATAATTAATAAGTGTCAGAATAAAATAATTGTTGGTGAGTCTAAAAAAGGATAAAAGGCTGAAGGACTGACTACATTGTACAAAGTTTTACCGCATATATCTCGGTACCTTTACGCACTCTCTGTGGTGAAGTGGTTAAGCATTTTGTCTTACGTTATGTATGCCATTGGTTCAAATCTAGACCACATCGTTCGGTACACTAGTGCATTTTCTTTTCTATAGATCCCTTAGAATTATTGCTGGAACTACAGAATTTATGATTTTTGCAATACTCTCAGCTGGTAGCGTAAAATTTATGAAGGATGACCAAGCTATAAGACACCCATTGCCATTCTTTACCTTTATACTTGTATTTAGAATAAAATACGGGGGACTGCCTAGAGTAGATGATAGTAGCTCGGCCTGCTAGCTGTGAGACGCCTCATAGCTCGGGTTCGAACCTACTGTCCGGCATTTGTTCGAGTCCCTGGTCTTACTCAGGACGATAACGTGAGTACCTCTGAAGTCGGAGAAAATCTGCCTGTATGGCGAGGGGAATACTAATTACGAGTACATTGAATACACGGCTGCCAGTGTAAAGTAATTTACAATGTGCACGTTGCTGCCATTGTAAGAAATTGGACAAACGGATTTTCACGCAAAAATCAGTTTCAGAGATGAAACTTCGTCTGAGTTGAAAGCGGACGAAAAAAAAAAAAAAAAAGGTTTAGAGATTTAGTAAAAATTATGTCCGTATGTCCGGAAATGCGTAGTAGTTTTTACAGATGAGTTGTATATAAAGGAAGGCTTACTAAATTTACCATGACAAAATTATGTTCATATAAAGAGAATTTGAATATGATCTTCTTCTTCGATCGCAAGCTGTCAATTCAGGCAGATCGCCTGTGTGGTGCTGGGGCCCACAAGGGAAGCAAAGAATAGTACCAATGCGACCTACAAAGTATGATGTAAGAGGCGACTGATGTAGAACCTAGTAAATAAAAAGCATCGCAGAATCGCAGACATCGATGTGTTGGCCTACTTGTAGGCTCATAATTGGCACAACGTACACTCAATCACGGATCTTTGTGGCGAAATGGTTATGCCCTTTGTCTTGTGAGTCGAAGGTCGTGTTCGAATCCTGACCACGCCGCTCTGTTCACGAGCGCAGTTTTTCCAGAGACCCTAGGATTGTTGCTAAAGCTACAGAGTTCGTGCTTCGTGCAATACTCTCGGCAGGTGGCGTGCATTTCTACGGAGAGGGACCGAGCCATATGGGGTAAAACCCGGTGCAATGAAGTCACTCCTTCGGCTTTATAACCCTTTAAAACGTACAATCGCTCTTAGGCTTAGATCACATACAAATCGCACAGAGTGGTTAACAAGTGGTCGATATGGAGCGCTCCAAGAAAAAGAAGAATTCAGACAGAAGTCATGGCGCCTGATATTTCGCTTGACTTATTTTTGCGTGGGGCCTGCTTACCATTTTACTACTGTCCCTCTGATATTTTTAAAAATTGTTTACTGACGTTAGATGGGGAGAAATGACTGACAGTGTTGATGCACGGACTTCGGAAGAGTGAGTTTCCTGTGCAAGAGAGTCAGAAGGATGACAAGCTAAACAAAGGAAAAACAAGACATGAGACCTGGAAGCTGGATGAGAAGACAGTCTATAAACATTAGAGGTGTGAGGTTTGAAAGTAGGAGATTTAACCCTATTCAGAAGATATTTTGGTGGCAAACAAACTTGTGAACACTTCAAATTTAGCCGCTTTCAAGGTCCGAAATTGAAACCAGAGCTCTGGGTTGGACTCCAGGGCGTACACTGTAAAGACTTTGACAGTGACTTGCCAGCAAAAGCAAACACACACACACAAACACACAAGGGAAATGAGAAACTCAACGCCAGGAAAACAGAGCAACTATCCGGAATCCCTAATTTTAGTTTAATGATGAGAACAAACAAGAAATTCGAATACAGAATATTCAACATACAAGTTTGGAACGATAATTTCATGCGAATCCCAAAAGTAAACGTGTTTCCGCTTCGCTTCAATTTCTCTCGCTCTCTCTCTCTCTCTCTCTCTCTCTCTCTATTTTTCATCAGTTGTCTTTTCCATCTTTCCCTGCCTGCGTAGTCACATTTCTTTTATAATTTAACAATAATTTCGCCATCCTAAATAAGAAGAGAGACCTTAGACAAAGTAAAGGAAATGTCGGTTGTATAAAGACTGACTAGTTCTGAAAGAAATGTCAAAAAAAGAGACTAATCATGTAACTTAAATTGATGTGGACTTTGAGAAGAATACATGGATTATCATGGCCACACGAGGTGCCTTGAAATGTAATGTAAAATGGCACATTATGAAAAGAAATATAATGTAAATTATAGGAACAAAGCAAAACATTTAAGATATTTTATTAGATTAGATAGATTAGAGACTGCTTGCTGTGAGAATAAGATTGGTGAAGAAATAGTAGTCAATTAATTTGAAAAAAACAATAAGATGAACAGTTTTGGACTGTGAGCTAATTCGTAAAGAGAGCAATATAACAGCACATATGGTTCGTAAAGAGAGCAATATAATAGCACATATGGTTCGTAAAGAGAGCAATATAATAGCACATATGGTTCGTAAAGAGAGCAATATAATAGCACATATGGTTCGTAAAGAGAGCAATATAATAGCACATATGGTTCGTAAAGAGAGCAATATAATAGCACATATGGTTTGTAAAGAGAGCAATATAATAGCATTCATATAGATGTTCGTAAAGAGAGCAATATAATAGCACATATGGTTCGTAAAGAGAGCAATATAATAGCACATATGGTTCGTAAAGAGAGCAATATAATAGCACATATGGTTCGTAAAGAGAGCAATATAATAGCACATATGGTTCGTAAAGAGAGCAATATAATAGCACATATGGTTCGTAAAGAGAGCAATATAATAGCACATATGGTTCGTAAAGTGAGCAATATAATAGCACATATGGTTCGTAAAGAGAGCAATATAATAGCACATATGGTTCGTAAAGAGAGCAATATAATAGCACATATGGTTCGTAAAGAGAGCAATATAATAGCACATATGGTTCGTAAAGAGAGCAATATAATAGCACATATGGTTCGTAAAGAGAGCAATATAATAGCACATATGGTTCGTAAAGAGAGCAATATAATAGCACATATGGTTCGTAAAGAGAGCAATATAATAGCACATATGGTTCGTAAAGAGAGCAATATAATAGCACATATGGTTCGTAAAGAGAGCAATATAATAGCACATATGGTTTGTAAAGAGAGCAATATAATAGCACATATGGTTCGTAAAGAGAGCAATATAATAGCACATATGGTTCGTAAAGAGAGCAATATAATAGCACATATGGTTCGTAAAGAGAGCAATATAATAGCACATATGGTTCGTAAAGAGAGCAATATAATAGCACATATGGTTCGTAAAGAGAGCAATATAATAGCACATATGGTTCGTAAAGAGAGCAATATAATAGCACATATGGTTCGTAAAGAGAGCAATATAATAGCACATATGGTTCGTAAAGTGAGCAATATAATAGCACATATGGTTCGTAAAGAGAGCAATATAATAGCACATATGGTTCGTAAAGAGAGCAATATAATAGCACATATGGTTCGTAAAGAGAGCAATATAATAGCACATATGGTTCGTAAAGAGAGCAATATAATAGCACATATGGTTCGTAAAGAGAGCAATATAATAGCACGTATGGTTCGTAAAGAGAGCAATATAATAGCACATATGGTTATAAAACAAAGTGCGATGATGATGGTCGTAACATTCGTTCATGTGATGCTGGGGCTGGCAAGAGGAGCAAAGAATAGTAACACTGCCACCACAAGGCATGTCGTAAGAGGCGACTGAGGTAGGGGCCTAGGTAAGCTACGCTAGTAAATAAAACGTGTCGAAGATATCAGATGTGCTGGTCTATTTGTTGGCGTATAACTGCCACAATTTACAATCGATCTTAGGCTCGGATCATATACAAATCACAAAGAGTGGTTAACAATTAGTCGATTCAAAGCTTGAGAAGAAGAAGAAGAAATAAAATAAGTTCATATCATTCAATCAATTAAAGAGAGTGACATAGACTTTGAAGAAAGATGAAGAGACATCTGTGAAATTTAGTATTCAGACAAAGATAGTCATAAATCCAGGACCAACACAATGTTATCATCTACTTTCAATCTATTTCGTTGAACTATGGAAATAAAGAAATACGTTTTAAGATATTGGACATATTTTTATGTATAATATATTGCATAACACTGAATGTTTAGCATAATTTATCTGGTAATCGCGCGAGCAATTCCAACCAGGCATTTAAACATGATGTACAGAATTAGGGTCGTTTTCTCAGTGACTCAATGAGTATGCTCAGGAAGATTGAAACAGGATGGGCTAGGAGACATTGGATGGAGTCGTTGGGGAGGTCTAAGCTTTTATTTTTGTGCCAGGGCATGCAGGTGTAAGGGGAATGAACGTGCGGATATGCTTGCTGGTATGGCTGCTGTACAAAGCGGGCGAGCAATGGACCAGGCTGATAAATTCCTTAAGGGAGAGAGGATGTGTGTACATGATTCACGTAATAGCGGTGAATCTACAACTCTAACCAGACTGCAAGAACTCAAAGTTAAGTGTGGTGTAGCTCGACAAGAACGCTATGCTGACAGACAAAGAAGAATTGTAAATCAAGAAAGAACCGGTGTCGTTAGTCACCACACGTTGAGGACATATTGAGGGGGAGATCGGAGCACTTATGGACTGATTTGTTCGACGTGCAGTGATGGCGATCCGACGACTAAACTAAAACTAAACTAAAACTAAACTAAAACTAAACTAAAACTAAACTAAACTAAACTAAAACTAAAAAGAATTAGGGTTCACACAATATAGTGTATCGGTGTTTAACCTACATTTGTTTTGGACAAACTGGACACATTGGATGGTGTGGTTAACATCTTGTCGGCCGTCTTTACTTCTCAGTGTTTATCTAATACCTACTTGAGACTGGGTCGACCTGAGAGTCATACGGTAGGGAAAAATTTCTCTCTCCAAATGGATAATTTTGTCTTAGAACACAGCGTCCACGAGGCAAGTGTGATAAGCACTACGATTTTTTTCCCCGATCCAGAAGCACTTGAGCTGAAAGCTCTTCGGCTCGGTGTCATGGACATTGTAACCCTTCGGCTCGGTGCCACGAACACCGTAAATCTGGGGAACCTGTAGTTTTCTGCCAGTCCGCGGAGTTGAACCCGCACTTACAGAGGACTAGTCACCCGTAGTCCAACGCGCTACGAACACGCTGGGCACGCGGGCAAGCACTACGATATCGCGGCAATCTTTAACAAAAACTGAATTATGTTAATTAGGTTTGTTATAGCACTGGACGACTAAGCAGTCCGAAACCAAGAGGCGATACTTCACATAAAGATGGTAACTATAGATGGAACTTTTGATTTTAATAAATGTCACACATGTCCACGACAAAAATATCAAACGAACAAGAGACAATATCAACTGTAGCAGCTACGGGAAAGAAAATGTCGATAGACAAATCTTCTTCGCGTTCGTTCTTTACGACTAATTTTAATCGCTCTTTGTGATATGTTTGATCTTTGTCAAGAACGTGTATACGTTGCACATTGATTTGTTAGGCCCCTAAACGCATAGACTTCTACACGTTTAGGACACATGCATCCGATTTCAACCAAACCCCTTAGTCGCCTCTTACGACATGCGTGGCAGGTAACAGTGGTTCTATTCTTTGCACCCCAAATATGGCCCCGGTAACCACTCGGGCGATAGACAAATCAACCTGCAGTCACAATAAAGAGATCGATTCTATATATATTTATGACATCCTCAAATGTACACAAAACAAGCACAATGGCAAGACATGAAGAAAATGTGATATTTAAATAGAAAAGTTGAAGCTGACTACAGCATGAATTGATTAATATAAAGAATGTTATTGAAAGCAGAACAATAGCGAAATCTTTATAAACCTCTGTGCTTGATAGATTTATTCATTGATTGATAGTACCATCATCACTGCACCTTAGTGAGTAACCATTTGTGCACCGATCTCTTACTTACACAGGAAAATCTCAGCGACAGTTTACCAACCACGTTGCGCTGGCGAGGATCCCGACGAAACTTAGAAGATGGTGAAAGTATTTAGTATGAACTTTATTTTTAATTTTTTCTAATGAATTTTGCCTAGACAGTGGCTTTCCAGATTGCTCTTCTTGATTTTGAACTGCTAATGTTTCTTTTACGTTCTCAAATTGAACACATTATCTACGTTTTATCGTCCGTCTCCGATACGACTAGGATCTTGATCTCACCTACACTGAGATCAGGGATCTCTGAAAAATATTCCGATGGTTCCCGAGGTAGCGACCCGAATACCGTCGAAACAGGAGGCTAGTACATAATGTCTACGCTAAAGAGCCCTCCATTAGCCAAGAATGAGTAACAAATTAAGATATACATGCAAGGAATTTCAAAGAGATATATATTTTTTCAATTCTGTCCGAGAAGTATGGAACTCTACGACGTTCTCTTTGTGTCTCCTTTTAGTACTTTTCTGCGTTCGATCTATTCCCTTTTTTTTTTCTTTTTTTCCGATCCAGAAGCACTTGAGCTGAAAACTCTTCGGCTCGGTGTCATGGACATCGTAACCCTTTGGCTCGGTGCCACGAACACCGTAAATCTGGGGAACCTGTAGCTTTTCTGTCAGTCCGCGGAGTTGAACCCGCACTTACAGAGGACTAGTCACCCGTAGTCCAACGCGCTACGAACACGCTGGCATTCTGGGTACTTGTTGTGACATGTATGTGGTTTTTTGACCACAGAACGGAGGTACGTTGTATATTGTGGTATAGAATAAGATGAGAACAATGAGTTTTTCGCAAGAACCCCAGAGGAAGCAATGGAAGTAACGAATATGATCAAACAAATAAACAGTGTACAGGTATTAAGAGCTTCCGAAAAAAAAACAAATAGACAAACACGGGACTCGAACCACTTTCTCTCATTTCTTACATTTTTTTAGAATGGCCCGCTGGTTGTGTTTGTAAGGACGCTCGTATTGCTAGGCTAGGCGATGGGTGTCGTAAGAAATGAGGATAAGTGGTTCGAATTCTGTGTTTGTCTGTTTGTTTATTCGGAAGCTCTTAATACTTGTACATTGTTTATTTGTTGATCATATTGTGGTATATCGCTGTGAACAGTGTAGTACGTTGTACTGCTAGTTTACAGAGTTAAACAAACTGCTGCGATATTTGCGCTTTTCGGTCCAACACTTCCGTGTTCCGTCAGTTCTCTGTGTGCAAGTGTAAGATTATTATTATTGTTATTACTCGAACACTCCATATCGACCACTCGTTAAACCACTCTTTGTAATCTGTATGTGATGTGAGCTTAAGAGCGATTGTACATTGTGACAGTTTTATGGAAACAAGTAGTCCAGCACAACCGATCTCTGCAACACTATGAATTTGCTAGGGTATCTTCCCTAAGTTTCTACCTTAGTCGCCTCGTATCACATATCTTGTTCCCAATGGGAGCTACGGAAACACACGGACGGTAAGATTATTCAATGTATTTCTTGTTTATTTTTAAATATATTTCTCTGCTATCTTGAGAATGTGCATGTGGGCATGAATATCCTATCCAAAACTTCTAACCTTCACCAAAAGTTATCTGTATCACATACTTCCTATCAATGGACCACAACAAGAAACAAATATTTACTAAGATAAAAACAAGCAACAAAAAACTAGAGGTTACAGAGAGAACGATGCGATGATGTTTTTAATACACTCAGAAAAAAACTGTAAAAAATAATTAGACAATCGCTTGGCTAAAAATTTACATGGGAATAGAAGTACGAAAAGGTTGAATAATTTTTGCCAAAGAACAGGAAAAGAGGAGATCAGAGAGGTCGGTGCATCATGTCAAGATCTAAAGAAATCGGTCAGGAATAAAAATTAGTGGAAAGCGTCTGCTGGTTTATGTTCATTGTTGCAGAACTGTGTATTTTTTCTGTGTTGTCTGTATCCACCTTATAACTTTTATTCTTCGCTTCCACTTCTACAGTTTTATTTGTTTGTTTGTTTTTCATGGGATTAAAAAATCTCTTTAAGTCGAGACATGTTTTTTACTTAATAACATTTCTTAAGTCGGAGAAGCCGCCCCTGTATGGCGGGGGACACTGATAACATGGAAAGCAGACCTTCTCTGAAATATCAGTCAAAACCACCAATCCAGGCCCTCTGACTTACTCATGAATTCATAGTGGGTGGACGGAAAAGAAGAAGAACTTAATAACTAATCTTGTTTTGGTTATATTATGGCGTGATTGACAAACAAGATCAGAATACTAAGAGCATGCATATTCCCACGCATGCAACGTATGGGTGTGAAGCATGGACATTTAATAGAGCAGTGGAAAAACATATATGTGCTTTTGAATATAAGTGTTACAGAAGAGTCCTCCGTATATCCTGGACAGAGAAAAGAACAAATATATCTATCCAGAAAGAACTCAAAATCAAAGAAAACTGGCTGATGCTACAAATAAGAAAGAGAAAATTGAGGTATTTTGGACATATAAAAAGACATGAAGGGCTGGAGAAGACCATCATGGAAGGAGCCATACCGGTAAAGAGAAGAAGAGGAAGACCACGGAGAAGATGGATTCAGGATGTAACTGATGGTTTTAACATGACGGCTGCAGAGGCCTATGAGAGAGAGAGAAATTCCGGAGGACTGAAGGGGTGGCAAAGTTCTGATCAGGACAAGCTATTTGTTTTTTTTTTTTTTTTTTCTTTCGTCCGCTTTCAACTCAGACGAAGTTTCATCTCTGAAACTGATTTTTGCGTGAAAATCTGTTTTTCCAATTTCTTACAATGGCAGCAGCGTGCACATTGTAAATTACTTTACACTGGCAGCCGTGTGCTCAATGTACTCGTAATTAGTATTCCCTCGCCATACAGGCAGATTTTCTCCGACTTCAGAGGTACTCACGCTATCGTCCTGAGTTAAGACCAGGGGACTCGAACAAATGCCGGACAGTAGGTTCGAACCCGAGCTATGAGGCGTATCACAGCTAGCAGGCCGAGCTACTATCAACTACTCTAGGCAGTCCCCCGAAGCTATTTGATGATAATGATTGACAAAAATAAAAATATAATATAAATTAACCCCTCATTAGAGAATCTATACGATATAGTCACTGTTCTTCAAAATCAAAACAGTTTATGTAATACCCATATACCAGAATTCACATTAGAACTACCAGCATACACACGCACACATTCAACTCCCAGCATACACACACACACACACACACACATTCAAGAAATGCAATAAAAATGGCATTAGATCTTCATCTCCGTTGCTGTGGGGACAGTCCAAAAAATAGCCTTTCGACTAAGGTCAGAGTTCAGTCTCAGGTAATCACGAGATAATCCAACGATTCCTTATAATTGTCACTGCTCATATTTCTCGTTTCTTGTAATAGGCTTCTTTAAAAACTACCTTCAAAGTTCACCCTTAATCTTCATACTAATCCGAGTTTAAAATGCGAATTGGCAAATCTAGGATTACACCGATGAAAGTGTTTGATAAAGTCACATGCTAGGTTGACCAGAAACATTTCTTGTGACCAGATCACACTTTTTGCAAATAGACAAGACAGTGGAATAGATACTGATCTACTATAAAGTCACACAAAAATGAAAATTGATGTTATTTATGACTTAAAGGTTTCCCATGGTTTGGATGATTTCATATCTTCAAGATAGGGGACATTTACGCATTGTACACCAGAGTCTTGTCCCACTCGGTCCCATTTCGCAATAATCGCCCATCACACAAAGCAAGACTTTGTAGCTCCGGCAGGCAAGACTAAAACATCTCAAAGAAAAATATGCTTTCTGAACCGAACGACGCGTCATGATCGAACCAATGACCTTCATAACGAAAGGCCTACTTCTTAACCACTTCACCACTAAGAACTGCCCCCTTCCCTCACCCCACAATCCCTGTATTTAACTGTACATATACTCTTCTTCTTCTTCTTCTTCTTCTTCTTTGCGTTCATTCTTTACAACCAATTTTAATCATTCTTTGTGATATGTTTGATCTTTGCCAAGAACGTGTATACGTTGCACATTGGTTTGGTAGGCCCTAAACACATAGACTTCTACACGCTTAGGACACATGCATCCGAGTTCAGCCAAATCATCTTTAGTCGCCTCTTACGACATGCATGGCAGGTAACAGTGGTTCTATTCTTTACATCCCAAATTTGGGCCCCGGTAACCACTCGGGCGGTACATATACTAAATGTATAATATATTTACTCTATCATACCATAAAGACAGTGGGCGTCTGTTGCTTAAGCGATTGTGAGCTCAATCACAAACCAAGCGTGTCTGGTTCCAACACCGTGGCGTGCAGTTTGGAAGCATTTTCATTCCCGTGGATTTTTTCGAACAGCAACAATAGACTTCACCGTTCAGAAAGCAAACTACTGAGCATATAAGTTGTGTCTAAAAAATCGACGACTCGTTTACTGTAGTTCATGGTTAAGTTTTCAGTTTATCATTCTTCTTTTTCAAACGCTTCATATCGACCACTTGTTTACCACTCTTGGTGACTTGTATGTGATCCGAGCCTAAGAGTGTTTGTACGTTGTGCCAGTTATGCATATACAAATAGGCCAGCACATCCGATTTCTGCAATGTTTTTATTTACTAGGGTAGCTTTCCTAGGCCCTACCTCAGTCGCCTCTTACGACATGCCTTGTAGGTGGCAGTGTTACTATTCTTTGCTCCCCTTGTGAGCCCAGGTAACAAACGGACGGTTTCACCATATAGACAAACCCAACGTGTATGTCTTAATGTCAGTGGTGGTGTCGCATCTGAGGGTAGTACATGCCCATAGAGAGCTGCCCTCGTGCCCAGCGTGTTCGTAGCGCGTTGGACTACGGGTGACTAGTCCTCTGTAAGTGCAGGTTCAACTCCGCGGACTGGCAGAAAAGCTACAGGTTCCCCAGATTTACGGTGTTCGTGGAACCGAGCCGAAGGGTTACGATGTCCATGACACCGAGCCGAAGAGCTGTCAGCTCAAATGCTTCTGGATCGAGAAAGAAAAAAAAAAAAAAAAGAGAGAGCTTTTCTGTGACCGGTTTCCGTTGCGGAAAACTTTGCAAAAATTACGGCCAAATTTAGTCCTACTAAAACCCAAGTGGTTTAGGGGCTCAAATTTGGGGTGTAAAGAATAGATCCACTGCTACCTGCCACGCATGTCGTAAGAGGCGACTAATGTGATTAGGATGACATCGGATGCATCCTATGCGTTTAGGTGCCTACCAAACCAATGTGCAACGTATACACGTTCTTGGCAAAGATCAAACATATCACAAAGAGTGATTAAATTGGTCGTAAAGAACGAACGCAAAGAAGGAGAAGAGTCCTACAAAAAGTAGATACGTCTGCTGATAGGCGAAATACCTGTCCTGAACGACTTTGTTGTGATCAACTTACCTGAGACACCACTATCCGACATATAACGGCTCAGTGTCAGGGATACTGCAGAAACCACCCATATAACTGTTCTGAGTAATAGTTTTTACAATAGAGCCTAGAGATTTTGGAGACTCCCGGATATTAAGCAAGCTACAGAACTACACTCCACAGTGCTTCGCTTCTATGAAAAGTGTACTTGCTTGAAAAGTGTACTTGTTGAAAAGTGTACTTGCTTGAAAAGTGTCAATCAATCAAGTGCCATGCCTGCCGGCGTAGGCGATCGTGTCTCTCCACAACTCTCTTTGCTTGGTGCATGTAATCAGTTCTGACGCCGATATTTTGTCGAACCATGATGTCAGGCCATCCAACATCTTCTCCCTCTGTCTTCCACGATCTCTCCTTCCTGAATTTTACCTGTAGTCACCAGATGTTATAAACCTTCTCTTCGCATTATATGCCCGAAGAACCTTGATTGTCGGATTCTTATTCTTTTGATAAGGTTTCTTTGTGTGCAGGCCTGATTTAAAACCTCCACGTTTGTTTTCTTTGCTGTCCATGGAATTCTCAATATTCTTCTGTAAAACCACATCTCTGTGGCTTCAATGATCGTATTGATTGTTTGTTCAGTGTCCATGATTCGCTGCCATACATAAGTATTGGTTCAATATAGCATTGGAGTACTCGTTTTCGCAGTGTCATTGGTAGTGAGTTCACGCATAGTGTGTTCTTCATTTTCATAAAGCTGCTTTCGTTTGAGCTATTCTACTTCTAATCTCTGTTGTACATCTTCCATCTGGTGTTAAGAATGTTCCTAGATACTTGAATCGATGGACTTGTTTCAGTGTTGTGTTATTTATTTTGATATTGCATGTTGGTGTTTCTTGTTTCTTGGAGACAACCATAACCTCTGTTTTCTTTATATTCATGCTTAATCCTTTCTTTTCACTTTCTCTCACTAGTATGTCTATCAAGTCTTGCAGATCGTGTTCATTTGTAGCCATGAGAATTGTGTCATCAGCGTACCTTAGGTTGTTTATATTTTGTCCACCGACTGCTATTCCTGTCTTTGCTTGAAAAGTGTACTTGCTTGAAAAGTGTACTTGCTTGAAAAGTGTACTTGCTTGAAAAGTGTACTTGCTTGAAAAGTGTACTTGTTGAAAAGTGTACTTGCTTGAAAAGTGTACTTGCTTGAAAAGTGTACTTGCTAGAAAAGTGTACTTGCTTGAAAAGTGTACTTGCTTGAAAAATGTACTTGCTAGAAAAGTGTACTTGCTTGAAAAGTGTACTTGCTTGAAAAGTGTACTTGCTTGAAAAGTGTACTTGCTTGAAAATCAAAAATCGTATCATATCCTTTTTTTTTTTTTCGATCCAGAAACACTTGAGCTTTTCAGCTCTTCGGCTCGGTACCATGGACATCGTATCCCTTCGGTTCGGTGCCACGAACACCATAAATCTGGGAATCTGTGGCTTTTTCTGTCATCCCGCGGAATTGAACCCGCACACACAGAGGGATAGTCACCCGTAGTCCAACGCGCTACGAACACGCTGGGCAGACGGGCTATCATATCCTTTACAGGACGTAGCCATCAACCACAGTAAACGATTCGTCGATTTTCTAGGCACCACTTATACGTTCAGTAGTTCACAATTGCTTTCTGAACGGTGAGTTCTATTGTTACCATTCGACAAAATACAAGGAAACTAATTTTCTTACAAACTTGCCCGCCGCGGTGTTTGAACCAGGTACGCTTGGGTTGTGATCGAGCTCACTACCGCTTAAGCTACAGACGTCCACAGACTTAGGCCGAAATTATTTAGATGTGTATGTTTTGCATGCTGTAGGGTGGTAGCATGAGGGACGGATTAGCGTAATGCCTAAGAGTTCGCCTATCGACTAGGGTACAAGAAAGCTGAGCACACTCAATGTTTCACACGTGAGAAAAGGAATTAGTCCTCATACCTCCTGCACACAAGAGATAGAAATGTGAAGTAGTAGACACTTCATACCGTAAGGTCTGAACAGGTTAAGAGACTTTTTTTTAGATGTCTATGAAGCGTTCTGCAACGTAGTCACGTTCTCGGTGCAAACAACACAAATCACAAACAGTGGTCAACTTGTTTCATAAGAACGAACGAAAAAAAGAAGTGTAATTTGTATCCACGAATAAACATCATTCTGAGTCTACGTGGCTTAGTGATTAAGCTTTTGTCTTACGTTCTGAAGGTCATGTGTTCCAACCCGGACCGCGTCGTTCTGTTCACGAGTACATTCTTTTCAGAGACACCTAGAAAAGTTGCTAAAGCTACTGAGTACCTGCTTTATGCAATACTCTCGGAAGGTGACGTGTCTCTTCTACGGACAGGGACCGAGCCATATTGGGTAAAACCCGGAACAATGAAGACAATCCTTCGGCTCTAGATCTTTTTAGACAAATATCTTCCTATTGATTGATTGATTGATTGATTGATTGTAGAACCATCATCATTGCACTTCGGTGAGTAACCATGTGTACTCCGATCTCTTTCTTACACATAACGATCTCAGCGGCAGTGCACGAACTCCGTAGCACCGACGAGGGTCCCCAATACTATCATCCTATAAATGTATTCTACTCTATACATGTCATTCTAATACAAGGAGATGTCAAATTCCAGACATTGCGAAAATGTTTTTATCACTTTCTGTTAATCTAACTGCCACACTTGTAGTTTGATCTATCGACTATTTGCTTCTAGCTAGTCCTTTATTAAGTTATCTATAGTCTGTGGGTGTTACTAAGCTACTGGAGTTCCGTCTTCAATTATCTCTGTTAGTTATAAACTGACTTTTCTAGACATGGGTCAAATTGGAGTTGGTCTAGTATTTCCTGGGTGTTAATAGGAGACACGCCCATTGATATAGCGTAACTGCTTGCTTCGATCAAACTCAGGACATCAGACAAATCTTTACCAGTTCTTGATTTAAAGCCCACACACACATACACACACAAGCATTCAACCACTCCCACTTTGTCGCAGATCTTTACCATTTTATGATTCCCACAGACACACACACACACACACACAAGCATGCAAACACATACACTTTGTCTATCACACGTGGCTACTGTCACTATTATTATTCGTACCTGGATTCTTCACAACCAGTTTTTTTTCATTTTCTTGTCCTATGAAAAATGAAAATCGTGGCATATCCTAAAGGACGTAGCCATCAACCACAGTAAACGAGTCGTTGATTTTCTAGGCACCACTTATACGTTCAGTAGTTTGCCATTGCTTTCTGAACGCTTTGATATAATCAAATAGACTTGTTCTAAAGTTGAAAAAGGCGTGCTTCAGCTTAAATAGGTTTAAAATAAACCCGAGTGGTTACCGGGGCTAAGATTCAGGGTGTTAAGAATAGAAACACTGTTACCTACCACGCATGTCGTAAGAGGAAACTAAGGAGGTTTGGATGAAATCGAATGCATGTGTCATAAACGTGTAGAAGTCTATGCGTTTTGGGGCCTACCAAACCAATATGCAACGTATACACGTTCTTGGCAAAGATCAAACATATCACAAAGAGTGATTAAAATTGGTCGTAAAGAACGAACGCAAAAAAGAAGAAGAGGCTTTAAATCCCTTACATTACAAACAAACAATCTACTGTGGAAGTTTAAATCGCCAGGGAAAAACTTGCTTGTATTCTCTTATCTCAACAATATCTCAATTAAATAATACACTAAAAAGTTAATTGCATATCTTTTACAGGATTTTACTAATCAACCCAGCTTTTAACGCTGTTGGTGATTTATCTAGCTAGACATTATTACGTTAAGTAGTTTGCCATTGTTTTTGAACGGGTGGTGCATCGTCCTTTTGTAAAAATCCACGCGAAACAATTTGCAACCAAGCTGTCCGCAGCGTGATTCGAACTCAGAACGTCGGGGTTAATAGACCGAGTAACTATCCCCTAAGCCCCAGACACCACCTAAAACAATACACTACTAACAAGATACATACATAAATAGGTGATAACACACACATAGTAGATGCAACATTGCACAGATGTACATCAATATAAGATTTATATTATAAAGGGGCAAGTTCTTCGGTCTCTTCGCGACCTGCTGTTGGATGTGGACACTAAAATTCTTGTTGAATCAAGCCAGCGATTTTGAGAATATGGAATTACATGCTGTACAAGTACAGCTTGAAGCATGAGGGGCAGATGGAGAAGTTTGAGAATATGGAATTACATGCTGTACAAGTACAGCTTGATACATGAGGGGCAGATGGAGAAGTTTGAGAATATGGAATTACATGCTGTACAAGTACAGCTTGATGCACGAGGGGCAGATGGAGAAGTTTGAGAATATGGAATTACATGTTGTACAAGTACAGATTGATACATGAGGGGCAGATGGAGAAGTTTGAGAATATGGAATTACATGCTGTACAAGTACAGCTTGATACATGAGGGGCAGATGGAGAAGTTTGAGAATATGGAATTACATGCTGTACAAGTACAGCTTGATGCACGAGGGGCAGATGGAGAAGTTTGAGAATATGGAATTACATGTTGTACAAGTACAGATTGATACATGAGGGGCAGATGGAGAAGTTTGAGAATATGGAATTACATGCTGTACAAGTACAGCTTGATACATGAGGGGCAGATGGAGAAGTGCGTTTAACCAGCGAGCCAAAAGAACTATCAGTATGCATGACCTTCGACATCTGTTAGGGAAGACTGAGCACCTATGGCTCTGTCGGGAGTGCTATGGTGTCAGTTCAGAAACCAATACCTATATTATAAATCAAGAATAAATCAAGAATAAATCAAAAATAAATCAAGAATAAATCAAGAATAAATTAAAAATAAATCAAGAATAAATGAAGAAGTTAAGTGTAATCTTGTTACAATCATGTGTAAAATTGATTAATTCCATTTCTTACATGTTCTGTCAAATTGTGTCTATCTGTACGTAAATAACAGATGGGCTCTGACATTTGACTATTCTTCCTTCTCTCTTCATATTTAAGCTGAATGTAATAAGTTATTACGACGTCGGTCTTCCTCGTGATTTCATCAATATTATATATCCATATATATATATATATATATATATATATATATATATATATATATATATATGGAGAGCCTTGACAGTGTTATTCTCAGTGCACTTGGCGTAGTTTCACCCGTGTAGTGCCGGGGCCCGCAAGGGAAGCAGAGAATCGTACCACTGTGACCTACAAGGCATGTCGTAAGAGGCGTCTGATGTAGGACCTAGGAAGCTATCCTAGTAAATAAAAAACATCGCAGAAATAGAATGTGTTGACCTAATTGTAGGAGCATAACTGGCACAAGGTACAATCACTCTTAGGCTCAGATAACATACAAATCACATAGAGTGGTTAACAAGTGGTCGATATGGAGCGTTCGAAGAAGAAGAAGAAGCGTAGTAGTATGGTCCTGGAAACAATTTCACAGTGGGAACAGGATATCTTTAGTTAGTATCTCTCTCTCATTCTCTCTCTCTCTCTCTCTCGCGCGCGATCCTTTTTATGCCATTTTCTATCATTCTATTATGCCATTTTCTATCATTCTATTATGCCATTTTCTATCATTCTATTATGCCATTTTCTATCATTCTATTATGCCATTTTCTATCATTCTATTATGCCATTTTCTATCATTCTATTATGCCATTTTCTATCATTCTATTATGCCATTTTCTATCATTCTATTATGCCGTTTTTTTATCATTCTATTGTGATATATAAACAGCCAAAAATCAAGAGCGGAAATGTACGTTCACATCCTTCAGTACCTATTGGAGCTCAGGTATCAATCTCATCATCATCATCAAGGTGCGTATCCTTTATAGGATGTTGCTCTCTTTGCAGCACATCTAAAATTCACTCTTTCTCTTGACAGTTCACCCAGTTCGTCGATGGTCGTGTTCATGGTTTCTTTAATATCTTGTAGCCATCTTCTTCTTGGTCTGCCTCTGCGTTCTGGGACCCTGCCCTCTAGTATTGTTCTTGCCAGGCCATCGTCACGCTTGATGTGACCAAAGTATGTAATTTTTCTGTATATTATGTTGTTTATCAGCCAATTTTCTTTAACATTTAGTTCTTTCAGGATATCAGTGTTCTTTCTTTTTTTCTGTCCATGGTATTCGTAGGATCTTTCTGTAGCATTTAGTTTGGAAGGACTGGTATCGATCTACTTATACTCAATTGGGTAAAAGAGAAACACTGAGAAATAAAGATGGCCTGCGTGATGTTAACTTCGGCGTGCTTCGTTGGTCAAGGGAAAATAAAGATGGCCTGCGTGATGTTAACTTCGGCGTGCTTCGTTGGTCAAGGGAAAATAAAGATGGCCTGCGTGATGTTAACTTCGGCGTGCTTCGTTGGTCAAGGGAAAATAAAGATGGCCTGCGTGATGTTAACTTCGGCGTGCTTCGTTGGTCAAGGGAAAATAAAGATGGCCTGCGTGATGTTAACTTCGGCGTGCTTCGTTGGTCAAGGGAAAATAAAGATGGCCTGCGTGATGTTAACTTCGGCGTGCTTCGTTGGTCAAGGGAAAATAAAGATGGCCTGCGTGATGTTAACTTCGGCGTGCTTCGTTGGTCAAGGGAAAATAAAGATGGCCTGCGTGATGTTAACTTCGGCGTGCTTCGTTGGTCAAGGGAAAATAAAGATGGCCTGCGTGATGTTAACTTCGGCGTGCTTCGTTGGTCAAGGGAAAATAAAGATGGCCTGCGTGATGTTAACTTCGGCGTGTATCGTTGATCAAGGGAAAATAAAGATGGCCTGCGTGATGTTAACTTCGGCGTGTATCGTTGATCAAGGGAAAATACAACTTAACAATGTCTTCCCCAGTATACATCATTGTTTGTTGATTGTTTGCTTTCGTTGTATCAATCATGTTAACTACTCTTTATTCTAGGTGGGGTTTTTTTTGGGGGAATAGAACTTGAGTATAATGCTCCACCATTAGCCCACTTGGACATGTATGACAGGTACATTCGAATTATGAAGTGAATGTAACTTATCTCGTCTATACTAAATTTGAAGAAATTTGGAAATAGTGGATGTACGAGTAGCAAGCTCAGGAGCAAGGTGACGAGTGTATGTAACCAGAAGACATGGGAACCATTCGCATGCTACCTTTCGATATATATCTGAAGAGATAAAATAGAAAAACTTCGAATCTATCAGAAGTGATAAAATGTCGGGTCAATAACAAAATAACCGGTCCCAATTGGTCTAGTGGTTAGGATGTCGCGCTCTCGACGCGACGGCCGGGGTTCGATTTCCCGCTTGGGAAAAATTGTTTGGACATGCCAGACAGTGTCGTCTTCGTGGTAGAGAGAGAAGATACAGTAATCAACTTCTCATGGGTACGGTGAGCAAATGGACTTTGGGATGGCTGCTGCAACGGAGGACAGAGCACGAATGGGAATGCCCAATGTGCCATGACGTCGATCGCATAACATAACATAACAAAATAACCGGGAGTTACCTATCTGATCAAACCATGTTAATGTGTTAGTTATTGACAAATAATATTATCCTGTGCTTTACAATAGTGGCATCTGGGGCCTAGGGTCTGTAGCTCGGTCTATTAACCCCGACGTTCTGAGTTCGAATCGCGCTGCGGACAGTTTGGTTGCAAACCTGAACGTAATAATGCCTAGAAAAATCACAAACAGCGTTAAAAGCTGCGGTTGATTCGCAAAGTCCTGTAAGGGATATGCTATTAACTTGATTGTGCTTTACAATTAAAGATTTTTGAACCGTAAGCTTCAGAAACCAATGTCAAACTACTGAATGTATAAGTGGTGTCTAGAAAATTAACAACTCATTTACTGTGGTTGATGGTGACGTCATTGTAAAGAACATGCCACGATTTTCATTTTTCTTTGAAGTTTCTTTTAATTCTGAATTCTTTATTTTTTTCGTCTAAGATTCGCAAGACAAGCGTGTTTACAGTAGAGTGGTCAATGCTCAGGCAGGGGTGAGGAGAAAAAAAAGAGGACGAGGTGAAAGAGGTCTCAGGACACGCACCGGTCATCTTCAGAGCTGTGACCTGGCACAAACGAAAAATTAAACTGACCTCCTCTCAAAGACACTCAGAACGCGATCCAGTATTTAATCAAGAATCAAGAATCGGACTGGACAACCTGGGGTGTTAGCTTCACGGGTGCACCTGCTTCAAGTTTCTATTCTTCGTCCAGTGAAAAGATTTGATGACCAAGAATAGAGATGGTGGCTGAACTGGACAGACGAGAAGATGGCAAGAAGGAAGACAGAAATTATGGAAGTCTAATCTAAGGACGAGGTGATGTTGACGTGAAGAGACTGTTGAAGGTCGACGTGACCGTTGTCAGCCTTCACAGGATACCACACTTTGCACATGACCTCGTTTGAACAACCACATCTCATGCATGAATAGTAAAGTTATAGAAAAAAAATTATAACGAACTTTTTCATTTTATACAGAAAATGTTAATAGAATAGACGTCGAAGAAGTCACAGTATCCCTATAGGTGCTCAGTACCCTTCAACTACGTGAGAATACCAGCGTCATAGTACTTATACAGCAGCTTCTTCGACGATAATTAAAGTTATGACTGAGCGCTTTTTATTGTGTCTTTCTTTGATTAATCACTCTTTGTACAGCTACATTCAGGACACGTCTATTTTTAGTGTTGCTGCATTTCTTACCAGTTTTGTGTCGTCTATTTTCAGTATATTGCATTTCTTTCTAGTTGTCATCCTGTTATATTGCGTTTATTTTCTCAGTTGTATCGCACTTATTGCCAGTCTTGCGGCATTTATTTCGTTTAACACTAGCTGTTTTCCGGTCCACTGTATTTGTTTCCAAAATTTGCAGCTTTTATTTTCAGTTTTACAGCAATTTATTTCTGAAAAAATGACCCTTTTTCCTACCTCGATGTAAATTGGGTAATACTGTGTTTGGTCCCGTGTCGTATTAAGACAACGCGGGGCCTGTAACAAATGTTACCAAGAGGCCATAGGTTGTGTATGATAATAAAATAAAACACATTTTACAAACAAATTTGTCTCGATTTAATGTGAGCAAATTTAGAGATAATACTAGACAAATCAATTTCTCTAAGTAAATTACATTCAATGTTCATTAATGTGAGTTTATTTAGACAATCTTGTCCCATCATGTTCCTTAACTCACTTTTTATACGCTTTAATGTCGAAAAAGAACGTTCTCCGCTTGCAATCGTTCTAGAATTCCGTTCCATAAAATGGTCATTATTCCCGTTTCCAACTTACACATCTTCGAAACTAGTCCGTACGCCTGATTACGACACTCTACCTTTTGATCCATGTTATTTGAGATGTCATCCAAAACTTGTTTGATGGTTTTACAAGCTAAACGTTTTCTGCTCTATACGCGATGCCTCCAGAAACAGGGGCCCGTAGCATTTGCTACTTCTGATACAAAACTAATTCGGCACTGGTTTTGCCCGCATTTTACATTGACCGTCATCACACGATGGTTGATGTGGTCAACATAGCGCCGGCCTCCTATACTTCCCACTGCTTTTCCTGATACCTAAATGAAGCTGAGTCGACCTGGAGCCGTTAGTGTACACGGTGACCTGCTTGTATTTCAAATTTGGTTCCACCTGTCAAATGGTTTCATTTAATTTATTTCATTTATGTTATCAGTTATACGAGGCCTATCATCATAGCTCTCCAGACATGTCCATAGGTGCTCCGATCTCCGCCTCAGCAAATCCAGCAGCGTCCAGCGGCCCAACACGCCAGTTCGATGTTGATTAATCAATCTCTTTGCCTATTTGTTATGTCGTTCTTTTCTCGCTAGTTACCTCCCCCATTTGCTACAAAAAATGCTACGCGGATAGTCTTTTTTCACTCGTTTTAAATGATGTTTGCTGATGAATGGAGATTTTTGTATTATTCTTTTCTTTAGCGAATGTCATGACTTCAATTTTGTTTATGTTGATTTTCTTGCTGTAGTCGTCGCATGTTAACTGAATTATGTTATTGTAGTTGTTCTTCTGCTGATGATCTGATTGCCTGGTCGTCATCTCCTCCTTTTCTTCTTTGCCATCGTTCTTTACGACCAATTTTAATCACTCTTTGTGATATGTTTGATCTTTGCCAAGAACGTGTATACGTTGCACATTGGTTTGTTAGGCCCCTAAACGCATAAGACTTCTACACGTTTAGGACACATGCATCCGATTTCAGCCAAACCTCCTTAGTCGCCCCCTACGACATGCGCGGCAGGTAACAGTGGTTCTATTCTTTACACCCAAATTTGGGCCCCGGTAACCACTCGGGCGCCTGGTCGTCATCAAATAGAAATTCATTTTGAACTTTCTTAAAACTGTTCCCATCACTTGTTTTTGCTAATTTACAGATTTGAACTACATATGTAATGAGCAATAATGGTGAGAGTAAATATCCTAGTCTTGCTCCAGATCTAACGTGGATTTTTTCTGAATTGTCTATATCTCATTGTGGCAAAACTTAAAAAATGATAACCTCTAGAACAATCACGACAAAAGAAATATTTATTAAGGCAAATAAAATAGAAAAAGAAAATTACTTCGAATTTCTCGGTTTACTACAAACAAACAATGGAAATTGGAAGAAGGAAATCAAAGAAAAAACAAACATGCTCCTACAGAACCTAAGCAACTAAAAACAAACATGCTCCTACAGAACCTAAGCAACTAAAAACAAACATGCTCCTACAGAACCTAAGCAACTAAAAACAAACATGCTCCTACAGAACCTAAGCAACTAAAAACAAACATGCTCCTACAGAACCTAAGCAACTAAAAACAAACATGCTCCTACAGAACCTAAGCAACTAAAAACAAACATGCTCCTACAGAACCTAAGCAACTAAAAACAAACATGCTCCTACAGAACCTAAGCAACTAAAAACAAACATGCTCCTACAGAACCTAAGCAACTAAAAACAAACATGCTCCTACAGAACCTAAGCAACTAAAAACAAACATGCTCCTACAGAACCTAAGCAACTAAAAACAAACATGCTCCTACAGAACCTAAGCAACTAAAAACAAACATGCTCCTACAGAACCTAAGCAACTAAAAACAAACATGCTCCTACAGAACCTAAGCAACTAAAAACAAACATGCTCCTACAGAACCTAAGCAACTAAAAACAAACATGCTCCTACAGAACCTAAGCAACTAAAAACAAACATGCTCCTACAGAACCTAAGCAACTAAAAACAAACATGCTCCTACAGAACCTAAGCAACTAAAAACACTAAGCACACACCAGATCCTATTTGCAGACTAAACAGACAATAGCATACAACAATCTTTCGTCTCAGAACAGACTACTGCAAGTTCAATTCTTACATTCACAGAATAAAGCCCGCTCAGACTACATAGTGTGCATGTCAAACTAAAACACAAACTCTAGAGCACATCCTACAGTCTTGCTGATATACCAACGAAATGAAACATGGCCTCATGAACGAAGCCTTCAGAGAAATCTATGAGGAGTCTACAAGGAACTCCAACTGACAGGCAGCTTCATAGAGGTAGCCCATCTCATGTTTTGGAAACTTTAGACTAGACCTATTTCTTCTGCGAAAGTTCCATATCAACCACTTCTCAACCACCCCTTGTGATTTGTATGCGATCTGAGCCTAAGAGCGATTGTACGCTGTGCCAGTTATGCGCCTACAAGTAGGTCAGCACTTCCGATTTATGCACTGCTTTTTATTTACTAGGTAGCATCCTAGGGCATACATCAGTCGCCTCTTACGACATGCATTGTAAGTCGCAGTGGTACTATTCTTTGCTCCCTTGTGGGCCCCGGCACCACACGGGCGAAACTGAGCATACGAAACATTGCAAAAAAAAGAACATAAATTTGTCACCGCAAGAGTCTTTCATGTGCAAACTATGGAAGATCCTTGAAGAATATGGCGTCCAGGGACAACTATTAGGTATTATCATGGCCTTATATCAAGATAGCCAGAGTACAGTAAGAACAGCAGAAGGGATGACCGACTGGTTCTCCATTACATCAGGTGTTAGACAAGGTTGTGTCCTCTCACCACTACTCTTTATTGCATATATGGATAAAATAACTCAAGAGTCAAATTTAGATAATGATGAAATAAATGAACTGCTGTTTGCAGATGGTCAGTGCCTGATACATCAAAATGAACAAGATCTACAACATCATTTTGACACCTTGAACAAAAATTGTGTAAAACATGACATGAAAATCAACAACACTAAAACAGAAATAATGAATATGGGAAGAAAACATAATAATCTAGACATCCATGTCAATGGCACTAAAATAAACCAAGTGAAAGAATTCAAATACTTAGGAAGCATATTCACAGAAGACGGAAAACTGGATAGAGAGATAGAGAGATAGAGGCTAGAGTGCAAAAGCAAATGCTGTAACCTACCAGCTAGCCCCACTGTTAAGGCACCCAAAAATTACACAGGCAGTTAAGCAACAGATGATCAACAGCATTTTTATACCTATTTTGTGTTACCAGACCAAACATGAACATTGAGCAAAGCGCAGTCACAAAAATAACTACATGTTAAATGCGTTGCCTGCGAAAAGTTATCAACAACACAAGAAAAGACAGAATCACCAACATCAGCATAAGAAAGAAAGTTGGCACAAAACCGTGCTTGAATTACATAGAGAAACAAAGAATAAAGTAGTTTGGCCACTTAATAAGAATGCATCCAAACTCCACAGTATACATAGTCTTCTACAACAGAACATCGGGAAAGAAGGCAAGAGGAAGACCACGGAAAAGATGGTTAGATGGCGCAGCAGAATCATGTGAAAGAGCAAAGATAACAATCACATAAACCACCAGAACAGCGCAAGACAAAAATAGAAAACCACGACACTGGGCAACAACCCGGTAGCAGTGTGACGACAAAGAAGAAGAAGAAGAGTCTTTCAAAATAGTCCTCTCTCGTTGACCAGATACATATGTCTGCATTTATTATAAAAGTGAATACAGTCGTTTGGGACATATTGTAAGTCAGATAGTGGTGATTGATAACTAATGTCTCTGTGGTTCAGTGGTGACGCTTTTGCCTTACGTTCCGAACGTCGTGGGTCTGATACCACCCCGTTCTGTTCACAAATGCATTTTGTCTAGAGACTACTAGGATTGTTGCCGGAGCTACGGAGTATGTGCTTTGTGTAATACTCTCGACAGGTGGTCTTCCACTTCCGCGGAGAGGGACCGAGGTATATGAGGTAAAATCAAGGTACACTGAAGTCAATCCTACAGCTATAGACTCTTTATTCAAGAATTATGAAAACAAAAGAAGTCATTACGGACATACTGTCATGTCACATAGTGCTTAAGTTAATTGCGTATCCTTTACAGGACTTTGCGAATCAACCCCAGCTTTTTAACGCTGTTTGTGATTTTTCTAGGCATTATTACGTTCAGTAGTTTGCCATTGCTTTCTGAACGGGTGGTGTCATCGTCCTTTTGCAAAAATCTACGCGAAACAACTTGCAACCAAACTGTCCGCAGCGTGATTCGAACTCAGAACGTCGGGGTTAATAGAACGAGTCACTATCCCCTAAGCCACAGACGCCACCTCATAGTGTTTACTTGTCATTAACATTAGTCTGGATCTCTGTGGCGTAGAGGTTAAAGGCAGGAGACCCACCCAGAACAAGGGTTGTATTTTTTTTTAATTCACAGAAAAAAACTAACAAACATATTGTCATACAATTTGGCCACCAGTTGCTAAAGACATTGTTTTCGATGATAAATAACATGTAGTGTATGTACTGTAGTTAGTTATTTAAAAAATAATTAATTTTCTTGAAAATATTTTTAAAACCCCCTGTATCGGGAGAGGATTTCACAAATATAAGAAGTGCAAAGAACGCCAAACTGGCATATGATGTACATATTACCCATAGTTATAGCGTGAACCTCCACTTTTGTCTAAACTGTATATAAGCAGAGATATTGCTTTTCTAATTTGAAAATATTTTTTTAATTTGGAAGGGTTACATTGCAAAAGCCATATCTACAAAACCAATTGAGTTAGACATTTTTGGAGGTTCACGCTATAGCTATGGGTGATATGTACATCATATGCCAGTTGGCATTCTTACACTTCTTATGTTTATGAAATCCTCTCCTGATGCAGGAAGGGGTTGTTTACAATATATTTTTAAGAAAATTAATTATTTTTTAAATAACTAATTAGAGTACATACACTAAACGTTGTTTATCATCGAAAACGATGCGTTTTACAACAGGTGGCCAAATTGTATGACAATATGTTCGGTAGTTTTTCTGTGAATTTTAAAAATACAACCCTATTTCTGGTGGGTCTCCGCCTTAATGTTCGTCTTTCGTTCCAAAGGTACTCGATTCGCTCCAACGTGAAGCCATCTGGATAACTTCCTATAGATTCCTGATATGAATGTAGGTGAGATCAAGTTTCTAGTCCTATCAGAGACGGATGATAAAATGTCATGCTCAAGTTGAACACGTAAAAGAACCCTTGGGAGCTCCCAATCGAGAATAGCATGCTGGAAAGATGATGTCCAGGGAAAAATTGATTAGAAAGATTTCGTTTTTAATTTCTACAAAAAAATTTTCAACCTCTTCAAAATTACATTGGGGAATCTCGCCGGTGCTACGGAATTCGTGTAATTCCGCTGTGTAAGATTTTCCTGGGCAAGAAAGAGATCAGAGCACTCATGGCTACTCACCGAATTGCAATGATATTAAAGGTTGATTTTAAAAGGATAGGTAAAACTCGGACAGAATTGGAAGGGAGGACAAGAGAGAGGAAGAGATAGAAGAAGTTTGTTGAAGACCTGTGCTCCATTGGGAGTTGAAAGGTGAAGAAGAAGAAGACGAAGAAGCGATTAGAACAGTTTTAAATAGGTTAAAAAAACTATTAAAAATATTGTACAATGATTGTTTTTATGTAGGGATTGAGGCTTCTTTAAACAGAGGCACGGCCTTGTTAACCTAAGGACGAACCTTACTTACTTACTTAATCCCGTCATGCCTAGTGACACATGGGGCTTCAGAAAGGACTTTCCATGCTCTCCTGTCCCGTGCAACCTTCAGCGCAGAGCCCCACGTCAGAGATGCGGTGTCCAGTTCCTCTTCCATCATGCGCCTCCATGTTGTCCGTGGTCTGCCTTTCTTTCTCTTTCCCTCTGGTGTCCAAGTGAGGGCTATCCTTGCAGGCATTTCTTGTCTCATTCTCATAACATGTCCGAGCCATTTCCATCTTCTCTTTTGAGTATGTCATTCATTGCCTCTTGTCTTGTGTCTTGGAGTAGTTGGTTATTGGATATTTTTACTGGCCAAAGATTCCCAAGATTCTGCGAAGACAAGAGTGGTGGAAAACTGACAGCCTGCTAGTATCTCCTTTGGTCATCCTCCAACACTTCGATCCGTAGAGCAAAACTGGCAAAACAATGCTTTTATAGAGTTTAAGCTTTGTGGTCCTATTGTAGATTTTGGACTTCCATACTGGTTTCATTCTGGCAAAAGCGGTTCTGGCCTTACTTAGACGTGATTTTATATCTTCCTCTGTGCCACCATTTAGTGTCAGTACGCTACCAAGATATGTAAACTGCTCAACCCTTTCCAGTGTTTCATTTTCTAACATTACTGGTTGTTGGATTTCACTGTTTGTCATAATTTTTGTTTTTCCTGTGTTTGTTTTGAGGCCTACTGTCTTTGCCGAAGGACGAACCTAGTATTGGTTATATCAGAGCGTGTAGGACAACAAACATGAAAAATTAAAATTAACTGTCTTCGGAGAATCCTCGTTTATGTAAATACATCTTCTTGGGGACAAAATAGAAAAAAATGATTTATTTGATATCAGCATCCCCAATAAATCATAACAGTGTCCTTGAATGCAGGTCACTGTACCCTGTACTGCTAGGTCAAGACGTTCCCGTCTTAGATATCCGGCAAAGAAAGTGGAGAAACTCAAGTTTGAGAAACGAGCTAGCCGAAGATATGGGCGTGTAGGTAATATTTAGTAGTGACTATATAGAAACTTCACGCCCGGAACTCAGACCTGGTCAAGGTTTCCCTTTCTCCCCGTTGAAGTATTTTCATTGAGCGGGACGACAGTTTGACCCAACTTCCGTCGGGTACAATAGCTATTTGTGACGCGTAGTTTCCTCCCGCGCTAGCCTAACAATGAACTGTAACGTTCGCCAAGTCTCGTGTGACGATACTATAAGAGAGAAAAAAACACACGCACACACTAGGTCATTCATTTTGCTTTTCATTCACAGGTACCTTAAACCTCGTTGACTTTCATTGAGAAGCTTGTTGCACTTCCTGGTTAGTCTGTTCCCATCCCAGTAGATCCAATTCTTAGTACAATTTCCCATGATTCGGAAGCCAGTTCTCACACCAATTTCCCATGTTCCTGTTAAACAGTGTTCCCACACATTATGACACGGTCGTTGAGATTATTAATACTTTTATAATTACCAGCTATATCACCAAGGGGTATACCCACCAATGTCACTGAAATGAAAATCGGGGCATATCTTTTACAAGAGTTAGTAAACGAGTCAAACACAGTAAACGAATCATCGATATTCTTGGCACCACTTATACGTTCAGTAGTTTGTCATTGCTTTCTGATCAGTGAGGTCTATTTTTAGTGTTCGTAAAACGTCTGTGGCCTAGGGGTTAGTGACTCGGTCTATTAACCCCGACGTTCTGAGTTCGAATCACGCTGCGGACAGTTTGCTTGCAAATTGTTTCCGTTGATTTTAACAAAGGACGATGGCGCCACCCGTTCAAAAGCAATGGCAAACTACTGAACGTATAAGTGGTGCCTAGAAAATCAACGACTTGTTTACTGTGGTTGATGGCTACGTCCTTTGGGATATGCCACGATTTTCATTTAAAAAATCCAAGGGAACTAATTTGCTTCCAAACGTGCCCGCCGCGTAGTTTGAACCAGGTACGCTTGGGTTTTGATCGAGCTTACTATCCCTGCTACTGATGCTCATATGGTCACTACTAGCAATTAATTTCCAATTTAAATTCAGAAAGTTTAGAAAATATGCTTATTATTTCAAAAATAATCATAATGGCGACAGCACAAATTTAGTATCGAAAGGAAATGGATGTAACAAACATTAGAAGGGCATTGGCTAGGACAGTTCGCAGATGGACAGCTGATGGGAAGAGGGGGCCTGGATGTCCAAAGGAAATATGGAGACGAACTGTGGAGAGAGAGTTGATGGAGTTTATCGTGGGAGGCGGCTGGTAGCAGAACGACAACAGTGGAAGTCTTCTTCTTCTTCTTCTCGTTCGTTCTTTATGACCGGTTTTAATCACTCTTTGTGATATGTTTGATCTTTGCCAAGAACGTGTATATGTTGCACATTGGTTTGGTAGGCCCCTAAATGCATAGACTTCTACACGTTTAGGACACTTGCATCCGATTTCATCCAAACCTCCTTAGTCGCCTCTTACGACATGCGTGGCAGGTAACAGTGGTTTTATTCTTTACACCCCAAATTTGGGCCCCGGTAACCACTCGGGCGACAGTGGAAGTCTCTTGTGGAAGCCTTATGTCTCAATCGGGACACGAGGAGGATTTTTTTTTTTTATCCGATCCAGAAGCAC
This sequence comes from Arion vulgaris, assembly GCA_020796225.1. Classification (NCBI taxonomy): domain Eukaryota; kingdom Metazoa; phylum Mollusca; class Gastropoda; order Stylommatophora; family Arionidae; genus Arion; species Arion vulgaris. The sequence continues at coordinate 64,811,899 of CM036757.1, read as the reverse complement.
TTGAGCTGAAAGCTCTTCAGCACGGCGTCATGGACATCGTAAACCTTCGGCAGAAGCACTTGAGCTGAAAGCTCTTCAGCACGGCGTCATGGACATCGTAAACCTTCGGCAGAAGCACTTGAGCTGAAAGCTCTTCAGCACGGCGTCATGGACATCGTAAACCTTCGGTAGAAGCACTTGAGCTGAAAGCTCTTCAGCACGGCGTCATGGACATCGTAAACCTTCGGCAGAAACACTTGAGCTGAAAGCTCTTCAGCACGGCGTCATGGACATCGTAAACCTTCGGCAGAAGCACTTGAGCTGAAAGCTCTTCGGCACGGCGTCATGGACATCGTAAACCTTCGGCAGAAGCACTTGAGCTGAAAGCTCTTCGGCACGGCGTCATGATGGACATCGTAAACCTTCGGCAGAAGCACTTGAGCTGAAAGCTCTTCGGCACGGCGTCATGATGGACATCGTAAACCTTCGGCAGAAGCACTTGAGCTGAAAGCTCTTCGGCACGGCGTCATGATGGACATCGTAAACCTTCGGCAGAAGCACTTGAGCTGAAAGCTCTTCGGCACGGCGTCATGATGGACATCGTAAACCTTCGGCAGAAGCACTTGAGCTGAAAGCTCTTCGGCACGGCGTCATGGACATCGTAAACCTTCGGCAGAAGCACTTGAGCTGAAAGCTCTTCGGCAAGGCGTCATGGACATCGTAAACCTTCGGCAGAAGCACTTGAGCTGAAAGCTCTTCGGCACGGCGTCATGGACATCGTAAACCTTCGGCAGAAGCACTTGAGCTGAAAGCTCTTCGGCAAGGCGTCATGGACATCGTAAACCTTCGGCTCGGTGCCACGAACACTGTAAATCTGGGAAACCTGTAGCTTTTCTGCCAGTCAGCAGAGTTGAACCCGCACTTACAGAGGACTATTCACCCGTAGTCCAACGCGCTACGAACACGCTGGGCACGCATACTAACATTTCTTGTTGTATTTTTGTCTTCAAATTTCTTTGCATTGTGATTCTGATTGATGTTACTTGGTTACGACAGCTTCTTCTTCATCTTCTTCTTCAAACCACTTGTTATACCACTCTTTGGGACTTGTATGTGACCTGAACCTGAGAGCGATTGTACGTTGTGTCAGTTATTCGCCTACAGTTCATCCGATTTCTGCTATACTTTTTATTTATAAGGTTCTCTTCCCTATTATAATGATGAGAATAATGAGGATAATGATGAGAAGGAAAAGAAGTAGAATAAGACCAGAAATCAGTGATGAGCAGTGTGGATTTGTTGAAGAAAAAGGTACTAGCAACGCTATATATATATCCTAAGAACACTAATAGAAAGATCAATAGAAGTAAAAGCAGATCTATACTTGTACTTTATAGACTACACCTAGGCGTTCAACAATGTAAGCCATCAAGAACTTTCCAAAATGTCAGAGAGCTTAAACATCGACAGCAAAGATCTAAGAATCATTCAGAACATATATTGGCAGCAAACAGCAGCTATAAGAATAGACAAAAAGATTGGAACTTTCCAGAAGATCAAAAAAGGTGTTAGACAGGGATGCGTATTATCACCAGACCTGTTCTCACTGTATTGTGAAAGCATTTTTAGGTCTATAAAAGATTTTCCTGGAATAGCTGTAGGAGGACATATCATAAATAACCTGAGATACACTGATGATACTGTCTTAATAGCAAGAAATGAAATGGAGCTACAGAAATTAGTTGATACGGTTGTGACAGAAATTAACAACAAAGGTCTCAGTTTGAATATTAAGAAGACAGAAGTTATGATAATATCAAAAAGCAGATTTTGACAAAATGCACCATCACAGTAAATGGAACTGATCTAAGACAAGTGCGGCAATTTAAATACCTCGGAGTCCTGGTAACATCAGATGGCAGAAGCCGATCAGAAATAAAGAGCAGAATAGGACAAGCGAAAACATCATTCCTGAAAATGAGAAGCATTATCTGCAACAAGTCCTTGTCAATCCCGATCAGAATGCGAGTTATTCAGTGCTACATAGAACCAATACTGATATACGGATGCGAGTCATGGACAATGAACACACAGATCGAAAAATCTCTGAGGGCCACAGAAATGTGATTTTACAGAAGAATGATGAGAATCCCATGGACTGCTAAAATGACTAATGTTGAGGTGCTGAATGAGTTCAAGACACAGAGAAAGCTTATCATCAATATGAGAAAGAGGCAGTCATCTATTTTCGGGCATGTGATGAGGAGGAGAGGTTTAGAACACATTGTGACAACCGGTAAAATTGAGGGTAGACGAAACAGGGGAAGACAGAGAGAGAAAATGTTCGATAGCCTGACTTCATGGCACGGTAGAGCGTCAACATCTGAGTTGATAGCAAACACCATCGACAGAGATTTGTGGAGATCCATGATCGCCTACGCCAGCCGGCACGGTACCTGATGATGATGATCTTCCTAGACCCTAGACTCCTCTTACGACATGCTTTGTAGGTCGCAGTGTTACTATTCTTTGCTCCCCTTGTGAGCCACGACAACACACAGACGATGCACTGAATGAGTATCTATGGTTTAAAAAACAAAATGACAAAATTGCATCTTCAGACTTGTATATATCATCATCATCATGTGCCATTCCGGTTGGCGTAAGGGATCATGGATCTCCACAAACTTCTGTGCTTGCTACTAGCTATCAGTTCTGATGTGGACTCTCTTCCGGGTCATGAGGTCAGACTGTCCTAAATTTCTTTTTTTCTGTCTTCCTTTTCCTCGTCTCTAATTGATTTTACCGCTTGTCATAATGTGTTTGAAACCTCCATTGTTCATCACTTGCCAGAAAAATTATAATTGGCTCTTTCTTATATTGATAATAAGTTTTCTTTAAGTCTTGACCTCTTTTAGCGCATCCACATTATTCATTTTAGCAGCACATTGTATTCTTAGCATTCTCCAATAAATCTACATCTCAATGGTGTCGTCCACAAGTTATGCTATGTGTGTATTTATTGTCAATTACTCGCTTCAATATATAAGTATCGGCTCTCTATACCACTATTATATGTATTGTTCTGTAGCTTAAGCAGTAGGAAGCTCGATCACAACCTAGTTCTCTCTCTCTCGCGATCGTTCTTAAGCCGTTTTTATCATTCTATTGTGATATATTTTTTCCGATCCAGAAGCACTTGAGTTGAAAGCTCTTCGGTTCGGTGCCACGAACACCGTAAATCTGGGAATCTGTGGCTTTTCTGCCAGTCCGCGGAATTGAACCCGCACACACAGAGGACTTGTCACCCGTAGTCCAACGCGCTACGAATACGCTGGGCAGGCGAGCAATTGTGATATATAAACAGCCAAACATCAGAACGGGATGTAATACCTAGTTCAGACCCCGCGGCAGACAGTTTGGAAGCAAATTTGTTTGCGTGAAATTTATGAACCGTAAAAGCAGACCATCGACGAAGTGGGTGAACTGGCTAGAGACAATGAGTGAATTTCAAATGTGCTGCAAAGAGTGCAACGTCCTATAAAGGATGCGCACCTTGATGATGATGATGAAAAGCAGACCTCATTGTTAAAAAAGCAATGATAAACTACTTATCAAAGTGGATAACTATATAAGTGGTGCCTAGAAAATCAACGATTCGTTTACTGTGGTTGATCGTGAAGTTTACTGTGGTTGATCGTGAAGTTTACTGTGGTTGATCGTGAAGTTTACTGTGGTTGATCGTGAAATTTACTGTGGTTGATTGTGAAGTTTACTGTGGTTGATCGTAAAGTTTACTGTGGTTGATTGTGAAGTTTACTGTGGTTGATCGTGAAGTTTACTGTGGTTGATCGTGAAGTCCTGTCAAGGATATGCCAAGATTTTCATCCATTACAAATGTATTGTTATTTCATATTTACACTTTTAATATCAAGTTATTTCTCGTTGGTAGTAATTTACATTATCCAATTCTCCGTTGCAACGACGGAGGATGTATTTCTAGCGAAGGAAAGTACAACAATTCTATTCTCGTATTGCATGTCAACAATCTGGTTTATGGAGGAAACGCAACTTAATAGAAATACAAGCACATAAATCTGAGTTGTGAGATGCCTGGCCACGGACATGTCGAGGGAGACTATCAAAGTTATACAGAAAAGTTGTGCAGACTACACGATTCATGGAATAAATACTGCTTGCTTTGGAACGGGTTGGGCTAGATTTGGAAGAAATTTGGATTAGAATGCAGCGATGGATAACATATCCGTGTTTAAACAAGGAAATGATATCCTTGACTTCATTGTGATCAATTTTGTCCAGAAGTTGAAGAATACTCTATCCGAAATATGATGTTGGAGAATTCTACTTTAATTAGTAAAACTTATCTTAGTCACTTGATCAAATTTATTTATAGAATTTAGTTGAATTTCTGAGATGAGCGCCTGGTCGACTGGATTAGAGCGTGGCTCCCATACGGGAGATCTGTGTTCAAATCACGGTAAGGCCAAGAGAATTGTTCTGTTGGTGCCATACAAGAAAATTTCTTACCTAAACAGTTTTGCGAGGACTGTACTAACCATGTGGCCATTAAATTCTTTAGAATCGTGGGTCCCTTGTCTTACACCGCCCTAAAAAGCGGTACTACCAGTGACGACTTGCCGCCCGAGTGGTTACCGGGGCCTAAATTTGGGGTGTAAAGAACGAACGCAAAGAAGAAGAAGTGGCGGCTGGTGATACTTTTTGTTGGTGGGACCAGACAGATTTTTCGGAAAAATCAGGTTTTGGGTTGTTATAGTTTAATTTATAAAATACTAAATACACGTTATACATTATTTTTTGGTGGGACGCGGCCCCAATGGCCCTTAATGACGAGCCGCCCCTGGGTACTACAAACAGTAACGAGCATTTTTAAAACAATTTTCTGGGTTGTTTTTTTTACTGGACTATACTTACTTCATGTTGCCATATTTATTTATTTCAATCAGTTGAAAGTGTCACTTGTTTCTATTTTTCTTCTTCTTCTTCTTCTGCGTTCACCCGCTATTAATTCAATCGTAATCAGGACACCTGGTATTGAGTTTCTGGTTGATTTTTGGGTGGAGGCATGATTTCCCTATTAACAGTGTTCGCTCGTCTGCCCAGCGTGTTCGTGGCGCGTAGGACGAAGGGTGACAAGCCCCTGTAAGTGCGGTTCTTTTCTGCAGGCTGTCAGAAAAACAACAGGTTCTCCAGATTTACGGTGTTTGTGGCATCGAACCGAAGGGTTACAATGTCCAAGGCACCGAGCAGAAGAACTGAAAGCTCAAATGCTTCTGGATCGGGGGAAAAAATATAACTTATTTCGTTCAGTAAAGTCAATCTTTTATGGGCACTGGCTTTTTTAGACCATCTTCTCACTAGAAGAACAAGTACCTTCTTACTAATCGAAGCGTAAGCTTCTTAATAACATAATCATTTCCTTTTTGTTAGCGAAACTATTACCTTCTAACTGTCAGAGTTAAGACCTTCTTCCCAATGTTTTTTTCCCATCCAGAAGCACTTGAGCTTTCAGCTCTTCGGCTCGGTGCCATGGGCATCGTAACCCTTCAGTTCGGTGTCACGAACACCGTAAATCTGGAGAACCTGTAACTTTTCTGCCAGTCCGTGGAATTGAACCGCATTCACATGGGGCTTTTCACCCGTAGCTCAACGCGGTACGACAACCTTCTCCCCAATAAATAACGTGATAATAAAAGTGCAAATATGAATTAACAATACATAGTCACGTGGCATATAGTACCGATACTGGCATACTGCAGCGAATCATGGACAATAAATACACATATATCATAATCTCTGGACGCCACAGAGATGTAGATGTACTGAAGAATTCTTGGAATACAATGTACGATCCACTGATTTCAGTAGTCTGGAGTTACCTGTTGTACAGGTAGAACTGGATGTCTCAGTGGCAGAGTGTGGGGTGTGTTTTACAAGCGAGCGACAGGAACCATCAGTATGCATACTCATCGATATCTGTTTGGGGAGAATGAGCATCTTTGGTCCCCGGAGTGCAATGACGTCAGTTTAGTAACCAATAACCAATAACCCCAAGGAAACGATGATCTCACTAACGGAACAATGACCTTTTTCTGAGGGAAACATGACCATCTCACTAGTGGAACCATCACATCTCACTAGTGGAACCATCACATCTCACTAGTGGAACCATGAACATCTCACTAGATGAACCATGACTATCTCACTAGCGGAACCATGATTTTCGTAATTATGAAACCATGATCTTCAACATAGCAGAATCATTTCTTTCCAGCGAAACCGGCTTACTGGTGTAATCATTACATTTTATCTATCGGAATCAGGATCTTTTTTTCTAAACAAAACATGATCTTCTAACAGTTGAAAATATGTCATTTTTTAATAGTGGAACCATGACCTTCCCACTAGTGGAACCAGCATCTTCTCACTGGTGGAACCGGGACCTTCTCACACCCGTCCCTAACTATCACTTTCAAAGCCACCCGACTCAAAGAACGTCTGTCAGACCGTAACAAAGACTGTAATTGATTTTCGGTGCTTCGCGCACGTGGCGTCCTTGTTTAAGGGAGTCTGGAACAATAGTCACCAGAGCTACACGTACGGGCGAACAGACAACTAACTACGGTTTGTAAACTTTCCATCTCAAAGACTTCTAAAAAAGTTCCCCGTTTCGGTGTTAAGTGCCTGCGGCTTTTTTCCGGATAACGAGGTCGTAATAGAACATGGAAATCTGCATTCTATGATGAAACAGTTGCGCACGGCGCTGTTGACTTGCAATAATGCTTGTCTGTAAAGACAAAAAAACTACTATCTTTTGAAGTTTGACTGGTAATATATGGTGTTTATGGTAGTCCGGGCGTAATATAGGGAGGCATTTAATTTTCAACAAATTCACGTTAAGAAATTGTGAACATTTGTATTGTTATTGTGTGTAACTGTTATCCCCATGAGGTTAACCAAGTCAGAAAAAGTGTGTCTAAGTCTTGCCTTATTGTGTCTTTATGCTCCTTTATTCATATAGTTTGGCTGTCAAAAGAAATGTTAGCGTCGCCTGATGTTGTCTCTTCAGCATACCTTATTCTCATTGCGTCAAACAATCCGTTGAAAAGACTGATGTTGTCTCTTCAGCATACCTTATTCTCATTGCGTCAAACAATCCGTTGAAAAGACTGATGTTGTCTCTTCAGCATACCTTATTCTCATTGAGTCAAACAATCCGTTGAAAAGACTGATGTTGTCTCTTCAGCATACCTTATTCTCATTGCGTCAAACAATCCGTTGAAAAGACTGATGTTGTCTCTTCAGCATACCTTATTCTCATTGCGTCAAACAATCCGTTGAAAAGACTGATGTTGTCTCTTCAGCATACCTTATTCTCATTGAGTCAAACAATCCGTTGAAAAGACTGATGTTGTCTCTTCAGCATACCTTATTCTCATTGAGTCAAACAATCCGTTGAAAAGACTGATGTTCAAGTCGTCTGTTAATTTCTCGCTGCTGTACCATTTTCTCATGAGATTTAACAGTAGGCAATCATCTTCCGACTCGTGATAGGACATAACAGACTGAACAAACTCCTACACAGTATGCGATTGTCCCTATCCTCTCTGTGTCCATGTGGCACCGATGATGAAACCACATAACATGTCCAGCAAGACTGTCCCCTGTATGTTCTTCCTAGAAATAAATACTGGCCCTACAACATAAAACTGCATTCAAAGCTAAATGGCACCAAAGATAAGCACCAGACTACAGTCGACTCCATCATAAGAACGCGTCTAATCATCAAAATAGCGATCGCAAAAAAGAAGTCGATTTAGAAGCCGAAAACTTCCGAAAGGTGGAGGCCGGTTCGGTGCGCAGGCAATGGACTGAATCACTTCAGGCGTCAACAATTTGCAGAATTACACTTGTCTTTGTTCCGGGGCACATAGGTGTCGTTGGCAATGAGAGAGCAGACATACTGGCTGGCTCTGCCGCTATATCAGAGGGCCAGCCAATGGACAGAGCTGACATCGTGAACACCCTCATAGAGCGTGGCCGCAGAGAAGACCTTCATCTAAACCAATCCACGTCAACTACTAGATTGCGAGAACTGGGTTTGAAGATTGGTGTGGCAAGAAAAGAACGGTACAACAGGTATACTAGTCGGCTCATCAATCAAAATAGAACTGGTACGGTCAGTCGCTGGACGCTGATGGAGATATTGCGAAGGAGATCGGAGCACATATGGACATGTCCGAAGTGCAATGAAGATATTCCAAACTGAAACTGAAACTGAAACTTCCGAAAACGTCCTGTCATGTCTCTCCGCTCCCTAATGTCTGCATTGTCTCTCTTTAGAAAAACCTACGTGGCAGCCCCGAGATTTAGCACAACTGCGTAGTGAAGGTGCTCTTGAGTTAGTCCATTTTTTCTCGTCCCACAGATTTTAACTTCAAGCTGAGTCTACACTTTGACTATGATAGCCGTCCATCGCATGTGATGATGGCAACAGCCTCAGGCGTGTGCTACTGCCCCTCTCTGGTGTGTGCGGAGGTGACTGAAGTCCAATCCTAGAACACACTCCCCTACCACAGGTGGAGTATACATGATAAAAGCTAGCCATGTGGGTGCTGTGTGTTTTGTAATTTCGCGCAGCTCGTTTTTTCTGTGCATCAACGGCACGGTGATTCTCAGTTATACTTTGACTATAGTTTGACTTTAAAAGACGTGTTAGCGTTGTCTGATGTTGTCTCTTCAGCATACCATACCCTGACAGTGTCAAAGAATCAGCTGAGATCACGTATCTACCACTACTTAGAAGACCAGTAAAATTGTATCTGACAGTGTCAAAGAATCAGCTGAGATCACGTATCTACCACTACTTAGAAGACCAGTAAAATTGTATCTGACAGTGTCAAAGAATCAGCTGAGATCACGTATCTACCACTACTTAGAAGACCAGTAAAATTGTATCTGACAGTGTCAAAGAATCAGCTGAGATCACGTATCTACCACTACTTAGAAGACCAGTAAAATTGTATCTGACAGTGTCAAAGAATCAGCTGAGATCACGTATCTACCACTACTTAGAAGACCAGTAAAATTGTATCTGACAGTGTCAAAGAATCAGCTGAGATCACGTATCTACCACTACTTAGAAGACCAGTAAAATTGTATCTGACAGTGTCAAAGAATCAGCTGAGATCACGTATCTACCACTACTTAGAAGACCAGTAAAATTGTATCTGACAGTGTCAAAGAATCAGCTGAGATCACGTATCTACCACTACTTAGAAGACCAGTAAAATTGTATCTGACAGTGTCAAAGAATCAGCTGAGATCACGTATCTACCACTACTTAGAAGACCAGTAAAATTGTATCTGACAGTGTCAAAGAATCAGCTGAGATCACGTATCTACCACTACTTAGAAGACCAGTAAAATTGTATCTGACAGTGTCAAAGAATCAGCTGAGATCATGTATCTACCACTACTTAGAAGACCAGTAAAATTGTATCTGACAGTGTCAAAGAATCAGCTGAGATCACGTATCTACCACTACTTAGAAGACCAGTAAAATTGTGTCTGACAGTGTCAAAGAATCAGCTGAGATCACGTATCTACCACTACTTAGAAGACCAGTAAAATTGTATCTGACAGTGTCAAAGAATCAGCTGAGATCACGTATCTACCACTACTTAGAAGACCAGTAAAATTGTATCTGACAGTGTCAAAGAATCAGCTGAGATCACGTATCTACCACTACTTAGAAGACCAGTAAAATTGTATGCATCTTTATCGTCTCTTTTTCTTATTCTTCTTCTAACGCTCCATATCGGCCACTTGCTAAACCACTCTTTGTGATCTGTATGTGATCTGAGCCTAAAAGCGACTTACTTTGTGTCAGTTATGCGCCAAAAGTAGGCCATCACATCCGATTTCTGCGGCGCTTTTTATTTACTAGGGTGGCTTCCATAGGCCTCTACCTTATTCGCCTCTTACGGCATGCCTTATAGGTCGCATTGCTACTATTCTTTGCTCCCGTGTGAGCCCCGCAACAAACGGATGCTTTATCTTCCCTAATAACAACACGAACATGAAAATTAATGTAACGAAATGTTACTTTATATTAAGATTAAATTCTAAATATATCTAGTTTTATACAATGATAATTATTTATTTAGACAACATCAGGTGGTACGACAAGATAACCAACTTCAAAGTAATGCTACGTGCAAACTTGTCATCTATCACGCGATGTACGAAAATCAACAAATCTGAGGTGGTCAGACCGGATCAGATCAGATCTGGAGAAAATCGTTGGGGTGGCTGCGGTAATACTGAGCAAATAGGCGATTGAACAAAGACAGGTATATGCAGTATTACATAAGTAGTGAAAAATTAATTAGAAAATATGAAAATAAACAATTTTATAATTAATTTTTCACTACTTATTTAATACTGCCTATACTTGTCTTTGTTCAATCGTTATCTATCATGAAAACACGCAACAGTAGAAGACCAAGATGTCTGGACATGTGAGAAGAATGGAAACTATCCCAACAGGTGTTGTTCTGTGAACTTTCGGAAAGGAAAAGGTCCCAAGACTGACCACTGCTCATATATAAGGATGTCTGCAAATCATCAATAAAGAACTTATCTATCGATCCATACAAAAGAAGAAAAAAAAACTAGCTGATTACCGGGTAATATGGAAAACAACATGAAACAAAGGTGCAGACATAATCTTTTGAGGACAAACTTAGGGAGGAGCTTAAAGACAAGAGAAACAAAAGCAAACTCAGGAGTCGTCATGGTTACGCACTTGTCAAATAACCGTATGTAAAGATGGAAACTGTCATACATAATTTATTTTACTGCCATTGACTCCATCATTGATAATCACAACTGTTTTGAAACTATTTGTTATGATACGCTTTCGTTCAGTGGTAACTACTCTAGCTGTTTTATAGATATCACTTTGCTCGTTCCCTTCTAGGTGCCGTTTATTTTTTCACTGTTCTTTGCTCTATTTACATCTTGTATCCTTTACATGTGAACGTCTATAGCTTAAGAGGTAGGGAATTCGATCACAACCCAAGCGTACCTGGTTGTCGCTCGCTATCGATCTTTTTGGCCATTTTGATCATTCTTATTGTGATATATAAACAGCCTTTGCCAAGAACGTATTTTACGTCACATCATTCAGCGAAATTTGAAGCTCTGGATTTTATCCATCGGCGATGTGTCCGATTTCAGTCAGCATTTACTGGGTTCGCTCTCCGTCAGCCTTTGGCTATCCCCAGACGACCTTCAAGGCAGCAGGTTGCTATTTTCTTTTAGGGTACCGACCCTTAGACAACCAGCCCTCCCGGGTTGTTGAGCGTCATCTGTCCAGGTTACCTGTCTTTTTATGGACTACTTTTTTTTACTACCGTCCAGTTTTGTGTACGGTTTGCTCCGCTAGGCTTTGACTGTCCCCAATCTAACTACAACACAGTAGTAGTGCCTGGTTCAAATCCGCGTCAGACAATTTGTAAGAAAATTCGTTTCTGTTTTTTTACAAAGGTAAAACGACCTTACCGTTCAGAAAACAATGGCAAACTACTGAATGTATAAGTGATGCCTAGAAAATCAACGACTCGTTTACTGTGGTTGATGGCTACATCCTGTATAGTATATGCCACGATTTTCATTTTTCATTCTTTTAATGCTAAAGGTCTCTTATTGCTGTCTAGTTTATTATACTTTGTAATAGTACCATACTTTTTTGCCTTATAGTTTTTCCACATTCGACTTGACATACAATTCTGAAAAAGTAGGTCAATTTGTCGCCCTTATCTCATCTGGAAGAAAGGGAGAAAAAAAACACTTTGGGAAAGTCATTCAAGCGTTACAATTTTTGCAAGTCTCCCATGCCTTTTCGCACATTTATAAACACCCCCTAGTCTCCAGATAAAACTCTCTATTCCACAGTAGTGCAAAGAATGGGCAGCTAGCTTCGTCAGGAACAAATAATACGCAGTTTTCAGTGGTATTAATTTCCTATTTACATAGGACCCTGGTTAGAAGACTAACTTGACTGAAATTTCACAGACTTTGTATTTGAATATGATTTTAACTATAGTTCTAGAGGCGGAATCACATAACGCACTAGTGCGCACATCAAACATGAACAATGACATGGAATTAGAGATTTTCCTTTTAAAATGATTGTGTATTCAGAGTTCCACCTTCTGCCCTCTTTGACCTGTAATAGTAATCATAATAATAATAAGACCAAAGTTTGACAGCTTCCGGGTTACCATGAAAAGTCTTTTATAACATCACTGTGATGATAAACCATCACCTTAGCTCTCATTACTACGCTAATTATCTTTCATCGGTCCGTTGAGTCCAGGATGATAATTGATAATGGCAAGACTGATTCCAGACATTATGAAATGTTTAATTAAAATATATAACTTGCTTTCTCGGGTATTTATTCAAATGCAGGATACACAAACTTTACTTAGTACAGACTATTGTCTTAGTACAGACTATTGTCTTAGTGCAGACTACTGACTTAGTACAGAATATTGACTTAGTACAAACTATTGTCTTAGTACAGACTATTGTCTTAGTACAGACTATTGACTTAGTACAGACTATTGACTTAGTACAGACTATTGACTTAGTACAGACTATTGACTTAGTACAGACTATTGACTTAGTACAGACTATTGACTTAGTACAGACAATTGACCTAGTACAGACTATTGACGTAGTACATACTATTGACTTAGTACATACTATTGACTTAGTACAGACTATTGACTTAGTACAAACTATTGACTTAGTACAGACTATTGTCTTAGTACAGACTATTGACTTAGTACAGACTATTGTCTTAGTACAGACTATTGACTTAGTACAGACTATTGACTTAGTACAGACTATTGACTTAGTACAGACTATTGACTTAGTACAGACTATTGACTTAGTACAGACAATTGACCTAGTACAGACTATTGACATAGTACATACTATTGACTTAGTACATACTATTGACTTAGTACAGACTATTGACAGTACAAACTATTGACTTAGTACAGACTATTGTCTTAGTACAGACTATTGACTTAGTACAGACTATTGTCTTAGTACAGACTATTGACTTAGTACAGACTATTGACTTAGTAGAGACTATTGTCTTAGTATAGAATACTGTCTTAGTACATACTATTTTTTTGGCATGTGATGAGAAAGAGAGTTTTAGAACACATTGTAACAACCGGTAAAATAGAGGGGAGACGAGACAGAGGAAGACATTGTGGATAGTCTGACTTCATGGCAAGAAAGAGCGTCAACATCTGAAATGATAGCAAACAAAAGAGACAGAGATTTGTGGAGATCCATGATCCCCTACGCCAGCCAGCACGGCACCTGATGATGATGATGATGATGATGATCTATAGAATAACACTTAATGATCACCTCTTCGTGATTTGAGTCATCTAAGCAAAAGTAGGTTGGTAGTGTAGTTGTTAGTGAACTCGATTCTCAAGGCTGGTGGTCTGGGTTCAACTCCCGCAGTGCACGTGGAATTTTTCCCGACCGCTACGGCTCTCAGGTCGACCCAGCCTCAACTGGGTACCAGACATGCTCTGGGAAAGTAAAGGCGGTCGGTGTGATGCTGACCACATCACCCATCGTGTACCGACGGTCAATGAAAAGTACAGGCCTAACACTGTATTACCCTATATACCACGAGGTACGAAAAGGTTCCTTTACTTTTAAATGTAAGATATGTTCGACTTTCGAACGATAGCAATGTAATTCGTCTTACGCTATTCGCATTATATCTTCGGGTTCGCTCTTTGAACTTTGTCATAATAGAAGATTTGGTGAGATTAAATTTAAATTTGTGTTCATTAAATTTCAGAATTTTGTACTTTTCAATTGTTACCGGTCAAGTGTTCTTTAACGTACAATTTCAACTTAAACGCAGAACTTAAATTTTATTTTCCAGTACACTATATGACTAGGCACTAGATCGCACCTAACCCTTAGATGATAGATCTTTGAACAAACAAGAAATAGAAGAGAAATGTGTGAGATACTAAATAATATAGAGGAAACTGGATTAAATTTGACAAAATTATAATATCAAAGACAAAAAGACAGAATGGTCAGACGATATTTGAAAATAACATTCAGTTATGTTTGAAGCTATTCACATACAGAATTATCACTCCACTACTATTGTCAGAATGATTGTTTATTTATTCCTGATTGATTACTATTCGTTAAGATTCTAAGTTTGATCCATTTCTTGTGGGCATGCTGAAGCGCTTTATCACACTCGTAGCCCGCCTGCCCAGCGTGTTCGTAGCGCGTTGGACTACGGGTGATAAGTCCTCTGTGAGTGCGGGTTCAACTCCGCGGACTGACAGAAAAGCCACAGATTCCCCAGATTTACGGGTTCGTGGCACCGAACCGAAGGGTTACGGTGTCCATGACACCGAGCCGAAGAGATTTCAACTCAAGTGCTTCTGGATCGAAAAATAAAAAATGAAAAATCACACTCGTAACAAACGTAGTATTTTTAGTATTGAAGATATAGAGAAGGGAAGGGGGGAAATGATGCAGGGAAATTATTAATTAATGACACTGTAATTCATGCAGCGAGTCGAGAGCTTATTAATTAATGACACTGTAATTCATGCAGCGAGTCGAGAGCTTATTCTAACCATAGAAGTACATCAAGACCAGCGGGTTACTCGGACCGACATCAATACAGGTTCCCCATCCCAGAAAAATAATATTCCTGATTTAAAAGCAAGCGGTATCAGTAAATCTAAACCCCCCAGTACCATTTTGTGAAGATCATAATGGCGTCTGTGAAGAGATGTGCAGCTTCTGTCATTTGTCACGCCCTGTGGAGCTAGTGGTTCATCTTATGCTTCTACAGGCACATTGAACAATAGCTGTTGGATTGCCTCTGATCCAGATAGCACGTCAAAATGTACTTGAGAAATGATACTGCCATTAGAAGTTTGGCCATGTGGTTTTCAAAGGACAAAAATGATTAAAATGTGAACTATAAAGAGCAGTTCTGCTGGTCTTTCTGTCTGCTCCAAGTAGACCTGTCTTTGCTGGCAACTTGAATAAAGTATCAATCGTCAACATACAAAGAAGGGGTGGGTGGTGTGGATAACTCAGCGTTCAAGAAGAGAAATAAATTAGACATTAAAAAATGCATAAATGAAAATTAGAAAACGCAGCTCACTCCCTCCCCTTTTTGTGATTTTCCCTGTTTTTCCATTTATTTTGTCAGTAATAAGATTTAGGCAAACAATTTTTATGTGTTTATTTAAAGTCAAAAATGATAACACTTTACTGTTAAGTGCATGAGTTTCATTTATATAATGAGGTAGCTTCCCTTTAGTAATAACCGGTAAAATCTAGGAGAGACGAGACAAAAGAAGACAGAGAAAGAACATTTTGGATAGCTTGACTTCCTGGCACTGAAGAGCGTCAAAATATCAGATGATAGCAAACACCAGGGACATAGATTTGTGTAGATCCATGATCGCCTACGCCAGCCGGCATGGCACCTGATGATGAAACTTTTTATTGTTCACAGGATAAGTGATTTTATCATGAGAATTATATTGATTTGGTTGATCTGACCACAGCCAACTCTAGATAACTAGGCCAGACAACTGACCGGGGAATCTCTGACCTAGATCAGAGAAGGGGCTGGAAATTATAGATGTTTGATAGAACATTGCACTCTTTTTTGCAATTTTACTCAATTCTGTGAGTCTATGCTTACTTATTGGTGAAAAATATTCATAATATTGATATTCCTTATTGTTAAACTAAACTTGTTGCATAATATAACTTCGATTTAGCATTTTATGTTGATTTTAAAATTGAATTCGTCTATATACACCAATATTGGAATGCGAGGTCACGTGGTGTAGTTGTGGTCTGATTTCCCATAATTCTTACCTGAGTCCGAAGGCCCATAAGTTTATAGTTGGCTCTGATCTTACATAGACATTCGATTAGTCTGGAGCATCTGTTCAAGATGTTCTAGAAGATTCGCTATCCTCTTTTGAACATCAGTAAGTTATCCCATACAAGTGTGACAGTTGCCATCAAAATTCATGGTACATCCTCAGAGGGGTTTGCAATCTAGTGTTGAGTAAAGTATCCCTAGACTTTGAAATACACACGGAAATTAAAAAGAAGGTATGCTAGCTAATAAAAGGTCACCACACGAAAAATAAATCACATCAACAACTCTACATACAGCAAAACAAGTCCTAACAACAATAAATAAAGAAATTTGGTTGAACAGATGAGTCGTGGGAGACACGGGAAGAGAGGTTTACAGATACATAGCCAACCATAACCCCAATGACAATGTTACAGATACATAGCCAACCATAACCCCAATGACAATGTTACAGATACATAGCCAACCATAATAACCCCAATGACAATGTTACAGATACATAGCCAACCATAATAACCCCAATAACAATGTTACAGATACATAGCCAACCATAATAACCCCAATGACAATGTTACAGATACATAGCCAACCATAATAACCCCAATGACAATGTTAGAGATACATAGCCAACCATAATAACCCCAATGACAATGTTACAGATACATAGCCAACCATAACCCCAATGATAATGTTAACCACTTTACAAGAAGAGATCAGAGCACTATTTTTAGACTCCGAACACAACACATAACACTTAATAATTACATGAAGAGAATTCAACCGCAACACACTACAGAGTGTCAGCTGTGTGCTCGTCACCATGACACCGTTTACCATCACTTCTTCAGATGCCAAGTGCTAGGTGATGTCAGAAAAATTATCCTTCCTCCAATGCCAGATAAATGGATCACACTATACAGAACAAAAGAACCACCTACAAACACATATCGCTACATGAATTTGAGCCGAAGAGCAAGAGCCCAAGTGCCGCTGGATCATTGAAGAAGAAGAGCAAAGTACGGTTCTGTGCTTTTCTCCACTATCTTTTGTTTACATTTTTGTCTCTTTCTAAAACATGCATTTCGAGATTATTTTCAGAGAGTGAAATGATGGAGTTGCATGATCTTACCTGCTCTAGACCTTCTGCCACAGCTACCAAACCAGTCATGTTAAACTATGCTGATCCCATTATACATTATAATAGGCACATTGTACTCCGATCTCTTTCTTACACAGGAATATCTTATCCGCAGTTCACGAGCTCCGTAGCACCGACGAGGGTCACCGATGTAATTTAGAAGATAGTAAAGTTATTTTGTAGGAATTATATTTTTAAATATTTCTAATGAATTTTGCCCGGACAGCAGATTTCCAGCCTGTTCCTCTACAAAGCTTTATTTTACGGCTCAACTTGAAAACAGGAACTACGTTTTATCGTCCGTCTCCGATAGGACTATGAGCTTGATTTCACCTACACTGAGATCACGGAACTGTGGACAAATAATCCGATGAATATTTTCAATATTGTCATAAATTAACACAAGACATGTATTTTATGTTTGCGCAACAACTGCAGTGAGGAACATTAACTAAGTGTAAATGACTGATGACTGATTTGTTCTTTTGTGTCAGGTGACTGTGTTAGTGTAATAGTAGCATTACTATGGTAGTCGTCAAAGAAATATATATTGACCCGTGACCTCCGATAACATACGGCCGGTGGGCTCAGGTACTAATTCTAGGAAATAAGACTATAGCTGTCACGTGATCCTCGCATTCCAGTGTGGTTGTATATAGACTAATTCATTTTAAAAATAATGCAACATGTTTAATCAAAGTTATGTTCTAAATTAAGTTTAATGTTAAGGAATATCAGTATTATTAATCGCCCGAGTGGTTACCGGGGCCCAAATTTGGGGTGTAAAGAATAGAACCACTGTTACCTGCCACGCATGTCGTAAGAGGCGACTAAGGAGGTTAGGCTGAAATCGGATGCACATGTCCTAAACGTGTAGAAGTCTATGCGTTTAGGGGCCTACCAAACCAATGTGCAACGTATACACGTTCTTGGCAAAGATCAAACATATCACAAAGAGTGATTAAAATTGATCGTAAAGAACGAACGCAAAGAAGAAGAAGAAGAATATTATTAATATTTTCTTCAATATAAAACCATGAACGCATAGAATTGAATAAAATTACAAAATAGAGTACAGTGTTCTTTCAAGCATATACAAAAATCAACCCCTATTAAATAGAAATGTTAGATTTCCCATCTGAGCTAGTCCAGAGCCAACTATAAACTTATGGGTCTTCGGACTCTGGTAAGAGTTATGGGAAATAAAACCACAACTACACCACGTGACCTCGCATTTCAGTTGTGGTGTAAATAGACGAATTCATTTTAAAATCAACATAAAATGCTAAATCGAAGTTATATTATGCAACAAGTTAAGTTTAACAATAAGGAATATCAATATTATGAATATTTTTCACAAATAAATAACCATAGACTCACAGAATTGATTAAAATTGCAAAAAAAAACTTCTAGTATTCTATCAAACATCTATAATTTCCAGCCCCCTTTTTCTGATCTAAGTCAGGGAACCCTAGTCAGTTGTCTAGTCTAGTTATCTAGAGTTGGCTGTGGCTAGTCGGACTTATGTTGCCGGGGAGCTACAATTGACCACAGAAGTGTGTTCAAGACTAGATGCGGTTAAGTTATCTATGACGCTCTAGCGACCAGATCATCAAGAGATTAACAATATGTGGAATAGGGACACCACCAGTTCCTGTTTTCCTACTAATCATATCGCTTTCAATTGTTTGCTCCGTCGGCAGCAACAGAGAGCACTGTCATTAAAGTTTACAGAACTTTTGGGAACTACTTTCGGCAGGTGTCTTTGAGATCTTCATCATCTACCGTCGCTCTCTGTTCACTAATTATCAAATTTGTGATTCTAGATTATCGGCTGCTCTACACTTGCCGCTACCTTCCACTCCTAGACTAGATTATCGGCTGCTCTACACTTGCCGCTAACCCCCACTCCTAGACTAGATTATCAGCTGCTCTACACTTGCCGCTCCCTCCCACTTCTAGAATGGATTATCTGTTCACTATTCACTAGATCAAAGTTGATTATGGTTTGTGTTTGAGGCCCATTGTCCCTGCCTTTTGAGAAGAATGCATTCAATATTATATAATCTGACAATGGCACATTCCCAAATGTAACATGTGTTGAAAATAAATAATGTGCTTATATCTTTGTTATAGACATTAGAGGGCAACATTCATGGGATCAGAGACAGGTTATGACTTCATTACGTAAGAGTGGAGAAACATAATGGCTTCCATTTACATAAAGTGAATCGTTGATGACATGGTAGTGTAGAGACAGGATCAAATGATTTGAACCCTAGTCTTGGAACTGTTTAACAAGATGATGATGATGATGTTAATGATGATATGATAATGATATATAGATGAAAATGATTATATGGTGAAGATGATGATGTGATAATGACGATGATAATGACGATGATGAAATGATGATATGATTATGACATGACAATGGTGTTATGATGACGATGATGATATGATGATATGATTATGACATAACAATGGTGTATGATGACGATGATGATATGATGATATGATTATGACATGACAATGGTGTTATGATGACGATGATGATATGATGATATGATTATGACATGACAATGGTGTTATGATGACGATGATGATATGATGATATGATTATGGCATGACAATGGTGTTATGATGACATGGTGATTATATGATGACGATGATGATGATGCTGAACATTACAAGGTACAGTAGACGTATATGATCAGAATGTATGTGGCTGTTGTCAAAACTGTCAAATATCATTATGTGTATGTGAGTCTCTGTGACCCGTTGTAGATATAATCACTGATGTGTAGATATAACAAATCGTAAGTGAATTACATGCTAATTTCATGGTTGCTCGATAGGTTGGGAGTTGAAAGGTCAAGTAAAAGGGGAAAGAGGAGTAATGGAAGGTCTAGAAATACTTCGAGAAGAAAGCTGGAAAATGATATTAAAAGGTTAGGTAAGACGTGGAAAGAATTGGAAGAAAGGGCAAGAGAAAGGAATGGCTGAAAGAAATTTGTTGAAGATCTGTGTTCCGTTGGGAGTTGAAATGTGAAGAAGAAGAAGAAGAATCATGGATGCTTGTGCTCATCAGTCAATAGCTGTTTTTGAAGCAGTGTTTAATCATAAGACTAAATAGAGAGATTGTTTTTTCCGATCCAGAAGCACTTGAGCTGAAAGCTCTTTGGCTCAGTGTCATGGACATAGTAACCCTTCGGTTCGGTGCCACGAACACCGTACATCTGGGGAACCTGTTGCTTTTCTGCCAGTCCGCGGAGTTGAACCCGCACATACAGAGGACTTGTCACCCGTAGTCCAACGCGCTACGAACACGCTGGGCACGCGGGCGAAAAAATAGAGAGATAGAGGCTAGGGTTCAAAAAGCAAATGCTGTAACCTACCAGCTATAATAGCCCCATTGTTAAGGCACCCAAAAATGTTACTGACAGTTTAACAACAGATGATCAACAGCATTTTCATACCTACTTTGTGTTACCAGAGCCAAAGTTGGACAATGAGCAAAGCGCAGTCACAAAAAATAACTACATGTGAAATGCGCTGAATGCGAAAAGTTACCTACCTGTAATACTAGCTAGACAAAAAGTTTAATGGTTACTATCAGCTGGATCAGCTACATCCGAGACAATTTGTTACACCGCTCTCAGTTTCTTTGTCGTCCGGACGTAGGACCGGCAATAGAGCGATCTTGAGCTTTCTAATGATCACAGTGCACAGGAGATAGATGTGATCTAACACGACTTTATTACAGGTTTCTACCGGTCTAATCTGGTGATAGTGACTGTGAACAGCAACGAGATATGATCTTACGATTTTGTCCCAAATCTTCGGATTGACTAACCTAATGATGATGATAGGGTTTCAGTAAAGAGACATCGTCAGGTGACTCTATCCACTAGCATGTGGATTGTCTAGTTGGATAGTAATGACAGGGTACAGAAGAGAGATATGATCAGACATGGCCGTTCCGTGCTATGATACAGAGAGATGGCCGCATCAGGCGGGAACGTAAGTGGACGTAAGTGGACACGTAAGTGGACGGCATAAGCTGCGAAATCAAAATGCAATTTGAACTATTCAATAATTAAAAACCGTTACAGAACGCCTTTCTATATTGATCTATGTTATTCCGATATTGAAATATACGATTTAGCATTCATATATTTTGTGCAGATTTTTCTTAAAGTCACAATCGAAGGTTATTTTAGAGAAAAATATGTAAGGACGTATTTCGAAGATTTGCATCATACTGTAAAAATATACCGCACGGCCCTGTGATCAGATGACTTTCTCGCCTGATTGGTTACCGGGGCCCAAATTTGGGGTGTAAAGAATAGAACCACTGTTACCTGCCACACATGTCGAAAGAAGCGTACACGCTGGGCAAGTGGGAAATAGCGAAGAGGTTAAGACGTTTCTCCGGCTTTCTGAAGGTTGTAAGTTCGAATTGGGATCTAACTCCATTTGTAATTTGTTCATGGGATCCCTAAGATTGTAGTTGGAGCTACGACGTTCGTGCTACACACTTGGTAGATGGTAGGACATTTATATCGACAGGTTTGCCCGTCTGTCCAGCGTGTTCGTAGCGCGTTGGACTACGGGTGACTATCCCTCTGTGTGTGCGGGTTCAATTCCGCGGGATGGCAGAAAAGCTACAGATTCCCCAGATTTACGGTGTTCGTGGCACCGAACCGAAGGGTTACGATGTCCATGGCACCGAGCCGAAGAGCTAATAAGCTCAAGTGCTTCTGGATCTGGAAAAAAAAAAAATAAATATCGACAGGTTCGGAGCTATATAAAGAAACCCGATGCAATAAAGTCAATCCTTCACCGTTAGTTTCTTTAGCATTCTTTTAATATACTATTCTATCTCTCTCTCTCTCTCTCTCTCTCTCTTTGTCTATTTTTATTTGATTTGAATGTTGTGGTTATCGGCATTTATTTTTCCGATCCAGAAGCACTTGAGCTTTTCAGCTCTTCGGCTCGATGCCATGGACATCGTAACCCTTCGGTTCGGTGCCACGAACACCGTAAATCTGGAGAATCTGTGGCTTTTTCTGCCATCCCGCGGAATTGACCCGCACACACAGAGGATAGTCACCCGTAGTCCAACGCGCTACGAACACGCTGGACTGACGGGCGGTTATCGGCATAAAATGTTAATCTCCGCCTTCATGATCACTTTTGCTAACTGTACACATGTATTTTTCCCGATCCAGAAGCACTTGAGCTTTCAGCTCTTCGGATCGGTGCCATGGACATCGTAACTCTTCGGTTCGGTGCCACGAACACCGTAAATCTTGGGAACCTGTGACTTTTCTGCCAGCCCACGAAATTGATCCGCACTCACAGGGGGTTGTCACCCTTCGTCCAACGCGCTACGAACACGCTGGACAGGCGGGCGTACGCATGTATAAAGTGCAAACGTGCTATCGTTTCTAGGTGTGTTTTAGTAAACTACTTGTATCTACACAAATATTAAATCTAGTTCATCTGTACTGAACAATAGTAAATGTTTCTAGTGGACGTGAGATTTCATATTTTAAGATCAAATAAATTCAAGCGTCTGACAGCTGCTGTTCTGACCAGCCGGACATATCATCCTTTGAGTTTTGGGTATTCATTCCCAGATTGTGTTATAGAGCATCGATCCTAGTCCAACGTGTAAACAGGTTCGCTTATTGGCGTGGCAAGTTCATTAACAAGTCATTGTGAGCTTGCCCCAGGATGTATTCACTCTTAAGAGATCAGTTTCACCAAGTTTCTTCTAGTCTTTCCACGTCCGGAGACACTGTTCTGACCAATTCGAGATTTGGGACATTCAACGGGAAGGCTGTTGATGGGACTGAAATTTGATCCATGAAGATTCGCAGTGTGTTTGCTTATTGAGATGTTTATTAAAGAAGAACAGTATGCCTGCACGCGTTGTTTATGTTTGTTGTAGGAATTATATAGTTACAAGTTCTTTTCAGCCCGTCTGCCCAGCGTGTTCGTAGCGCGTTGGACTACGGGTGACTATCCCTCTGTGTGTGCGGGTTCAATTCCGCGGGATGGCAGAAAAAGGCACAGATTCCCCAGATTTACGGTGTTCGTGGCACCGAACCGAAGGGTTACTATGTCCATGGCACCGAGCCGAAGAGCTGAAAAGCTCAAGTGCTTCTGGATCGGAAACAAAAAAAGTTCTTTTCAAAGTATTTAATTTGGTTTTTTTTTATCTTCAAAAATTGTCAGATAGTTCGTCATAGCGGTTGGGTGATCCCTTTTATCTAGACTGGTTGTCACTCTTGTCGTGCCGGGACCCGCGAGAAAAGCAAAGAATAGTACCACTGCGACCTACAAGGCATGTAGTAAGAGGCGACTGATGTTGAACCTAGGGACTATCCTAGTAAATAAAAATCATCGCAGAAACAGGATGTGCGGACCTACATGTAGGCGCATAACTGGCTCAGCGTACAGTCGCTTTTAGGCTCAGATCACATACACATCACCTAGAATGGTTAACAAGTGGTCGATATGGAGCGTTCAAAGAAGAAGAAAATCTAGACTGGCATGAGACAGCTCTGACGGCCTCCTCACGACTAATAAAATCGGAAACCATGCTGCAGTAAAGCTCCAGATGTGGTACTGTAAAGTTGAGTTTTTATCGTTTGGAAAATCTTGCAGCTACCCATCTGTACAAATTTGCGTCCTGCTGAACAATATACATACACTTTGATCGAAATTAGGATGTGCCTGTACTACATTCCGTAAAATTCTAACAGTGGAGAAACGTAATCAAGTTTTCTGGGCAAACCACCATCATCATCAAATAGCTTGTCACGCCCGAGTGGTTACCGGGCCCAAATTTGGGGTGTTAAGAATAGAACCACTGTTACCTGCCACGCATGTCGTAAGAGGCGACTAAGGAGGTTTGGCTGAAATCGAATGCATGTGTCTTAAAAGTGTAGAAGTCTTATGCGTTTAGGGGCCTACCAAACCAATGTGCAACGTATACACGTTCTTGGCAAAGATCAAACATATCACAAAGAGTGATTAAAATTGATCGTAAAGAACGAACGCAAAGAAGAAGAAGAAGAAGAAATAACTTGTCCTGAGCAGAACTTTGCCACCCCAACAGTTCTCCAGAATTTCTCTCTCTCATAGGTCAAATGTCCTGCCTCTGCAGCCGTCATGTTCAAACCATCAGATACATCTTGAATCCATCCTCTCCGTGGTCTTTCTCTCTTCTCTTTGCAGGTATACCTCCTTCCATGATGGTCTTCTCCAGCCCATCATGTTTGTTTATATGTTCATGCCAAACCATACAGATCCCAAAGAGTAGTTAACTTGGTTGATAAGAACGAACGCAAACAGCAACATCTAAATATCTTGCATTCTCCAAAAGGAGTTAATTCTTATTTTTCATGTTATTTGGTTGACACGCTCTGATATAACAGAAACAAGTTTAGTCCTTAGGTTGAAAAGAGCGTGCCTCGACTCAAAAACGTTTTAATCCCTTACATAGCAAACACACAAGCAAACAACTTTCTTCTGGATGACAACTGCGAAATATTTTATATTATAGTTTACAGCGTCAGAGAAAGCAGACATGATCAAGACAATATCTCGAAGTGGTGGTACTGGAAACAGGCTGCTTTACTGCAGATCATTTCAGTGATTGTGATAGAATGTGTTTGTTTACCTGTGTTTGTTCTGGAATAACCATTTCTAAAGTCATTTTAAAAGTAATATAATTTTGTTGATGTCGATCAATCTACACAAATCGCTAATATTATCCATTTTTTTTAATGGATGTGAAAGCTGGACAATAAAAATATAGATATATATTGTATTTCTCTCGTACTGTTACGGGTTACATATGGCCTGCAAGCAATTATTCTGTACCGCTCTATCCCAGAAAACTCGTTCAATCTCTTTTATGAAATTGAATCCGATATCGCTAACCTCTCTCAGTAAAGTTCATGTCAGGATTTCACTATGACGTGCTTTCTCTCCTGAACCATTTGACTCCCACTTCAATGTTTGCTTTGTGATTATTACTTCTCAAGGGATGCCCAACGTATCTCTATCTTTTCTATCTTCTTCTTCTTCTTCTTTGCGATCGCTTTTTGATGATTATACCGTTAGACGCGTTCTTATGATGAAATCGACTGTTGTCTGGAGCTCATCTCTAGTGCCATGTAGTTTTGAATGTAGTGTTGTGTTGTAGGGCCAGCATTCCTTTCTTGGCAGGACATACAGGGGGCAGTCCTTGCAGGACATGTTCTGTGGTTTGTTCAGCGGAGCCACAGGGGCACAGAGGGGTTGGGGACAATCGCAGCCTGTGTAGGTGTTTGTTCAGTATGTTATGACCTATCCTGAGTCGGAAGATGATAGTCTGTCCTTGTCTGTCAAGTGTGTGGTAGTCATCGTTGGATGGTGTAGGTTCTTTTCTAATGTCCATGATAGCTCTTTTTTTCAAAGTATGTGATTTCATTATCTATTTGTTCACATTCTGCTCCTTTTTAGCAAGTTTGTCTGCCTTCTCGTTACCTGGCACTCCGCAGTGTGATGGTACCCACTGAAGTGTAACTCTTTTGTTGGTAGAGATCTTGCTGAGCTCTTTTCTCAGGGATGGATGGTTACTCTGTAGGGCTTGCAGAACAGATAGCGCGTCTGTGAAAAATACCACTTGTTGGTAGTCAGAGTTGGAATTATTGATCATGATTGCGGCCTGTAGTAGTGCTTGAGCCTCTGCAGTGTAGTTTGAACAAAATTTACCAGTTGGCATGTACTTTGTTTCGGTGAGATTGTTGGGATATGTAATATAGATACCGGCCCCTCCGTTCTTAATTGCATCTGTTGCAGATCCATCGGTGTAGACGTGGATCCATGATTGTTTAGGGTAGTTTTCTTGGATCATGCACATAGTGGATGTTCTCTTCTGCAGGTCATTGTGTATTTCTCCAGTTGTGATTCCACTAATTGTTGTTATGATTTTTGCTGTATCGCTAACTTGTTCCCAGGGAACAGGGTCGAGACTAGGTACCAGCGGTGTTGTGTGCCTTGGTAGGTCATCTTGGTACTGTCTTTTTAGACGCTTTCCCCGATGGACGAAGCTGCTGCGTTTTAGTCGTCCAAGTGCCAGATCATTTAATCTTGCTTTCATTGGATGCAAGGGCATACTGGTGTATTTCTCCATCTGGATCATATTCTTGGTTTCCCTTCTGTAAGCCAGGGCTTGTACTCCAGTGGTTTTTTTTGCATCTCTGTGATAGGCGTAGATTTCATGGCTTCGGTGATGATCCTGAGTGCTTGATTTTGCACTCTGTCCAATGTCTGCAGGTGTGTGTTAGCAGCTGTAGCCCATGCTGTTGAGCCGAACTCTAGGTGAGGTCTGATTGTTCCGCTGTAGACTTTCTTAAGTGTGTGTTCATTAGCTCCCCAGTTGGTACCTGCAAGTTTTCTGAGTATTCCAATTTTCCGTCTGGCCTTTCCTTCTGTGTTTTCTATATGCTTGTTCCATGTGAGTCGTTTATCAAATGTGATCCCTAGATAAGTTGGATTGCTTTCTTCTTGTATTGGGGTGGTTCCTAAGTGTATGTTGGCTGCTTTGTCCCTGGGGAGAGGGAGAACAGTGTGTGGAGGTTTTGTCTGTGTTAATTGTAACGTACCATTTCTCTGCCCATTCCATAAGTTTATCTGCCGCTCGCTGTATTCTACCGGTTGCAGATGTTGTGTGTTCGTCTTCGCAACATAGCACTAAATCATCTGCATATAGAGCGGCCTTCACTCCAGCTGGCAGATCCTTTACTAGGTCGTTGATGTAGACAAGGAAGAGAGTTGGAGACATAACTCCACCCTGTGGTACCCCATGACGCAGTAAGACCTTTTTGCTCTGATGTCCATCGAGTGTGACTCTGGTTCTTCTATTGTGCAGGAACGATTGGATCCATCTTTGCATGTTGCCTTGGATTCCATTTCTTTTGAGCTTTGCCATAAGACCATCTTTCCACACCTTGTCGAAGGCCTGCTTGAAGTCTACCCATAATGTTAGCACCTTTTTTTCTCTTGGAAGGCATCTTCAACGGACTGGGCTACATAGGTAACTTGGTCTTCTATGCTATGGCATTCCCTGAATCCTGCTTGTTCCGGAACCAAAATCTGCTCCGATTCTAAAAACCATTTCAATCTGTTGTTGATGACTCTTTCCATGGTTTTAGCAACACAGCTTGTCAGACTGATTGGTCGATAGCTTGAAGCCTTGGTTCTGCATTTTCCTTTTTTTCAGTATGGGTAGTGTGATGGCTTCTCTCCAGATTTGGGGGACTACACCTTTCTGCCAGGTGTGGTTTATAATTTCAAGCAACTTTAACTTAGCTACTAAGCTCAGGTTTATAAGCATTTCGTTGCTAATTTTGTCTGGTCCAGGTGCTTTTTTATTTTTAAGTTTAGAAATTGAGTTTTGTAGTTCTCCGAGAGTGATAGGTTCTCTCATTGGAGCAGAGGGGTGTAGGCAGCCTTCATTCCCTTGCAATTCTGTTCTAATTTTTTGTTGATGGTCTTTGTCTATGCTGAGATTGCTTTCTCTACTATATGTAGTAGCAAGCAGATCTGCGCTTGTTTTTCCTTATAATTTTCCCACTTTCCTCCAGTGTAATGCTCTGTCTTGTTGATGTAGGTTCTTCATTTAGGGACTTAACTAGCTGCCAGAGTTTTCCACCATCTTTTTCTAGGTTTAGAGCTGCTGTTTTGTCTCTCCAGCTTTTCCGTTTTTCTATTAGCTTTGTTTTCTGGAATGCTGCTACCGCCCTTTTCCATTTATTGTGGATTCTAGTGATGGCAGGGATTCTGCATTTTCCTGGCTTCATTCATGTCCTCCTGACACTTTTGCAGTGTGCTTGACCAGTATGGAATGTATCCCCGCTGACATCCTCTAGGAATTGCTTCTTTTGCGGCTAGAAGAATGCATCTGTTAAAGTCTTTTACTACTTTATTGATATCACCATCTTTCACAACTATTTCAGACAAAAGTGAAGTTGTCTGATGTTTGAAGAGTTCCCAGTTGGCCTTTTTATAGTTCCATCTAGTGATGGCAGGGCTGGTGTTAATGGTTACACTCCGGATGGTAAGAAATACTGGTCGATGGTCACTTCCTCCTAGTTGATCTCCTATCTCCCTGCTTATCAGTCCAGATATGTCTGGGGTAGAGAAGGCTAGATCAGGAGTGGAAGTTGAGTGCCATCTTCTGGAGTAGAAGGTAGGGGTGTCAGAGGGGGCATTGATTAGTATAAGAGAGTGGTCGTCTTGCCATGTTTCTACCTCTTCCCCCTGCGATCTAGGTGGTTGTATCCCCAGCTCTGGGAGTGACTATTGAAATCTCCAACTGCAATAAAGTTAGTGTCAGGTACCTGTATTGTGTTGAGGTTCTGTGGTTTGTCGTTTGGGCAGTAATAATTTAGTAACTGTATGTTTGTGCTATCTGTTTGTAGTTTGAGAAGTTGGTACTCGGCTCCGTCCATGTGTGTCTGTTTTTCAGTGGAATGTATGTTGTTTTTTACTAGAGTGAGTACTCCTCCCTTTCTCCTATCTTGTCTGTCCGATCTATGGCATTGGTATCCCCTTATTTTGAAAGTTTGGTCTACTTGCAAGTGCGTCTCTTGGATACAACAAATACTGACCTGCTTTTCGTGTAAGACGTTTTCCAATTCTGTTTTTTTTGTTATATCCAGCCTGCTTGCTGTTTACTCCTTCTGCGTTCCAGTGCATAATGACAAGTGGCACTTTGGCGTTCTTGTTTTCTGAATCATATTCAATATATTGTCGCCTGATACGGCGGGGTGTCTTTCGATGTCTATGGGAAGGGGTAGGTCGGGAAGGGTAGGTCGGGACCGGGTTTTCGTGCCCAACACTACTTCAACTACGCACGGCTCGGTGTGTCGATCTACATCATAATTTTTATCGGACGGTATAATCATCTTATATAAGCGTGAGATGCGTGATACTATGGTTTTTGTGCGCCTTTTGGCCTAGTATCGCCGACTTCAGCACCTTTTCAGAGGGAGAGAGGGCTCGTCCTATTTGTTCCGTATTCAAGCTAACACGGTCGCTGCATGTCGGTAACGATCAGCGGCGAAACATCGGACCCCATCCCACTCCAGGTCGGCCATCCATTGAAAACATAATTCCCACAATGAATATAAACATCCCTCGTGTAGAATTTTGAACATTGCACGGCACAAACACTGGAAAAGGGTGAAATAATCCAACATCACCGCCTAGCGAAACTAAACACAGCTATCCGCCGCCATCTTGAAACCGGAACCTTTTCTATCTTGTAACAGTTGTTTCCCAACAGTTGACCAAACATTTCTCTGACTTGGGCTCATCCCCTCTCATCATTTCGTCTCATTTTATTTTCATTATGTTTTGCATACATTTATTTTCGAATTCATTCATCTTTAGTTATTTTCCAACTTTCAACTACATATGATAGAATTAAACCATCAATATAAAATACAAATTCGTAATTTAGTTTTACAACTATATAATTTGAAGTTCCTTATTTTATTTATGCATTTAGTGTTTGTTGTTGTTTTGATATTTCTACATTATTTAAACCTCTCCTGCAGTAAAATATTTTAGACAAATAGTTTGTTTTTTTTTTTCCGATCTAGAAGCACTTGAACTTTCAGCTCTTCGGCTTGGTGCCAT
The DNA here is from genome assembly GCA_020796225.1 of Arion vulgaris. NCBI lineage: Eukaryota > Metazoa > Mollusca > Gastropoda > Stylommatophora > Arionidae > Arion > Arion vulgaris. The sequence continues at coordinate 64,782,040 of CM036757.1, read as the reverse complement.
GGACATCGTAACCTTCGGTTCGGTGCCACGAACACCGTAAATTTGGGAAATCTGTGGCTTTTTCTGCCATCCCGCGGAATTGAACCCGCACACACAGAGGGATAGTCACCGTAGTCCAACGCGATACGAACACGCTGGGCAGACTGGCTACCCAAATAGTTAAGTAAACCGATCTGTTATTTTATCATTTTGGATTCCATCGTGATATCTCCATTACTTGTCATATGTGTCTTCATTAAATGTCATTAAACTTCATTAAATGTCATTAAACTTCATTAAATGTGTCTTATTATAGCTTAGCTGCAGTCCAACTTCTGACATTAAAGAGTGTGTTATCTGTATATCTTTGCATATTTTGGTTATTTTTACTTAACATGGCAATATTATCTGCAAAATCTAAATCCATTTGTCTGTTTTCCACCCAATCGATGTCAATTTTCCCATGCAACAAAAGATATAAAGAGAATAATTCAGGTTTTTGGACTTGAATGTTACAGAAGAACTGGGCGAATCTCTTACAAAGAACACAATACAACTGAATTTGTTAGGAATTAAATAACGACGCTGGTAGGACAGCAGGGAGCTCTTCGTGCATTGATGAAACACCGTAAGCTTGCAGAATTCGGACTTGTGAACAGACATGGCTTCCTCTTATACACAGTTCTTCAGGTAACAGTCAAGTGTGGTTGTAGAAGAAGAGGAAGGCAAGAGAAGAATGGACTGTTAATGTCAAGGATTGGTCAGAAATGACATTTTTACAAAGAGGAAAGAAAACTTTTGAAGGGACTGTTGACGATTCCATCATAACATCATTCCTATCATAATACGTTATAGAGCTTATTGTTTTTATTCTTCTTCTTCTTCTTCTTCGTGTTCATTATTTACCACCAATTTTAATCACTCTTTGTGATATGTTTGATCTTTGCCAAGAACGTGTATACGTTGCATATTGGTTGGTAGGCCCCTAAACGCAGAGACTTCTACACGTTTAGGATATGTGCATCCGATTTCAGTCAAACCTTCTTGGTAGCTTCTTACGACATGCTTGGCAGGTAACAGTAGTTCTATTCTTTACACTCCAAATTTGGGCCCCGGTAACTACTCGGGCGATTGTTATTATTAACAATCAACATTGTTATGATTTGAGTTAAAGAGCGACGCTGTGCTAGTGTTTACAACGGTAAATCTGCTATATTTGTTCATGCGGTTCTTCTTCTTCGGCGATCTATGGTCAAGCGCTTAATTTACTGTAGACCACAAACTGGACAGTCAGCTTCAGGTCTGTCAGGTTTCCCCAAAGCATAGTTTTCAGGTCGACTGCGTGTGGCCACATGTTGCTTCTCAGTTCACCAAGGAAAGGACAGTCTTCCACGATATGCTTCGGTGTCTGTTCCGCCTGCTGATACTGGCAGAAAGCTGTTTGACTTATTCCTAGTCTATATTAGTGTGTCTTGAGACTGCAGTGTCCGGTGCGTAGTCGAAATATAATGACCTGGTACGTTCTGCTTAGGTCTTTGATGAAGACTTTTCCATAATCATATCAAATGTTTGTCTTCCAGTCTACTGCCGATTTTCTAAAACGCGTTTGTTCGGGTTCGGCCTCCTTATCCAGTGACAATCTTCAAACTGTCCATAGACTGGCTAATTGTAAATTGATTGATTTGTTTGGCCATCATCATTGCACTTCGGTAAACAACTACGTCTTTTCTCATCTTTATTTTATACAGATAGATCTCGGCGGCAGTGCACGAACACTGTTGCAACATTGATGTCATTTTTCAGTTTTTATAAATCTGTAAGAGTATTTAATTTTTCGTTGACACCAACACTGTTTTGGTGCTTTTGTTCTTGCTGTGTTAATGTTAGGGTTTCCGTTAGTGACCAAATCCATAGAAATTATTTTGTTCTAAGTCAACTTTGATTTAAAAATTCCATTTACAAGCTCACCGCAATGATGAAGGACATTTGTGATTATTGAAGCAAATCTTCCTATAAATAATCAGTCTGGTTAGAGGCGCCATGAATAAGACTAAATTGATTGTAGACATAAATAACAATAAGGGTGTAGTGTTTCCATTATGTGGTGGTAACTTTGGTTTGTGATGTTTCGTTTCAGTTTTTAACCTCCAACTCTCAAAAATCAATCTCTCAATTTACAAACAAGCTGCTAATATAAGAAATCACGTGAAAGGAAATGTTGACGACAAACTCATCTCGCCAGATATCACCCAGTGGTTACGGGGCCCAAATTTAGGATGTAAAGAATAGAACCACTGTTACCTGTAGCGTATGTCGTAAGAGGGGACTAAGGAGGTTAGGCTGAAATCGGATGCACGTGTCCTAAGAGTGTAGATGTTTATGTGTGTAGGGCCTACCAAACCAATGTGCAATGTATACACGTTCTTGGCAAAGATCAAACATATCACAAAGAGTGATTAAAATTGGTCGTAAAGAACGAACGCAAAGAAGAACAAAGAAGAAAATCTCGACAGATATCATGTGTGGGCCCATACGTTAATATAGGGGGGAGGAGAGTGAGCGCCCCCCGCCTAACCCCTCAACCAATCATAAAATATTTTTTTAATTATAGGTTAATGTGAATATGGTTTTCTCCATTTTTGAGTAGTAAACTAGCAGTTACCATTTTTTTATACATTTTGTTTCCCCTTCCTTACCTATCCCCAGGACATATTTCTGTGAACGCCCATGCCAGCTATACTCTCGGATTTGGACAAGTGTTATTAATATTAAACGTGCATATATATATATCTTCTTCTTCTTTTGTCGTCACACTGCTAACGGGTTGTTGCCCAGTGTCGTGGTTTTCTGTTTTGTCTTGCGCTGTTCTGGTGGCATGGGTGATTGTTATTTTTGCTCTTTCACAGAATTCTGCTATGCCATCTAACCATCTTTTTCATGGTCTTCCTCTTGCCTTCTTTCCCGATGTTCTGTTGTAGAAGACTCTGTATACTGTGGAGTTTGGATGCATTCTTATTAAGTGACCAAACCACTTCATTCTTTGTTTCTTAATGTAATTCAAACAAGGTTCTGTGCCAACTTTCTTTCTTATGCTGATGTTGGTGACTCCGTCTTTTCTGTGTTGTTGGTAACTTTTGGCAGGCAACGCATTTCACGTGTAGTTATTTTTGTGATTGCGCTTTGCTCATTGTCCATATTTGGCTCTGATAAGACAAAGTAGGTATAACAATGCTTTGATCATCTGTTGCTTAACTGCCTGGGAAATTTGAGGGTGCATATATGTATATATATCTATATAATCGTCCAAATAAACTGTACGCTCCGTAATAGTATTTGTTCTTCTCCGTGATTGGATCTCTCAATCACTATCTGGTCTCATTGTCTGCTTGGGGCGTCACCTTCATCTTATTTTCTTCTGCTAAAAAAAACGTGGATAGAAGCACTGATATCCCATATTTGGAGTGAGCAAATTGAATGTTCTTCTCTCTCCCCGTGCAAACAAAAAGATCGTGGGGTGAAGCAAGGGAAAGTGATTTACTCCCAGCCCCAGAAAGACTACACTGTAGCAGCTAACAAACCGATTCTTGACTAGTCTAACTCTCTGTGATTGAAAGTTTGATACCAATCGATAGATCTGAAGTTTCTGAAGACTAAGCAGAAAAAGTGACCCTTTCTCTTCTCTTAAACATTTCTGGTGTATTATTTTGTGGACAAGGCGTCATCGCCCATGTTTACTTTTCATAACGCCACGTGCAGGTGCATGGCCTCTGCACACCCGAAATAATTCGCCTCACGCACTCGTGGTCTCGTAGCTCTCAACATAACACAACATGGCACGTGACTATCGATAAAGACTCTAGTATTTAAATTATTTCATGATATTTTCATGCGTATTTTGAACGTAACTTCTACCCATGCTAACTCCCAACACATTACTCGTATTGAAGTCACTTTACACCACAGTTTCTGAACATAACAATGTCACCATAAACCTCGTTTTCTGTTACCTTTGCAACCAGTCTCGTGCCTGTAACTACTTTTTATCATCTCAACCGTACCTGTTTCTAATTATTTGCACCCTAAACAAACCCCCTCCGTTCTTACCAAACAACTTCATCGAGTTAGAAGATTGGGTGAGAATTGTTATAAAGGCAGTTATTATTATCTCTGATTTCTGTTTGCGTCTCTTAAACATGAAAGACATGGATAACTACAAGAATCGTCGGCACTGCTTACAACAACACTGATAGATTAGCGGGTAACAACGAAACTTTGAGAGCTTTTCCGGAAGCTTAAAGATCACCGCGGTCGTTTATACCTGTTCAACCGCCAGTGAAATCTTGCACAAAGACAGGTGATTGGATATCCCACCTGGTGAAGTTCAACAAATAGCTGATCAGGTTAGCTCACCTTGTCGCTTAGATTACTCAATGCCACAAGAAATCAATTGGTTATCTGGAGGTGGGCTTCGATTTTTACCAAAGCATGTCATTGATTTGTTTACAACGCTCACTAGGTCAAAGAAACGTCATACCGAGTGTTGATTGGTTTGTTTCACAGCTCTCTATTGGTGTGGTTAATCACCTAGCTATAAGATCATCATCAGGTGCTGTACCGGCTGGCGTAGGCGATCATGGATCTCCACAAATCTTTGTCTGCTATCATCTCAGATGTTGACACTTTTCTTTGCCATGAAGTCAGGCTATCCAAAATCTCTCTCTCTCTCTCTCTCTCTCTCTCTCTCTCTCTGTGTGTCTCTCTCTCTCTCTCTCTGTGTCTCGTATACCCTCGATTTTACCAGTTGGCACAGTGTGTTCTAAACCTCCCTTCCTCATCACATGCCCGAAAAATGATGACTGTCTCTTTCTGATATTGATGATAAGCTTTCTCTGTGTCTTGACCTTATTCAACACATCACCTCCACATTAGTCATTTTAGCAGTCCATGGGATTCTCATCATTCTTCTGTAAAACCACATCTCTGTGGCCCTCAGAGATTTTTCACTCTGTTTATTTATTCTCCATGACTTGCATCCGTATGTCAATATTGGTTCTATGTAGCACAGTATAACTCTCATTCTGATCGGGATTGACAAGGACTTGTTGCATATAATGCTTCTCATATTAGATATCAGCTATTAGATATCAGCTATTAGATATCAGCTATTAGATATCAGCTATTAGATATCAGCTATTAGATATCAGCTATTAGATATCAGCTATTAGATATCAGCTATTAGATATCAGCTATTAGATATCAGCTATTAGATATCAGCTATTATATATCAGTTATTAGATATCAGCTATTAGATATCAGCTATTATATATCAGCTATTAGATATCAGCTATTAGATATCAGCTATTAGATATGTTTATCTTCTTCTTCGAGCGCTCCATTTCAACCACCTGTCAACCACTCTGTGTGATTTGTAGTGATCTGAGCCTAAGAGCGATTGTATGTTGCGCCAGTTACGCGCCTACAAGTAGGTCAGCACATCGATTTCTGCTCTGTTTTTTATTTACTAGGGTAGCATCCCTAGTACCTACATTAATCGGCTCTTACGACATGCATTGTAGATCGCAGTGGTACTAATCTTTGCTTCCCTTGCGGGCTCTGGCACCACACGGGCAGGGCTTCGTTAGTCTAATGTTGATCACTGATCGCACAGATGGTTAGTTTGGTTTGATTTTCCAAAATCCAAGATATGCAATTTTGTAGGCAGGCATTTCTTTTTCTTCTTGGGTTCGCCCGTCTTGAGTTCAGGTGTAGTAAGAGCGCCTGGTATGACGCTTCTGACTCATTTTTGCATGATGGCTTGCATTCCCTTTATCAGTGTCCTCTGCCATTCAGGCGCGCTTTCTCAGACTTCAGAGATTAATGCAAAGCAGTGAAGTTTCTGCTCTCTATATTGTGCCAGGCAGTGACATTAATATTCTCTCTACCTTGAACCAGGCAGTGAAGTTTAGTCTCTTTACCGTGTTCCAGACAGTGAAGTTTTTATTTTCCCTTCCTGTTGTACGTTTGTACCTTGCTTTATATTGTTTTTGTTGGTATGAGGGAGATGTAACGTCATCCCAATAACCAATCAGATCTGGCGTCATCCCAATAACCAATCAGATCTGATGTCATCCCAATAACCAATCAGATCTGACGTCATCCCAATAACCAATCAGATCTGACGTCATCCCAATAACCAATCAGATCTGATGTCATCCCAATAACCAATCAGATCTGACGTCATCCCAATAACCAATCAGATCTGACGTCATCCCAATAACCAATCAAATATGATACCATGCTATAGTATAACTCCAGATGTGTTACTTTCAAGGTGAATTTTCTGTTTCCAAAATCTTAGCTACCTGTCTATATAAATTTATATCCTTTTTGCTATTATGGCCGAAATTTGGATGTGCCATTCGTACATATATTAGGGTCTAGCTACCCGTGTGGTGCCAAGACCCGCAAGTTAAACAAAGAATAGTACCACTGCGACCTACAAGGCATATCGTAAGAGGCGACTCAGGTAGGGGCCTAGGAAAGCTACCCTAGTAAATAAAAAAATAGAAATCGGATGTCCAGAACAAGGTACAATCGCTCTTGGGCTCGGATCACGTACAGATCACAGAGAGTGATTAATCAAGTGGACAATATGGAGCGTTCGAAGTAGAAGATGCAAGAAAGTCCGCTTTCTCGTTGCCGCAAACACCTGTATACATAGGCCAGTAGATCGTCGTGAGTCTCTGGAGGTTTTCAACCTCTATAGGAGGCATCCACTCATGTCGCAACCTACCATTCGGGATCTTCTGAAGCATCGTCTGAACTGTACATGGATATCAATGCAACATTCTTTATTCAATTTCTAGTACTGCAAGTAAAAAGTTTCTTATATCTTGGTCAGATGTTAACAGATGATGGCAGATGTATAACAGAATTTCAAAAAGAGAATGGGAATGGCCAAATATAATTTCAATAGTATGAGAAAGTTACTGACATCCAAATAAATTACAAACAGGTTAAAAATGATAATGATCAAATGCTATATATATCCTATATTAATGTATGGCTCGAAACATGGACAATGAACAAACAGTTAGTAGACATAATTGATGCGTTTCAGATAGAAGATGTGGATATATAGAAGACAGACAGAGTTTCATGGACAGAAAAACAGACAAATAAATAAGTTTTAGGAAAACTAGGCATGAAGAAACAATTATTAAGAGAAATAAAATTCAGATAAGTAAAGTATTTTGGGCACATAAAAGACATGACACCATGATAAAACATTTACTAGAGGGAAAGTTGAGGGGGAAGAGCAAGAGGAAGACCGAGAGATAAGTGGGAGGAAACTTTAAGAAATGGACAGGTTACAGTCTGGCAGTGTGCAACACCAAGACGAAAGACAGAGGATGCTGGAGATGCATTGCAGCCAACCTTCGATGTGGAGACGGCACCTGATGATGATGATGAGTACTGCTACTATTGGTCGTGACGTAGTTAGGTTCGATTTCAATATTTATATTTGTTGTGTACTTATATTTCACGTTACTACTTTTTCGAATATATAATAGCTGTACTTGTGTTTTTATCTCCATTACTATGTCTTCCTTACAGTTTTCTCATGTTCCATATTATAAATGTGTATTTGTTAAATGTATATATTATATATATATATATATATATATATATATATATGATTTGTATTGTTTATCTTCTTTTTTCCACTTATAGTTTTTTTTTTACATTTATTTCGTTATTTGTTTTTAGTCACAGATTTTCATTTTAGGACCGTTAGGATTTTATTGTTGTATTCTATATGTAGTGTGCTGTGAAAGAAATGAAATTCTTCCCTTCTGTTGTATCCTTTGCTTGATAAAGGTCTTTTGGTTGAAACTTTGCTGTGTATTGTTATTGTTTTTGTATTTTGTAAAACAACAGTAATTTGTTGTTACGTGTTTCGCCATTGCAGCGTAGTTTTACTACAGTCTTCCCTTATAGTCTCGCCATTGCTACATAGTTTTACTACAGTCTTCCCTTATAGTCTCGCCATTGCTACATAGTTTTACTACAGTCATCTTCCCTTATAGTCTCGCCATTGATACATAGTTTTACTACAGTCTTCTCTTATAGTCTCGCCATTGCTACATAGTTTTACTACAGTCATCTTCCCTTATAGTCTCGCCATTGATACATAGTTTTACTACAGTCTTCTCTTATAGTCTCGCCATTGATACATAGTTTTACTACAGTCTTCCCTTATAGTCTCGCCATTGCTACATAGTTTTACTACAGTCTTCCCTTATAGTCTCGCCATTGATACATAGTTTTACTACAGTCTTCCTTTATAGTTTCGCCATTGCTGCATAGTTTTACTGCAGTCTTCCCTTATAGTTTCGCCATTGCTACATAGTGTTACTACAGGTTTACCTTATCGTTTCGCCATTGCTACATAGTTTTACTGCAGGCTTCCCTTATATCGATATTCAATTTCAAAGTCAAAAAATTTTTTTTTTTTAAATCAAAGATATCTTCTAACTATTTTTTTTTTCAGTGACAACTTTCGCAAGGTAGCCGTCAGCACTGGGCTAGCAACAATGCTGTCAAGTTTGTCTTGAAGGGAGACATGACGTGGCCCCGTGCTCCATTTTACTATAAAAACTTCTGAACATCACTGCACAAAAACAGTTTATTAACAGATGTGTAGAGATGCTGCTATTAGATTTATTGAAGAACAGAGACTCAAATGATTTGGCCACTTGGTGAGAATGAACCCGAATACACCAGTTGCAAGAGCGTACAACCTGAAAATGGAATCCTCAAGAGGAAAGGGCAGACCAAGAAAAGATGGGTTGATGGAGTTACAGACATCTTAAAACTCCACAAAACCACAGCATATCAAGCGATCGAGCGTGCACGCTCTCAGAAACCGATCATCAGTTAAACCTGCTACGTCTAACGGCAAAAAGCAGAGAAGGACAAAAGAAAGAAGAAAGAAGATAGAGATTAAAGTGTGCTCACGTCAACCTACTTGGTACTTGATGATGATATTCAGTGTCTTTATTCTTGACCTCTGTTTATCGTCCTTTCCCTCACTCTTTCTTGTGATCGCTTGGATTGTTGCAGGAGTTACGGAGTTCGTGTAGTAATCTTGGCAGGGGACTTGCCATTTCTGTGGAGAGGGACTGAGCCATATATAGGGTAAAGCCCGGTTTAATGAAATCGAATCCTTCGGTTTTAGAGCCTTTCTTGTGCTCTCTCTCTCTCTCTCTCTCTCTCTCTCTCTCTCTCTCTCTCTTGCTTTCTCTCTTCTTTTTTTTCTCTCGCTCATTCTTTCTTGTTCTCTTTCGCTCTATCACTCTCTTCTCTCCCGTGTGGTGCCGGGACCCGCAAGGGAAGCAAAACATAGTACCACTGCGACCTAGAATGTCGTGAGAGTCCACTAATGTAGGCACTAGAGATGCTGCTCTAGTAAATAAAAAGAAGCGCAGAAATCGGATGTGCTGGCCTACCTGTAGGCGCATAACAGGCTCTTATGTACAATCGCTATTAGGCTCAGATCACATACAAATCACACAGAGTGGTTGATAGGTGGTCGATATGGAGCGTTCGAAGAAGAAGACTCTCTTTCTGTCTCACTTTATCTCTCTCACTCTCTCTCTCTTTCTCTCTAAACAACCAGTACAGACTGTCTACATTGCAATTAACCAACTGCATGAAATCTTTTTTTTTCCCCGATCCAGAAGCACTTGAGCTTTCAGCTAATCGGCTCGGTGCCACAAACACCGTAAATCTTGAGAACCTGTGGCTTTTCTTCCAGCCCGCGGAATTGAACCCGCACTCACAGAGGGCTAGTCACCCGTAGTCCAACGCGCTACGAACACGCTAGGCAGGCGGGCTACGAAATCACTTTACACACCTTTAATACACATTATTGTATTTCATGACAATTCATTATGATTACCATTTCTTCTCTAACCAATCTTTCACCGATATGTACACTTGCCGTCCCGTGCTTGTTTATTCAAAGGGGTTTTAAATGTTGACTTCGCCCGCCTGTCCAGTGTGCTCGTAGCGCGTTGGACGACGGGTGACGAGCTCCCTGTGAGTGCGGGTTTAATTCCGCGGGCTGGAAGAAAAGCTCCAGGTTCTCCAGATTAACGGTGTTTGTGGCACCGAACCGAAGGGTTACGATGTCCATTGCACCGAGCCGAAGGGTTACGATGTCCATTGCACCGAGCCGAAGAGCTGAAAGCTCAAGTGCTTCTGGATCGGAAAAACAAATAAAAATTAATGTCTTCATTGCACTGGGTTTTACCCCATATGACTCGGTCCCTCACCCCAGAAATGGCATGTCACCTGCCGAGAGTATTCCACATAGCACGAACTCTGTAGCTCCTAGAGGTCTCTGGAAAAAATGCACTCCAGAACATAACGGCGCGGTACGTATTCACAACCACGACCTACGACTTGTAAGGCGAGGGCTGTATCACTTAGCCACAGAGACCACAACGTTTATTCTCTTTCCTGAAACACTACTAGACTCGTACACGTATTTCATGAAACACTACTAGACCCGTACACGTATTTCATGAAACACTACTAGACTCGTACACGTATTTCATGAAACACTACTAGACTCGTACACGTATTTCATGAAACACTACTAGACTCGTACACGGATTTCATAAAACACTACTAGACTCGTACACGGATTTCATGAAACACTACTAGACTTATATAAGGATTTCATGAATATCAAACGAAAATGAATTATTTCAGATTGTATGGGATACCAAAATTAGAGGGCAGGGCCCCAGGACGCAGACCAAGAAGAAGATGGCTACAAGCAGGATCGGCTCGTCATTAACCCTTTAGCTGCTAAAGACGTATATATATGTTTTCCCATTCATTTCTAAAGACGCATTAACACGTCTGTTATTATCTCTCCTCTGTTGGCTAAAGACGCGTTAACACGTTATACATTGCTACTGTGACTGCTATAGGCGTACTATCCCGTTTATGACCTAGAAACAAAGAGTAGATATTTTTAGCCTAGCCATCGGAAAGTATGTAGCAGCGAAAGGGTTAAGGGCCAGTGTGGCCGAGCCCCACCAAAAATAATGTGTAACGTGTATAAATTAAAATATAACCTAACCCAATATCATGATTTTCCACACAAAAATATGTCTGGCCCCACCAACAAAACTTAGCACGAGCCGCCACTGACTACAAGATATTAAAGAAACCATGAATATGACCATCGCCGAAGTGGGTGACCTGGCTAGAGACAGAGCGAATTTCAGATGCGCTGCAAAGAGAGCAACGTCCTATAAACGATACGCACCTTGATGATGATGAGATACCACCTGTACACTACATTCAAGATAGGCACCAACGACCCGTGCCCCTTTGACTTGGCGAGTATGACAACAGAACATATCCTACAGAACTACCTCCAGTATGAGTATGCAGACCTGAGAATAAAAAGGTGGCACACCTACACCTGCGTCCAAGACAAACTGTATGGTGTGGCTGATAATCTGAGACAGAAGGCTGCCTTTATTAGAGAATTACGACCAGCTGCCAACGTGTTTGTAGCGCGTTGGACGACGGGTGACAAGCCCCCTGTGAGTACTGTTCAATTCCGCGGGCTGGCAGAAAAGCCACAGGTTCTTCAGATTTATGGTGTTCGTGGCACCTAACCGAAGGGTTACGATGTCCATGGCACCGAGCCGAAAAGCTCAAGTGCTATCGGGAAAAAAAAAATTAGAGAATCCGAAATCCCAATCTAGTGAGAACACAGAAGATATTGTAATCTATAATATTTTTTATTTTACCAAATAAACATGTTAATTCACCTGGGAGAGAAAAATGCCCAATTTCAATAAACATCTATTGCAGAAACTGTTTGAAAGAAATGTCTTCATTATCAATAATATTTGATTCATGGTTTATAATTTGAGTTTTATGTCGACATTTTTTCCCAATTCGATTTGAATATTATAATGTATTGCGTGTTCACATGTAGATTTCTATTTATAAGTAGAAAAACGGCACGCGAATACCACGCGCCATATCCAATGTTCTATCTTCATTTATATATCGATTGTTGTTTCAACCAATAGAAAGGGTTAGCTTGTGATTCGACATCGGGTCATGCAAAGGCGGGACTTTCTAAGCACGTGATTTTGTCTGACATTTTGGCTTGGGTTAGCGCGAGGCGGTTACTAGGCGCAAAGGCAAGTGAAGAATTCAATTCAGAGCGTGGCATGGAACTTCAGCACGTGGCGCGCGATCCCTTAGCACGTGGCACAGAATGGTGATATGACTGTCGTAATCAGCGTAATAGTAACTCCTGCCTGTAGCTGCTACATTAGACGTAAAATGACGTAGTAATTAATTAAGTTCTATTAGCCCTGATTGAGTGAGTCGTCCCCCAGCTTCATACTAACCTCTATAATATTGCCAGGAACAATAGAGTTGCACTATTTATATCCAGATAAAGGATATAATATCAATGAGCTAACACTTCCCTGATGATACACAGTTGTATGAACCAGTTACTTAACTCATCTCTCATAGATTGCTGTTATAAATCCACCGCAGTATTCAGAGTAATCGGTTAATTGATTGATTGACAAGACAATCATCATTGCACTTTAGTGAGCAGCAACGTGCACAGGGAAATATCAGAGGAAGATCACGAGCTGCATAACAGTGGTGCCGGTCCCCGGTGTAATTTTAACGATGGAGAAAATGTGTAAGAGTTTTTTTTTTAAAATTGATGTTAATTGTTTTGTCCTGAGAGCGAGAAGTTTTTCAGACAACCATCACAGAGTCTCGGTGCCGATGAAGTACCGTGCTAGCCTCACTATTCTTTTCTTCTTTGAATGCTTCATTTCGACCACTTGTTAACCATTCTTTGTGATGTGTATGTGATCCTAGCCTAAAAGCGATTGTAGGTTGTGAAAATTATGCACCTACTAGCAGAGCAGTGCGGTATATTTTCTCAGTATGATGCAAGTCTTTGAAATGCCGCCTCTTAAATTTTTTTCTTTAAAATAACCTTCAAGCGAGGTTTTGATTTTGCTGCTTATGCCGCCCCACTTACGGTGCTTCCTAATGCGGCCGTCTCTCTGTATCATAGCACAGCACGACCCTGCCTACTAGTAGGCCAGTACGTCCGATTTCTGTGAATCTTTTTATTTACCAAGGTAGCTTCCCTAGGCCCGTACCTCAGTCTCCTCTTACGGCATGTTTTTAGGTCACAGTGTTACTATTCTTTGCTCCTCCTGAGAGTACCAGCAACACAAGGGCGGTCTCACTATTCAAGAGAATCGGTTCGTGCCCCATGTAGATCGATTGAGTTCTTTTTCTTTGATCTCAATATATGTGAGATCCTAGCTCTATCGGAGTTGGACGATACAACTGTTCAAGATGAGAATATAGAATATTAATAATTGATGGTTTTCTAGACACTAGTGTGAGTTGACAATCTATATTTTACTATTGTCAATAGTGTGGTGAATTTTTTATTTTTTTCCTGATCCAGAAGCACTTGAGCTGAAAGCTCTTCGGCTCGGTGTCATGGACATCGTAACCCCTCGGCGCGGTGCCACGAACACCGTAAATCTGGGAAACCTGTAGCTTTTCTGCCAGTCCAGGAGTTGAACCCGTACTTACAGAGGACTAGTCACCCGTAGTTCAACGCGCTACGAACACGCTGGGCACGCGGGCGTGAGGTGAATTAGAGGCAACATTCGTTGCTTTCTGGAAATCTTATGTTATTAAGTAGCAAAAATGTTAGCAAATTCATGAGATACGCCAGTGCTGAACTAACAAATACCACCTAATGATCACATAAATATAATTCTCTCTCTCGCAATCATTCTTTTTGACCATTTTGATCATTCTTATTGTGATATATAAACAGCCTTTGCCAAGAACGTATTTTTACGTCACATCATTCAGCGCCATTTGGAACTCTGGTGCTTATCCTTCGGCGACGAGTTCCGTTTACTGGGTTCGCTCTCCGCCAGCCTTTTTCTGTCCCCAGCATACCTGCAAGGCAGCAGTTAAATATAATTCAACCAAACACACTCCAGAGTGTGCACATCGTCATGAAACAGTTCACCACCATCTCTTCAGATGCCAAGCGTTGAATGATGACAGGAAGATCATTCTTCCTCCAATGCCAGATAAATGAAACACATTATATGGAAGAAAGCAACAACTTATACCACTACATATGATTGGGGAGAAAGATAAGAGTCCAAACGACGATGAATAATTGAAGAAGAAGAAGAAGAAGAGGAAGTCACTGCAGAATAAATCTTTATAACGGAATGGACTTTGTTGTGTCTAAACTTGACAATATAATATTTCCAATGTCCCTAACACAGATGCTGGTTGTTTGTTGGTGTATCAACCAAGTTAATCACACTTTGTGATCTGTGTGGTTTGCGTTGAGAACGTGAGTACTTTGCATACTTGTAGACATTTACGAAATGTAATGCAGGAGCATCCGAATTTCTAATAGTGTACGCATATTATCTAACATCTGTGTCTAGAATTCAATTGTGAGAGGGGAGGTCTTCACGTGTGTCCAACAATTTATCTATCAAACCATTCTTACAGGACCATGTTCGAGACGTCTAGTAATTAAAGGGTGGGGAGAGAAAGGGGGGCAGATTTGCAGGAAATGTTTGTTAGTCTGATGACCCATTCTGCATGTACATTGACATTTGAGCAGCTTTCATTTTGAAGAGATGGGTTGGTAATCCACATCGTATTTGCATAGAGCCTATGGTAGTTTGTAGAGCCTATGGTGGTTTGTAGAGCCTATGGTGGTTTGTAGAGCCTATGGTGGTTTGTTGGTTTTTGTTTAACATTAGTTTGCGGTCTTGTAAGAGCCGCAGTAGCATAGTTGTTAGTGAACTCTCTTTATAGGATAGCGATCCTGGTTCAATTTCACAACGGGTGTGGAATTTTTTCCGACCTTCACGGTACTCAGGTCAACCAGCCTCAATTTGGTACCAGGAAAATCACTGGGAAGTAAAGGTACCCGGCGTGGTGTTGACAACATCCCCCATCGTGTGCCGACGGTCAATTAACAAATACGGGTCTAATACCGTATTAACCTATATACCACGTGGTATAAAAATGCTTCTTTTACTTTTTTTAATGGGGTCTTGTGGGTATTTCATTTGGTGGTTTAATGCAATAATCAAATATTCACAAAACATATGAGACTGCAGTAAAACTATTTGATTGGCAAAACACGTAATCACAAAGTACTGTAGTTTTACAAATTACAAAAACAATGACAAAATACAGCAACGTTTCGACCAACAAGACCTTTATCAAGCAAACGAACAACAGGAGTGACAAATTTAAAAAACAAATGGACGACCAAAAACAAACGTTTATAATGAAAATCTGGAAATAAAAACAAAAATCTGGGAATAAAAACGAATAACGAAATAAATATAACACAAAAACACACATAAAAACTAGAAATGGAACGGAAGAGAAACAATTAAAAATCTAGTAAATATATAACTTGAATACATGCAACATATACCCATATAGATTACAAGGCATGGGAAGAGAAAGTACTAAGAAGCATAGGAATGTAATACGTTGAGCCCACGTGGTCGCAAGGTACCATACAAAGAAATCAACCGATTCTCCAGAGCAAATCGACTGCTATCATCCGAGGAACACGATCAGATGGCTGTGACCTGGACATCGTGAGCTCCTAAATGGCCAGTATCATTGAAGTGGGTAGCTACAGGGGTCACAGAGCATTGGCGTATGTCGCACAAGTGTTTGGCGAATCGGTTACTGAGCCTCTTACCTGTCTCGCCGATATAAGCCTTGTTACACCGCTTACAGATAATGGCATAGATAAGATTACGGGACTCGCATGTGAAACCATCGTCAATAAGAAACGTGGCTAAAGGAAAGATACAGTACGCGTCTGTATCACATAAGCACACGTGTTGCAACGCTGACGGCCTGACTGAACAGTGCCAAAATGAGTCTGGATATTGGATTTAAGGCGACTGTGTACCAACATATCTTTAAGACTTCTGTCCCGTCTGTAAGCCACCAAAGGATAGTCGGGGAAGACAGAACGGTTCTATCTGTCTATCCTTAAGTCAGATCCTGAGACCCGTCATTGTTTTTGTAATTTGTAAAAGTACAGTACTTTGAAATTACTTGTTTTGCCAATGCAATAACCACTGCGCTATCATGGCTTTGAGGAATTGACTTAATTTGTCATTCTTCTTCTTTCTCTTCTTTTCCTGGTCACGACTGACAAAGCAGTCAATCACCAACACAATCTCCCGAGTGGTTACCGGTACCTAAATTTGGGGTGTAAAGAATAGAACCACTGTTACATGCCACGCATGTTGTTAGAGGCGACTAAGGAGGTTGTGTAGAAGTCTATCTGTTTAGGGGCCTTCCAAACCAATGTGCAACGTATACACATTCTTGGCAAAGATCAAACATATCACAAAGAGTGATTAAAATTGGTCGTAAAGAACACATGCAAAGAAGAAGAAGAAGAGACTAACACAATTTGTGCAGTCTTGTATAACAGTAGCAACAAAACTTTACCACCATGCTCGATATACGGTTATCTTTTCCATGGCCCTTAATTCTGACCCATACAGTGTATCTCAGCCTCAACTTTTCTCCACACGACTCTCTTTCGCTGCCTCCTCTTTGGTCTCTTCCCACTCTCAACTGCTTCTTTTTTTAATCCACTGTTTCGCAATTCTTGTGATCAGTTATCAGTTATATGAGGACTATCATCACAGCACTCCGGACATGTCCATAGGTGCTCTGATCTCCGCCTCAGCAAATCCAGCAGCGTTCAGCGACCCAACACGCCAGTTCGATGTTGATTAATCAATTTTTTTGCATATTTAGTATGTCACTCTTGTGATGTTTTCAGGAACACTCTTAAGTAAGTGTCGTACCCAGCTAAAGAGTCTGCTTTGAAAAACTGTGTGTACCTCTGAAGTTGGAGATACTAATAACAAGGAAAGCATACCTTCAAGTAAAATCATCAAGAAGCGAAATACCAACCACCATGACTACGCTTGAATTCATTGCAGGTGAACGCAGAAGTAGAAGAAAACTGTGTGTTCATTTTGTCTCTATTGTACTTGTTAAGCAGTTCTTGGTTGATGATTTCATTAGACCAAATTTTCTGATATTTTTGTTGAGATACGTGTTACGAAGCAATCTTTTTTTTCTCTAATCCTTCTTTTTCTTATGCGTTCTCACTAGATTGGGATTTCGGCTTCTCTAATAAAGCGGCCTGGTGCATCCGTTTTCTGCAAGCATTTGTTTTGGGTTAGCATTCCCTAGCGGACACCTGCATCCGATTTCAGCCAAACCTCCCTAGTCGCCTCCTACGATATGCGTAACAGGTAGCAGTGGTTCTATTCTTTAGACCTCAAATTTGGGCCCCGGTAATCGCTCAGGCGTTCACTAATCCAGTTGTGCCTCACATCATCAGGATACGAAGAGGTTTCTAGACAATATGAAGTAATGATAGTATCAATGTTTCTATTGTTGTTCAACTACAACATTCAGATTTATACAAAAGTATTGTAAGTGTGAAGGTCTCATATATTTTTAGTTTGCTATTGTGTAGTACTGGGGAACATCTCGAAATGTTGTTTAGATTAGCAAATTCCGTGGACATCGCTAAATATACAACATTAAATATATGTTATTTGGGCTGCAGTAAAAACATTTATAACAGTGTTCAATCTTTGTTGAAATCCTCGCTTGCTTAGTCCTGTAAGCAATTGAATACAGAGACTAAGACGTGAACAGAAATGGTTCACCTGTAGGTGTAAACAGCTGCATTAACAGACTAAGTCCCTACACGTGACTGACTCCTGTCGATGTAAGCAATTGAATACACAGACTAAGCCCCTAACGGGACTGGCTCACCTGTTGGTGTAAGCAGCTGCATGCACAGACTAAGGCTTTGAACGGGATTGATTTTCCTGTCGATATTGGCAACTATATACAAAGACTAAGGATCTGAGCGGGACTGATTTTCCTTTCGGTATAAGCAACTGTATACACAGACGCATGCGATTAACGCGACTGATTTTCCTGTCGATGTATGCAACTGCATACACCGACTGCATGTACCGATTTATACATTTATTTGTTCACCTAATTCAACCGCCCTTTCTCTATCAAGCGATATTACCATCTTCTCTTAAATCAATCAATCAATCAAGTGCCGTGATTGCCGACGTAGGCGACCATGTCTCTCCACAACTCTCTTTGCTTGGTGCATGTAATCAGTTCTGAAGTCGATATTTTGTCGAACCATGATGTCAGGCCATCCAACATCTTCTCCCTCTGTCTTCTACGATCTCTCCTTCCCTGAATTTTACCTGTAGTCACCAAATGTTCTAAACCTTCTCTTCGCATTATATGTCCGAAGAACTTTGATTGTCGGATTCTTATTCTTTTGATAAGGTTTCTTTGTGTGCAGACCTGATTTAAAACCTCCACATTTGTTTTCTTTGCTGTCTATTGGAATTTTCAACATTCATCTGTAAAACCACATCTCTGTGGCTTCCAATGATCGTATTGATTGTTTGTTCATTGTCCATGATTCGCTGCCATACATAAGTATTGGTTCAATATAGCATTGGAGTCCTCGTTTTCGCAGTGTCATTGGTAGTGAGTTCACGCATAGTGTGTTCTTCATTTTCATGAAAGCTGCTTTCGTTTAAGCTATTCTACTCCTAATCTCTGTTGTACATCTTCCATCTGATGTTAGGAATGTTCCCAGATACTTGAATCGATGGACTTGTTTCAGTCTTGTGTTATTTATTTTGATATTACATATTGGTGTTTCTTGTTTCTTGGAGACAACTATAACCTCTATTTTCTTTATATTCATGCTTAATCCTTTCTTTTCACTTTCTCTCTGAAATACAGGTCCGAAATATTCCAGCTTTGTCATCAGTTATCATTTTACAGGCTACCAACTTCCGAGAGCACCGCCAAAATAAAACCCCCGTAGAAAAGTGAGAAAAATATTGCCCTCAATGCAAAATGCCCCACACCCTCACACGCATCGACTGTCAGTCTTTTAGCCACGCCTTTTATTCAACAATAGGCGTGTCCCCTCCCATTACTGGCACGGGTTCGTGAAAAGGACGCGGTGTTAGTGAGAATGGTGCCAGTCGCCCCCGTGACGACACTACCAGTGGTTCGACTGATTCATTTTAGTTCATTGAGACTTTAACAGCGCTTCACACTTTCGTAATCAGTTCACAGTATAACAGGTCATTTGTACAGAATGTCACAGAAGCAGTTACTATTATAGTATGTACATAGACATCAAACTATCAATAGACATATAAAGCATTACTGTAAATCTGCTCTTTCAAGGATATATGTAATTTTGACGACTACTGCTGCGTTATTTGAAGATTCTTTCACACAGCTACTGTGGATTTTTCTAGAACTTCAACCGCAAGCGATCGATAGAATTGACATTAAGAAGCAAGGAAAGATCTTGATTGCACAGTATTTATGTTTTCTATTGGAAAAAGCAGAACAATTTTGCACTGTTATAAATTTAAGATACTTCTAGGGACTACTAATTTGTATCTATGTTAAGAAAGTATATTGTATATATTAGTAATATCGAATTTTACATATATTGATCAGTGATCAATATAGATCGATTCAAGTTTAAAGAAACACAGGAGCAATCTGAAGTAGTTTCACCACCACAGAATGCTTTTTAAGTTCAGATCGGAGAGTCCATCTTTCGATGACCAGTTTCAAAATTTAGAAAGCCTTGACCAGTATAGCTCTGATATGGAGGCTATGTCAGTCAGTACTGATGAACATTCTACAACTGACATGACAATGAGCATTTCTGGACAACAACAGCAGCAGTCAAAGGATCAGAAACTGCCGTCACAACAACAAGATTCATCAACTCCCAAAAAGAAACGTATTCGGAAAACGAGAGCCAAAGTTAAAAGTCCGGAGGTAAGAAATTTTTTTTATCTTTTACTTTTTAAAATAAATGTTGTCCATGTCTTGTTATTATGCGTATCACAATTTCTTAACTTTAAATGTATTTAAATCTATACTATGGAGACATCCATGAGGGGAGTTTGTACAACTATATATAAATCTATACTATGGAGACATCCATGAGGGGAGACTGTAGAACTATACATAAATATATACTATGGAGACATCCATGAGGGGAGACTGTAGAACTATATATAAATCTATACTATGGAGACATCCATGAGGGGAGACTGTAGAACTATATATAAAACTATACTATGGAGACATCCATGAGGGGAGACTGTAGAACTATATATAAATCTATACTATGGAGACATCCATGAGGGAGACTTTTTAGAATGATGTACTTGGAATGCTGATTTTGCATCTGTCAACAATATTGTCTACTTTCTAACAATGTCTTATCTTCTTACCAGCACATCATTCCTATTATATCTATCTAGTTGTCGATGTTTCAATCTAGCTAGTGCAAGACGTTGTCATTGCCACGATTCACTCTTGTATTTCATTACATGCAAATACTTGGTGTTGTACTCGGCAATCTTCTAGTTTTGTCAATCTCTATTGAGGGACTTTGCTTTTTATAGCTGGGGAAATACTATGCATGTCTGGTCAACTAGTAGTAACAAATTTTATAAGAAGAAGATGATGTTGGACACACCTTCAGAAGAAATGATCAAAGCAGTCATTGAAGTGGGAGGCAATGGGTTCAAGAAAGAGGATGCCCTAGGGAAACCCTGAACTGAACTTTTCTGAAAGAGGTAAAAAAATGTGTGTCTCAGTTTCATGGACGAGATTGAACGAGTTATCCAAAACATAGCGGTATGGAGAAATTGCTTGTAGGCCCTATGTAACATATAACGGTACGAGATGAATGTATATATATAGATACTATTTACAGCTGAGTCTATGGTATGCGCTGACATTAACTGTCTTGTTTTACATTCATTGTTATGTCACGTCTTGGCCCGTCAGCCCAGCGTGTTCGTAGCGCGTTGGACTACGGGTGACTATCCTCTGTGTGTGCGGGTTCAATTCCGCGGGATGGCAGAAAAAGCCACAGATTCCCCAGATTTACGGTGTTCGTGGCACCGAACCGAAGGGTTACGATGTCCATGGCACCGAGCCGAAGAGCTGAAAAGCTCAAGTGCTTCTGGATCGGAAAAAAAAAAATGTCACGTCTTGAGTTATACTGTTACGTGTTTATATTGTATCATAATGGGTGTTCAGAGGCGAATTGGAGCAGCGAATGAAGTAACATCAACGTTTGATTTTGCTAGCAAAAGTCTCGTTTATAGTAATTTGATCAGTTCTGGTGTTTAGAGCCAGATCGAATATCTCGACAAGTATAAAAGCCTAGTCGTTTGAAATAGAATCAGACGATACTGCAAGACTGCCAGCGGTTCGCAGCCTTGAGAAAAGAAACTTGGCCCGATACCATTGAGCTCAGCGGGAAGCTGTACGGGGGACGGAGTCACTAAAAGCAACGGTAAAATTCATGATAAAAGTTGGTTCATCAGTCTAGGCCGGGATCGCGAGAGAGAGAGAGAGAGAGAGAATCAGACAGAGAAACTGGTGAAAGAGTGTCAAATTTCTATATTGTTAGAACTTAAGTAAAAAAGGCGAATTCATTTTGAGCAAGATCACTAAAATGTGATACACAAGAGGAACTCACATAGTTAACAATCGTCGTGCCGTTGAGGTGTAGAGAAAGCAAGCTTCCTCGAAAAGACAGAATACATAACACCCACATGTCTAACCTTGATCATGCATGTCCCACATGTGGTAGGGGATTGTGTTCTAGGATTGGATTCTATAGTCACCTCCGCACACATCAGAGAGGTGCAACAGCACACGTCTGAGGCTGTTGTCATAATCACTTGCGATGGATGGCTTATACGTAAAATAGAAAAATCGAATTCACTGCATCCAATGCGGACATATTGCTGCAGAATCTCTTCTAGCAGAATATGAAATTACTTTACGTATATGGAAACCACCTTCTTCTTCAATGATTCTCTCTCTCTCTCTCTCTCTCTCGATCGCTCTTTTTGGCCATTTTTATCATTCTTATTGTGATATATAAACAGCCTTTGCCAAGAACGTATTTTTACGTCACATCTTCAGCACCATTTGGAGCTCTGGTCAAATCTGGTCAAAGTCAGACTTCGGCGATGTGTCCGGATTCAGCCAGCGTTTACTCGGTTCGCTCTCCGTTCTGTAGCCATCAAGTGTTTTTACGGTGTGGGGTAGCTAGCCCCACGCCCAACCTCCTTAGTCGACTCTTACGACATGCATGGCATGTAACAGTGGTTCTATTCGTTACACCCCAATTTGAACCCCGGTAACCACTCGGGCGCTTCAATGATTCAACGGCTCTGGGCTTGTCCTTCGTTCCAAGGGAATGTAGACATTGTATTGTATGTCTATGGATTTTTTACCCACACATTGTTAGGAACTATAGCTGAACTGCTTGTACACTATTATGCCAGCTTGACCAAACGTTATCGGTGTACACACAGTACGCAATTGGAATACATGAAATCCTGATCCTTTACTTGAGAATCTAAATTACGAGTACCTTTGAAGTCAAGAGTAAGGCTCGTCTGAATAACGGAAGACAGTGGGGATACGGAAAGTAAAGTAAAGGAACCCTTTCATACCTCGTGGTATATAGGTCAATACAGTGTTAGGCCTGTTTTTTTCATTGACCGTCGGCACACAATGGGTGATGTGGTCAGCATCACGCCGGCCGCCTTTACTTTCCCAGAGCATGTCTGGCACCCAGTTGAGGCTGGGTCGACCTGAGAGCCGTCGTGGTCGGGAAAAATTCCACGCGCATTGCGGGAGCTGAACCCAGACCACCAACCTTGCGAAGCGAGTTCACTAACAACTACGCTACAGCGGCTCTCACGGAAAGCAATCCTAGCGCAAAAACCCTTCAAAGACGTCATATTATGTACCATGACTACTACTGAATTCACAGAGGACGAAAGAAAAATAATGAAAATGATTAAGATAGTAACAAAAGAAGTTAACAATGCTGTTTGTTATAACAATGATGATGACAATCATAGTGATGACTCAACAGCCGGTAATGAAGCACGATAAACTTCTATCTTCAGTTACCTATATAATTATGTGAACAATGTGCATGTTCTAGTTTATTTCAAACTTTTAGCTATCTACAATGTTAACCCTTTCAGTCTGTAATTCACTTATCTTCAAGCACATTTACTTTACAATGTAAGCTAACTTAGCCAGTATACTAGCTTTGTGGCATCTTAAAATTACTGCGAGCCAGTACATCGTCTCAGCAGGACGAAAGAGTTAAGTATATAATACGCCTGATATAGTTTGTCTGATACAGTTACTGATCTATTTAATGATTGAAATGTTGACTAATGACAAACATGTTTGTTTTCTGTTTTAGGTCATCATGAAACTGAAAACAAGTCGACGTCAGCGCGCCAATGATCGAGAGCGGAATCGGATGCATGGCCTGAACGAAGCATTAGAAGTATTGAGAACAACGCTTCCCAATTCGACGGATGCCAAAATGACAAAGATTGAGACGCTTCGTTATGCCTGCAACTACATAAGCGCTCTTGCTGCCAGCGTGAAACTGCTAGAACAGAACAAAGATAGACCCGACTTTGGTAATGAACTACCAAATCCAGATGACTATGCTTTTATGTTGAACTTCCAGTACAGCTCTGAGAATATTCAAGAACTATCTAATGACTCCCCAGGTCCTCTTACTCCAATGTCTAGGAACGACTGTGACAACGATTATAATTTTAGTGCTCACACTCATTTGCGTGGAGCCAAGTTACATGGTCGTGATTGTAACATGCAACAAGTGCAATCTCCCCATTCTCAGCTGGCACCAGGTTTAGGTTGTATGGATACGCCTACAAACACTGATACTTTTTTGTTTCCAGAACAATCCATCTTTCAACAATTGAACAACCGTCATCCCAACGTTAAGCAACATGAAGAACAACCACAACGCCAACTTCAGAGAAACCCTAATCTGCAGTTTTCATGTTTTCTCAACGCTTCAAATAAAAACACAATCAGTAGTCCAATCTTTGATGACATGCTCAACTCTATGACAAATAGATATGATTCATTTTACAATTCTCCTTACACGACGTCCACACACCCCACCATACCCACTTCTCCGGGATACAACACTCCACCGACTTCACCTGAGAACAATAAACACACCAGTATTCACCACCAGCATAACCAGCACCAACAAAACCATATTTCAAATCAGAATACACTTGTAATGTCAGCATCATCACAATCGAACAATTTCCTTCTTCAACAGCATCAAGAGCTTCAACCACAACACAAACGTCAGCAGTATTCTAGTAACCTTTCAACCGGAAACCAAACAATATCACCATCAGCCTTCGCTATGATTTCTGCTCAATTTTTGTGACAAATATTTCGAATTCTAGTGGATACCTGGTCGCTTTTTCTAGGGACTTCGACTTTCAGACAGATATCAATTTTAATGAATATTTTCTAAACTTTGAAATATAGCTATTTTGTATATCTGATGTACTTGATCACACATACCGTCAATATAAAAGTAGTTATTTATTATGTTTGTGCTAGACAATTCTCAATATTATTTTTACTTTAGTGTTACCAAGCTTTCATTTTGAAAGATTCTTTTGGCTGAATATGGATGCATGTGTCCTAAGCGTGTAGATGTCTATGAGATTAGAGGCCTACCAAAATCAATGTACAACGTATACACGTTCTTGGCAAAGATTAAACATATCACAAAAAGTGTTTAAAATTGGTCGTAAAGAACGAACGTAGAGAATAAGAAGAATGAAGATTCTTTACCTGCTGCCTTGCTGGTAGACTAGGTACAGCCTAAGGCTGACGGAGAGCGAACTGAGTAAATACTGACTGAAACCGGACACGTCGCCGAAGGATGGAAACCAGAGTTCCAAATGCACTGAATGATGTGACGTAAAAAACCGTTCTTGGCAAAGACTGTTTATATATCACAATAGGAATGATCAAAATGGCACACACAACGATCTACAAGAAGAAGAAGAAGAAAGATTATTTGCTTGTCCCAAAGCTCAGGCCAGAAGTAATTTGAAATTCAGCTCAAACAGGCAGCCATATGAGGTATCTGTAAATAAGTTCAGATCAAGTACAGTCTTCTTCTTCTTCTTCTTCTTTGCGTTCGTTCTTTACGACCAATTTTAATCACTCTTTGTGATATGTTTGATCTTTGCCAAGAAAGTGTATACGTTGCACATTGGTTTGGTAGGCCCCTAAACGCATAGACCTCTACACGTTTAGGACATGTGCATCCGATTTCAGCCAAACCTCCTTAGTCGCCTCCTACGACATGCGTGGCAGGTAACAGTGGTTCTATTCTTTACACCCTAAATTTAGGCCCCGGTAGCCACTCGCCCGATATCAAGTATACTAAGTTCTGGTATGGTGCCATATGGCATTGTTTATAAGTATTTTCTGTCAGTATCGTATAGGTTGTTTGTATGTAAACAAGAGATATGGTACTAATTTTATTTATTCATTTTTTGTAAGGGGTAAAAGAAAGACAGTCACATTTCATTGTTATCTTCTAATCTAGTTCTTTTTGATCATTTTAATAAAACAAGTAAAAATAGCAAATTGTTCAAAGCGTTGGAATACATTACTCAAACACGCATGTTTGCTTTTACAGTAGTATTGAATATTGGATACCATAGTCGACTTAACTGACAATATTGCAGACATATCATTTGCACATTCTCTGTCAGTCGTTTGTTGAGAGGTAGACGTACTGATGGCAATTGTTGCAAGCTGAGAATGTATAACTTTGAAGGCAGAAAGAGCAAGTATGTATTTCGGGAGACATTAGTAATACAATAAGTAAGCCTTCAGGAAAAGTCAGTCTGAAGAGCCATATCAGGCAGACGCAGAAGAAGAACCAGTAAATTATTGTTGAGAGACTGTTAGAGACTGTAAGAGACTGTAAGAGATTGTTAAGATGTAATTGAGAGCATTTATACTTATTCCTTCTTCTTCCCCAATCTCTGGTCATGCGATTAATTTACTGTGGACCACAAACTGGGCAATCAGCTTCAGATCTGTCAGGTTCCCTAAAGCTTAGTTTTCAGGTCGACTAGGTGTGGCCACATGTTGCTTCTCAGCTCACCCAGGAGAAGACAGTCCTGCGAGATATGCTCTGGTGTCTGTTCCACCTGCTGACACTGGCAGAGAGTTTTTTGACTTATTCCTAGTCTATGCCCGTCTGCCCTGCGTGTTCGTAGCGGGTTGGACTACGGGTGACAAGTCCTCTGTGAGTGCGGGTTCAATTCCGCGGACTGGCAGAAAAGCCACAGGTTCCCCAGATTTACAGTGTTCGTGGCACCGAACCGAAGGGTTACGATGTCCATGACACCGAGCCGAAGAGCTTTCAGCTCAAGTGCTTCTGAATCGGAAAAAATAAAAATTCCTAGTCTATATAAGTGTTTGTTGAGTGTACAGTGTCCGGTGCCTAGTGGAAATACAGGGTGTTCAAGATAATTGCAGCCCCATTGACAAATCGAAATTTGCCAGATAATCTATCGCGTTGTGTTTATTTACTATTTAAACCGGTTCTGACTAGCTCGTCCTAAGTCACATTTGTTCATTGCTCCTTCCCGCACTACAATTACACACCATCACACAACCTTGACCTATACTACGTCATAACTGAACCTTGCCATTTCCATACATATATGTCAGATTAACTCCATTCATAGGCTGCTTTTAAGTTGAACACCCTGTATAATGACCTGATCTGATGTATTGTATTTGAACCCTGGGTTGACGTCTGGAAATAAGAAGATGGTATATAATATTTTCTTATTGCAGTTTTGTGTTAGCATGTGTGTAAACTTCACAAGTTGTTTACTTCATTTGAATGGTTTCTGAGAAACAGAACACTCACGCACACATTGAGCATCAACGGCCTTATCTTTGTACATTCTATTCTATATATTTTCTATGTACGCAATAATTGATTCTAAATAAGGAATATACATTATCGCGTGTTTACATCACGTGACAGGAAACAGTATCTTATTGCTTTTAACGACTTTTACTTGATGCGGGTTCTGAAGTTTGCAACACATGTACTTGTTGCTAATATTGTTGTTTTATTCACATGCCAGAAATAATTATTTGTAAATATTTGTAATCGTTTCACATATTGACAACGGCTACGTACACAGTTCAAGTACAATGTGGGTTACGTGTCACCGTCAAGCTTGACTTGTAGTTTTTAATGATATCCTATCATTCAGTTTTAAAGTTAGCATTTATATTCAACAAAAATTGCCTCATATTCCTGTCTTTCTGTATCTTAGTTTTTAACCAAGTATTTCTCCATGAAAACTAAAACAGCATTGTTCAACACAATTTTTTCCTCAACATTATGCTATCAGTATCAAATGTGGACGCTGACATCAATCGATAGAAGAAAACAAGTCAAGACAGATGAAGTTACGCAGAATGCTTAGAGTATCAAGAAGAGACCGATCTAAGACATCGGGAATAATGTGGGTACATCAGTACTGAAATACAACAAGAAACAATAAATTAAATGATTCGGCCACATAAGCAGATTACCAACACACAGTGCGCATCAAAGTGCAATGTTACTCCGATACAGTGGATACAAAGCAAAAGGCTGGCCAGGCAAAAAGGGGGACTCAGTGATAACAGAGGCGACGAAATGTGAAGTTCTTGTAATGTGAGATATCTAACACTTCACATTTCTACAGAGTAAAAATGTGAAATCCCTATCATTTTAGATCGATACTGAGAAGTCTCTGGTGCATCACACTGATACGCTTCTATAAGATAAGAAATTACTGTCATATAATGTGCAGATAGCTATCCCAGTTCAATACGTTAAATGAATACTAAAAACTGCAACTGAAAGAGAGGAAATATCATTTATAGTGGTAACATCTGTGAGTGGAGCGTCTGGTCGAAGGGTTTAGAGCTCGGCTCTCATGCGGGAGTCTCGGGTTCAATCTACGGTAAGTCCAAGGAGTTCTGTCGAGGGCATAAATACAACATCCTAACATGCACAGGGCGACTGGATTAGCCATACGGCCATTAATTTCCACAGGCTCATATCCCTCCTCTCTCTCTCTCTCTTCCATTTAAACCCGGATTGGCTCATAGGCCCTCAACCAACTCATGTCAAGTCTTCATATCTCTAGCTATCTCCTGCAGCTCCCTCCAGCTCTTCTGTATATTGTTGATCTCTGCCTCCAAATCTCGTCTCCATGTATTTCTAGGCCTCCTCTTCTTTCACTGTCCCTGTGGGTTCCAGGAAAGGACGCTTCCTCCTGTCCCACGCCGCCCACAAATCTGTATTACAGACAATACCGACAGTTTTGTTAACATCTTTGATCTTACAATGAACAAAGCACAGTCGCAAAAAAAAACATAACTTCATGTGAAATGCAATGTCTACGAAAAATTACCAACAACGCCTGAAAAAAACAGCCATCAACATTAGCATAAGAAAGAACGCTGGAACAGAACCTTGCTTGAATTACATTGAGAAACAATAGGATTATTACTACCATTAAGACGACATTTATTGCTGGTACTACTGCCACAAGAAACGCTCCCAATATTACTTGAGCTGTTACTCTGAATCATCACTGAATGAATGAAGGCAACTCAGCTTTGTTTAAATTTCTAAACATGAAAAACTGATCGCAGAAGAAGACGAAGAACAAGATATTGATTTAGAAATTGCAACTTTCACATTTGTTAGTTCTCTTGTTGAACTATCATTTCTAATGTTGCTGTTGTTGCCACCACAACTATTACATTACTGTCACAACTACTGTCCCAACTCGTGTTGCTGATCCTGCTTCCGCCACAACTCCTACATTACTATTACAACTACTATCACTGTGGCTACTACTGCTATTGATGTTTCTGTCTCAAAAACTACATAAATGTAACACTTACTATCACTATCACATTTACTGTTGTTGATCTTACTACCACAACTATTACATTAGTGTTACAGTCGCTGTCACTATCCCTACTACTATTACTACTACTACTACTACTACTGCTACTGCTATTACTATCACTACTACTACTACTGCTATTACTACTACTACCGCTACTACTACTACTACTGCTATTACTATTACTACTACTACTACTACTACTACTACGCTGCATTACTATCACTACTACTACTACTACTATTACTACTACTGCTATTACTACTACTACTACTACTACCGCTACTACTACTACTACTGCTATTACTACTACTACTACTACTACTCTACTACCTACTACCGCTACTACTACTACTACTACTATTACTACTACTACACTCTACTACTACTACTACTACTGCTCTTACTATCACTCTACTACTACTATTACTGCTCACTACACTGCTATTACTACTACTACTACTACCGCTACTACTACTACTGCTGCTACTATTACTACTACTACTACTGCTATTACTAATACTACTACTACTACTACTACGAATACTACGAATACTATATACTGCAAGATCAATGACTACCATTATTACTACTACAAATTCAATTGCTAACAATATACCATTTCCACAACCACTTACATCTATGCTGTAACTAATATTATTATTTGTGAATGGTGTCACTTGTAAGCTATTGAGTGATGTTTTGAATACATTACAATACTTCTACGACGCCAGCGTTTTATATTCTTTCTTCCCTATTTATAACATTCCATACGAAGTTGTATTTTCTAGCAGAGATGTTTGTTATCCAGTATGTGCCTTTTACTTATATATACAATTCAGCAACATGTAGTTGCGTGTTCCAACTGCTAAGAGCAAGAACTGATTATACAAATAACTCACCTGTGCCCTTCAGTACATTTACAGCCTATGCAAAAATGTAACCATTTTTGATTATATTATAAATGAAATCCATTGTTTCTGTATGTATGTACTTATCTTTTATTTTGAATCATCTCATTATCATCATAATTATCTGATGATTTACAGCAAATGATTGTTCATTTCTTTTGTTCATGGACTACTTGACAATGTATGTATTGTTGATTACCTGCTGCCTTGCATGTCAGCTGGGGACAACCAAAGGCTGACGGAGAGCGAACCCAGTAAACGCTGGCTGAAACCGGACACATCACCGAAGGATAAGCACCAGAGCTCCAAATGGCGCTGAAGATGTGACGAAACCCACCCATACCACGGCTGCACGAATCAGGTTTCCACATGAATATGAATTTCTGTGGAAATCTGGTACATCAGTCTAAGGGTGATCACGAGAGAGCGAGAGAGAGAGAGAGAGTATTGCTGCAATGTTGCACGAGAGAGAGAGAGTATTGTTGATTTAGCATATTACGAAAGTGTGGTTGATTGATTTTAATTTGTTATTCAATTTGTCATCTGATAGTGGTGTGAATGTGACCACATTTAGCATCGATATGGTAATATTTATATATCTCCTACACACACAAAACATGTAATTGTTACATTTCTTCTACAAAACATACATTCCTCTAAATCATTGTCAATATAATAATTTCATGTGATTTATGCAATGTTCTTTTATTCTCTTCCAATTATGTTTGCTAAGAACAACGAAGTGAAATTAAAACGTTTGAAAATTATCAATGTGCTTGTTAATACATTTTTTTCAATCGTAATGTTTCTACTTTCTCATTATCAAACCTTCTTTCTTCTTCTTTTCTTCAATCCTGTTTGCCTCCCAGTGTCAGGTCAAGAAGAGATTTCTAAAACGGGCCCTTGTATGCGCTTCGTAGATTGTGTCTTTCGTCGCCTCTGTTATCTCTGAGGTCCATCTTTTACGTTGCCGGCCTTTTGCTTTGTACACATTGTATCGGAGCAGCATTGCTCTTTGAGGTGCACTGTCTGTTGGTAATTTACGTGACCGAATCATTTAATTTGTTGTTTCTTGATGAAGTCTAGTACTGATGTTGTACCCACTTTTTCCTGATGTCTTCATTTCTCAACCGGTCTCTTCTTGTTACACTCAGCATTCTGCGTAAACACTTCATCTCTGTCGTGACTAGTTTCCTTCTATCATTTGTTGTCAATGACCAGCTTTGGCACTGGTAGCATAATGTAGGGATAAAGATTGTGTTTAACATTGCTCTTTTTGTGTTCATGGTGACATGTTTGCATTTCAAAATTGGCGCCATTTGTACTATCATTTGATTTGCTTTGTTTCATCTGTGTTGAATTTAGTTACTTATTCTTCCGTTTGCTGAAAAAATGCTCCCCAGTTATGTGAAATATTTTACTTGTTTTAATAGGCGATTGTCGATGGAGATATTGGTAGTGCTTTCCTCTCTGGCGAATGTCATTACTTCTGTTTTGTCAATCCAACCTTCAATAACATTAATTGTTGCTTTGTTGTGTTCGTAAACAAAACATCAACGACTTGACTATTGGATAATGTGCACACTAGGAGTTTAGTGAGCACGGATGTATGCAGAATCCAATGTCATAAGACTAGAACAGTGGGGATACTGGTGTCAAGGAAATGTTTCCTAGGTATGAGAGAAGAGCCATACTCAGGCGGAAAAAGGAAATAGTAGAGCGTTGTCAGGAGGTTAGACAGATGTAATGACAGAGGGGGTTGTCGATGTAGGCATGGATGTCACCCAGTGTGTAATAGTTGGTTGGGCCAGGATGGGAGGGAGTAATGGTGGGTAGGATATTACAGGAGAATGCCGAAATGGATTGAAATGTGGCCACCCAAAAGAGGAGGGAACGACCGAGATCATAAGGATGTTTGAGGGAGAATAGGTGGTGGAAAATAAAGAAAAGAAATGGAGCATAATACTCATACTGGACTCGCATATTGATCCTTTTAGGTGCAACCACAGTAAGTCCATCAACCGACATTCCAACGATAACCGGTTACGGTCAACGAAGACGCACGGTATCAGACCTGGGATAGAGGCATCTCTCCTACCCCAGTGACTGGGGCTATTATAATGAGCAGGTACTTGGGCGGATTCGTCGTTGGAGATATTCCAGAGGGGTCTAACGAATCGGCCCCCAAGGCGCAGGCCTATCTCACCTATTGATGTCACCCCACATGGCTTACAGAGAATGGTGGAGATACGGTTGCGGGAGACACAAGAGAAGCCTTGACAGATAGTGAGAGTGGTTTTATGAAAAGAAATGATAGTCGCCTGAAAGACAAAAGGACAGGTATAACAAAGGGATCTGGAACACGTGACAGTACCCACGAGACCCCCAGGGGTGGGTAGCCTACTAAAGACCAGGTCGCACAGGTATTTGTTTCTCGGGAAAGCCACCAAAAGGAAGGAAGGGAAAGACCTATATGGAAACTAGGTTTTCCCGGACAATCCGCAGCTCGCAGAACAGAATTATGAAAGCGGGAACATTGTGAGGGTGAAATGTCAGCATCAATTTTGTGCGGTCCAAATGGGTATGGGAAGAAGGGGAGAGAGCGGTGTGACCAAAATAGAGCAATTCACTTCACATTTTATTTCTCCAGGTACATCGAGCTTTGGTGAATGTTTCCCATGGAGAATAAACATTTCTGAAACATCATCATCAAAGAACTGATGTAGAACGGATTAGAACCTGAAACCTCAAAGAAAACCAACAATCTTAATGTTGTATACGCCAGTGTATTACCGGGTCTCGCAAAGGGAGCAAAGAATAGAAACACTGCTACTTACAAGGCATGTCGTAAGAGTCGACTGAGGTAAGGACCTAGAAAAGCTAGCCTAGTAAATAAAAAGCGTCGCAGAAATCGGATGTGCTGGTCTACTTGTAGGCGCATAACTGGCACAAAGTACAATCGCTCTTAGGCTAGGATCACATAAAAATCGCAAAGAGTGGTTAACAAGTGGTCAATATGAAACGTTCAAAGAAAATGAATCTTGTATATCTATTACAATAAATGCAATTAGGAAACGTCCTGCCTCTGATCTGTTGTTTTTTTCTTACATCCTCCTTGCCAGAATTAAAGACAGAATTAACTTAGACGAACACCGTTGGGTGTGAGATTTAACTGTGGACAGTAGTTAAATCATCTGTCATTTTACGACCGTGATTTTCTTGACAATGAGGGCATCCGATCGTGAAACATGGTGAAATGGTGGGCGGAAAAATACATCCCTGAAAAAGTTTGTAGGACAAAAATTAAAACTGGAAAGTTCAAGGGATCAAACGGTAAAAGAGATGGCTATTTCGTTAGTGTTGTAAGGTTTTCAGAATGATTCGTGACCTAAATTCAAAATAATTTCTTCTGTTCTCCAGGAGCAGATGTTTTTATCGTGTTTGTCTCCATTGGAAAGACAAATATTCTCGAGTAATCAGAATGAAATATATTAACTTTGTTAGTTTTTGTTTTATGTTGGTGGCAGGACTGGATGTATGTGGGTTTAATATTTGTTTTATGTTGGGGACAGCATGGGTTTAATATTTGTTTTATGTTGGGGACAGCACTGGATGTGTGTGGGTTTAATATTTGTTTTATGTTGGGGACAGCATGGGTTTAATATTTGTTTTATGTTGGGGACAGCATGGGTTTAATATTTGTTTTATGTTGGTGGCAGGACTGGATGTGTGTGGGTTTAATATTTGTTTTATGTTGGGGACAGCATGGGTTTAATATTTGTTTTATGTTGGGGACAGCATGGGTTTAATATTTGTTTTATGTTGGTGGCAGGACTGGATGTATGTGGGTTTAATATTTGTTTTATGTTGGGGACAGCATGGGTGTAATATTTGTTTTATGTTGGGGACAGCACTGGATGTGTGTGGGTTTAATATTTGTTTTATGTTGGTAACAGCATGGGTTTAATATTTGTTTTATGTTGGGGACAGCATGGGTTTAATATTTGTTTTATGTTGGTGGCAGGACTGGATGTGTGTGGGTTTAATATTTGTTTTATGTTGGGGACAGCATGGGTTTAATATTTGTTTTATGTTGGGGACAGCATGGGTTTAATATTTGTTTTATGTTGGTGGCAGGACTGGATTGTGTGTGGGTTTAATATTTGTTTTATGTTGGGGACAGCATGGGTTTAATATTTGTTTTATGTTGGTGGCAGGACTGGATGTATGTGGGTTTAATATTTGTTTTATGTTGGTAACAGCATGGGTTTAATATTTGTTTTATGTTGGGGACAGCATGGGTTTAATATTTGTTTTATGTTGGTGGCAGGACTGGATGTATGTGGGTTTAATATTTGTTTTATGTTGGTGACAGCATGGGTTTAATATTTGTTTTATGTTGGGGACAGCACTGGATGTGTGTGGGTTTAATATTTGTTTTATGTTGGTAACAGCATGGGTTTAATATTTGTTTTATGTTGGGGACAGCATGGGTTTAATATTTGTTTTATGTTGGTGGCAGGACTGGATGTATGTGGGTTTAATATTTGTTTTATGTTGGGGACAGCATGGGTTTAATATTTGTTTTATGTTGGGGACAGCACTGGGTGTGTGTGGGTTTAATATTTGTTTTATGTTGGGGACAGCATGGGTTTAATATTTGTTTTATGTTGGGGACAGCATGGGTTTAATATTTGTTTTATGTTGGGGACAGCACTGGATGTGTGTGGGTTTAATATTTGTTTTATGTTGGGGACAGCATGGGTTTAATATTTGTTTTATGTTGGGGACAGCATGGGTTTAATATTTGTTTTATGTTGGGGACAGCACTGGATGTGTGTAGGTTTAATATTTGTTGTATGTTGGGGACAGCACTGGATGTGTGTGGGTTTAATATTTGTTTTATGTTGGGGACAGCACTGGATGTATGTGGGTTTAATATTTGTTTTATGTTGGGGACAGCATTGGATGTGTGTGGGTTTAATGAAAAGAAGGTTAACAGTAAATTGGGACACACACTCTGGACTGACAGTAAGTCTGTGGTGACAGATAGCAAATGTGAAAGACAATCGGGACAGACAGCAAATGTGGATAGTCGTAAAATGTGAATGACAGTAAATGTGACTGGTAGAAAATAGGACATGCGGTTATGAAGGACAGCACATGATAGTGACAGTAAATATGGATGCTATGACTTACATGAAATATAACAGACTTAGATATGGAGACATTCTTCTGATCTTACATCAAATATCCCAGAGAGATGTACGAACCGATTTTTCTTACATCAAATATCACAGAGAGATGTACGAACCGATTTTTCTTACATCAAATATCACAGAGAGATGTACGAATCGATTTTTCTTACATCAAATATCACAGAGAGATGTACGAACCGATTTTTCTTACATCAAATATCACAGAGAGATGTACGAACCGATTTTTCTTACATCAAATATCACAGAGAGATGTACGAACCAATTTTTCTTACATCAAATATAACAGAGAGTTACAAACACATTGTTCTTACATCAAATATAACAGAGAGTTACAAGCACATTGTTCTTACATCAAATATAACAGAGAGTTACAAACACATTGTTCTTACATCAAATATGACACACACACACAGAGAGAGAGAGAGAGGGAGAGATACGAACAAATAGTTATTGCATCAAATATAACAGAGATATACTTATATAATATATAATATACTTACAAATTGTTCTTACATAAAATGTAGCAGAAAATAAAGAAGTCAGGTAAAAATTAATAACCTGTTTTAATACCAAGAGGTTTAGTGGAGAAACACGGTGTTTGACCTCTATTTTTATTTGTCCAGCTGCATAACGCGGGTAACGTGATCACAATCACGGCAGCCACCTTTACTTGCCAATTGTCTGATAACCAACCGAGAATTGGATGATCTAAGATTGAGATGTCTTACGGTTTCGAAAATAATTGCACTTCTACTTAGGAATTTTATCAGTAACAGATAGTCATGTAACAATTGTGCATGCATCAAATGTAACAATATAACAGATATAACTATATATGTAACATAAATAGCCGAACATGTAACAATATAACAGAAATTACTACAAATGTCGCCCGAGTGGTTACCGGGACCCATATTTGGAGTGTAAAGAATAGAGCCACTATTACCTGCCATGCATGTCGTAAGAGGCGACTAAGGAGGTTTGGATGAAATCTGATGCACATGTCCTAAACGTGTAGAAGTCTATGCGTTTAGGGGCCTACCAAACCAATGTGCAACGTATACACGTTCTTGGCAAAGATCAAACATATCACAAAGAGTGATTAAAATGGTCGTAAAGAACAAACTCAAAGAAGAAGGAAGACTACAAATGTAACAGAAGTAACTACAAATGTAACAAAAATAACTACACCTGTAACAATATAAAAGAGAAAATTTAAAAAATGTAATAAACATCACAACACATATAACATAAATAACTACAACTATAACTTAGAGAAAGCTATCATAACGATCTAAAATCAGTTACATGTGTCATATAATGTGACATGACTATACATGAAGTCAGGGGCAGCTCGTCATTAAGGCCAGTGGGGCCTGGCCCACCAAAAATAATGTGTAACGTGTATTTATTATTTTATAGATTAAAAAATAACAACCCAAATCCATGATTGTATGGCCCCCACCAGCAAAAATGGTCACGAGCCGCAACTGCATGAAATCATAGCGGGCCCATACAAAATCTACAAAATCAATCAGAAGTGTCATATAATGGGACATGACTATGCGTTAAATCATAGCGGGCCCAAACAAAATCTACAAAATCAATCAGAAGTGTCATATAATGGGACATGACTATGCGTTAAATCATAGCGGGCCCAAACAAAATCTACAAAATCAATCAGAAGTGTCATATAATGGGACATGACTATGCGTTAAATCATAGCGGGCCCAAACAAAATCTACAAAATCAATCAGAAGTGTCATATAATGGGACATGACTATGCGTTAAATCATAGCGGGCCCAAACAAAATCTACAAAATCAGTCAGAAGTGTCATATAATGGGACATGACTATGCGTTAAATCATAGCGGGCCCAAACAAAATCTACAAAATGACATATGTTGAAATTAAAATATGTTTAACAAAAAATGAATTATATTGTTTGTCGTTTAACACTCTTTGTGATCTGTGTGTTTTGCGTCGAGAACATAATTACGCTGCACCTCCGTTAATTTCCTATGACATGTAGGTATATAACCGAATTGTGGCAGGAAACAAATCTGCAGACATGTAACTAAGATTTTACAAATAGAAAAAACACATTTTAAAGTACCACATCTGGAGTTTTACTGTAGCATGGTATCAGGTCTGGTTCGTCATAGAGAAGCAGTCAGAGTTCCGTTATGCCAGTTTTCTATATTGAAAACTTCACTTCACATCCCATTTCATGTAGTTTTGAAATGTTATAATTAATACAATATCAGAATAAACATCGACAATACCAAAGTAGTGACATTCGCTAGAGAGAGAAAAAACTACCAATATCTCCATCGACAAACATCAATTGAATCAAGTCAAAGATTTCATATACCTAGGGAGTGGTTTTTTCCTTCACATGGTATAATAAATAACTAAATTTAAAAAAAAAGATCCAATACAGCAAATCAAATCAAATCAAATCAAATCAAATCAAAGCAAATCAAATCAAATGACAAATGCATAAAAATATTTTTCCCGACATTATGCTTTCAGTGCCAAACCTGAACGCTGACATCAAACGATACAAAAAAATTAGTCACGACAGAGATGCAGTGTCTACGCAGAATGCTGAGAGTATCAAGAGGAGACCGGCTTAGAAATGAAGATATCAGGAAAAAGTGTGTACAGCATCAACACTGATCTTCATCAAGAAACAACAAACTAAATGGTTTTGCCACAAAAGAAGATTACCAATAGCCAGTTCGATTCAAAGCGCAAAGCTACTCCGATACAATAAATACATAGCAAAAGATCGTCCAAGCACAATGTGGTCATCAGAAATAACAGAGCCGATGAAAAAATATATTTATGAATCTAACACAAAAGCCCGTTCTCGAAGTCTCTTCTTATCATGACGCTGTGAGACAAAACAAGATAAGAAAAAAGGAAGAAAGAAAAACAAAACAAACTACAATCTTGCTTAGTTTTGAAATATTAGAAGTTTAGAGTTGTGTAAATTTCGTACCTCGTTTAGCTCTAAAATTGTATAAATATATAGAGTTTTATAGCACATTTAGCGTTTTCTAATCCTTCTACCACAGAGAGATACACTAAAAAAGTAAAGCGTGTAGAGAGCAAGAGGAAGACCACGCAAAAGATGGAGCGACGGCATCAAGAACAGTCTAATAAAATTAATAATAGTTTACAAAGTACCTTAGAGGCTTACATGCTACGATTGTTCCCATCCCCTTTGTGTCCCTGTGGCAACGCTGATTAAACACCAGAACGTGTCCTTCAAGACTGTCTCTTGTATGTCCTCCCAAGAAAGAAATGCTGACCCTACAACTCAACACTACGTTCAAAACTACACGGCACCAGATATGAGATCCAGACAACAATCGATTTCATCATAAGAACACGTCTATCATCAAAATAGTGATCGCAAACAAGAATAAGAAAGTGCATTAAAACAAGCACACAGAAGATCACTAAATTCCCCCCAACACTACTATCAAAAAATAACTGGTGGAAGAGAAGGAAAAGGATGGTTTTCTAGATCAAAAATATTTCTCTTACAGCAGCAGAAAACAAATATATCGAACAGACAAACACACAAACAAAGCTAGCAGTCTCCAACATCCGGGCAAGTTTTATCGAACAAATGAAAACAGATATAGACAGAGTGCCAGAAGATTAACCAGATGAAAGGATCTATAATTAAAGCCTGATTCTGAGGCGTGATAAATGAGGACCGATGGACATGGGAGGCGTAAACCCCTGGGGGTCACAGCATGCACGTGCAGAGCGAAACAGACACCCAAAAGTGTAGTTGAGCCAGGCAGATTCATTCGCCTTGGATTTTAACGGGTACCGATTAAAAACGGCAAACATTCAGCAGCAAATATATGCATATATGGAAACAATGTATTGTTATAATGAAGGCGTTTTACGATAATAATGTTTCACATTAATGACGTTTTTGCACTAATGACGTATAACATTAATGACTTTTAACATTAATCAAACTTTATGTTATTTTTGTTTTACTTGTTAACGGAGAATTATTCACATACAAATCGGCGGTCAGACGGTTAGAGCACAATGTTAAATTCTTAAAGACGGGAGCTCGAACTTTGCAAAGTCAATCCCTTTCACATTTCAAGTGTAAAATGAAAAAGAAAAGATTACCGTATAGTTACTTCCTATTTGTAAATGTAATAATCTCTTATCTGAGAGCTTCACTGTAACCAGAAATTAATTGTATTTACATGTACATCGTTGGTATTTTTGTTTTAATTTATTTGTGAAACAGGTTAACGTTATGTAAAAATCATTCGCTTAATCATTCAGGCACAAAAGGATTGTAGTTTTAATCTCCCACGTGAGTTACGCACAGGAGGAAAGAAATTGGTCCTCCTACCTCCTGCACACTAGGACCTTGAAATGTGAAGTGAAGTGACTTTATAAGTTAAGGTCTGAAAAAGGCTAAGGGGCACTTTATTAATTATCAATCTGTTGAAGAGAGAAGAATGACAAAGAACATATTAGAGAACTAGAATTTTTTTTTTTTTAATTTTGATCCAGAAGCACTTGAGCTTTCAGCTCTTCGGCTCAGTGCAATGGACATCGTAACCCTTCGGTTCGGTTCCACGACGAACTCCGTAAATCTCGAGAACCTGTGGCTTTTCTGCCAACAGCACTAGAGAACTAGAATAAGAAATGCACTAGAAATGAAAACTGTAGATTGAACAAAATAGACCGCTGGATGTGAGTATACGCTAATGACTTATGTTTATTCAGATATGATACAATGTTAAAGAATAGTTCACCAAGTGTGGTATATAAAGTTGGGTTTCTTCTTTTTCTTCTTTTGCGTCACACTATTACCGGGTTGTTGCCCAGTGTCGTAGTTTTTCTGTTTTTGTCTTGCGCTGTTCTGGTGGCTGGGATGATTGTTATTTTTGCTCTTTGTCAGGAATCTGCTTTGCCATCGTTTTCTTGGTCTTCCTTTCGACTTCTTTCCTGATATTCTGTTGTAGAAGAATTTATATACTGTGGAGCTTGGGTGCATTCTTATTTAGTGGCCAAACCACTTCATTCTTTGTTTCTCAATGTAATTCATGTATGATTATGTGCCAACTTTTTTTATTATGCAGAAAGTAGCATTTAATGTACGTAAAATATTGATTTGCATTGAACGTTCATCAAAGATTACTAAACCTATGATTCCTGACAATTGAATAAAAAGGGTTCACAAATATTGATCAAGATAGGTCAGTCACTATCGCCTATAACATTATCTCTGATTAGTTGGTTACAAGTAACAAACATACATCTTAGAACTAAGGATAGACTCATAGGTTTCAGTTCAATTCAGTTTCAGTGTGGGATATCTTCATTGGACTCCCGATATATCCATATGTGCTCCGATGTCCTTCGCAATATCTCCAACAGCATCCAGTGTCTGACAGTATCAGTTCGAATTTGATTGATGTGCCCACTTATTTACTTGTTGTGGTATTTATTTACCTCCCTCTCTCCCAATCCACTTACCGTCTCCCAATCTATACATTTTTAACTTCCTAATATTTGATTCTGTTTATTAAAGTCTGTCGGTTCTCTTATTGCAGCTAACACCCCGTTGCCCAGGAGAGTAGATCCTTCTCTAAGTATCTGGATGTTGGTAACATCAATAGATGACATCTACTTATGTCGCAACCTGGCATTTGGAAAGTTAATGTAACATCGACAGAGAGTCGGACACAACATCCGTCCCAGTAAAGGAAATTCTAGTGAGCCACTAGAGGTAGCAGTAACAGCCTCCTACCATAAGTAGTTGTCATGCATGCCCCATTCCATTCTGCAACGACTCTACTACGATACACAAACCCATCGGTATTTAGAACAACATCATTGTCGATTGCGTTATCAGCTGTTTGCTGTTTAGTTGTAAAGCTCAGTCTTCATGTTGTCCCAATTTCAGCATCCCTTTACAAGAGTAATGATTATATTGTGGAAGTTGGCCATTCTCTTCTTTTGGAAGAGTCGTAACTGTGGCCACCTGGTCAATTGTTCTCTTACCTTGAATCAACATATACAACCTATTGATGGAACACAAAAATAAGTAATTGCTGCTTCAGCATAACATTGAGAGCTGCAAGACGCCCCTGCAATTCTGAAACGTTTGTTCTTATGGGGACTGTGGCGCAGAAGCTAGATGCTCGTCTCTCGTGTTAAAGGTACCAGGTTGGCTTCATCGTGGAGCCATCTGGATAGCTTTTTATAGATCCCTGATCTCAGTGTAGGTGAGATCGAGTTCCTAGTTCTATCGGAGACGGAGGATAAAACGTAGGTCCCGTGTTCAATTTGAGCACGTAA
Organism: Arion vulgaris; assembly: GCA_020796225.1. NCBI lineage: Eukaryota > Metazoa > Mollusca > Gastropoda > Stylommatophora > Arionidae > Arion > Arion vulgaris. The sequence goes on along the minus strand of CM036757.1, from coordinate 64,740,430 downwards.
AAAACTCCTGGCAGTTAAAAATCGTGGAGAACAGGCTGAAAAGCCGCTGCCTGGAAAAAATTCATCAGTAAAGACTAAAAATAAAATTCCTACATAAATATCTTCACCATATTTAAAATTACATCGAGGGCCCTCGCCGGTACTACGGAGTTTGCCTGTGCACGAAAGAAATCGAGCACACCTGGTTACCCACTGAAGTGGAATGATGATGGCACAAATAGGCCAACACATCCGATTATGCGCTGCATTTTATTTACATCAGTCGCCTCTTATGACATGCCTTGTAGGTTGCACTGATACTATTCTTTGCTCCCCTTGCAAGCCCCGGCACCACACAGGCGAATCGATGACAAGTTTACTGTGGTTGAGTGCGAAGTCCTGTAAAGGATATGCCACGATTTTCATTTCATTTCAGTAACTTTTCAACCTACATTTATCGAGTTTCAACTGCCAGAGGTTCTTTTACGTGTTCCACCTGAGCACGTCTTTTCATCCTTGTCCGACAGAACTAGAAATTCAATCTAAAAAATACATTGAAATTATAGATCCCTAGAAACAAAAAATGATACATTTACGTCACATAAAATGTATCAGAGATCATCTCAAAGAACGAGGTTAGTAACAGAAAACTTTTCGCGCCTACAAGTAGGTCAGCACATCCGATTTCTGCGATGCTTTTTAATTACTAGGGTAGCATCCTAGGGCCTACATCAGTCGCCTCTTACGACATGCATTGTAGGTCGCAGCGTTACTATTCTTTGCTCCTTGAGGTCCGGCAACCCACAGTGATAGCATTATTACAGCAGTTGATACATATATTTTTTTCGCAAATAAAGTCATGTGGACGGCCCTGTTGTGCCTTTCAGAGTTCAGCGTATGCGAACGAATACCTTCTGGCAAGTGCTCTCACATACCCCTCATATATGGTGTTTCCTACCATCTCTACTATTTCTGAGTTCCATCGTTTGCGTGGACGACCTTTGACATTGATACCATTGTTTCTTAATAGTATTGCTGATTGCGGTGAACTGTTGAACTCGTATCAATTTGCATGACCGAACTAATTTGTTGTTTCTTTATATGCTCTGACACTGTTTTTGTATCTATAACATTCCTAGGGATCTCATGAAGAAAGCACATCTGTTTCGGTAAGGATTCGAACCCCCAACCTTCAGTACGACAACAAACGACTTAACCACTTTGCTATTTAAATCCCCGAATCGAGTGTTGGAAAAGAAAAAGGCAAGATTTATTCCTAACAGAGAACAGCATTCCACAACAAGTGATTGCTTGTTTAAGTTTGTTAACACCATAATGGTCCTTCTGTCTGTAATGTGTCCAGGTTTACGTACAGATTGTTTCCATAAAAAATAATTTATGATAAATATTCATATTGTTTAAGTTTAGCAGTAACCTTTTTTCTTCTTTACATTTATTAATTTATTAGTCTGCATTCAGTGGCATGCATTCAAAAACTGCCTTTTTAAATTAAATGTGATTTCCTCTTCAACCACCTTCCCCTCTCTTTTCTCTTTTCTTCCAAATCCCAATTTCTGTTTTTCTGTATCCACCAACTGCGACAAGTGTTGGCCGCTTAGCATGACGCCATGACGAGTCGTTTTGTATCCGCGAGCCATAATTTTTGTTGTCATAACGTCATAAAACGTTGCTATACCCCACTGGAGAACAAAGGAAACGAGGGGAAATCTAGAAATCGACAGAAGGTGTGAGACGGTACCAGCAATGGCCCAGAGGTGGCGCTGCGCACAGACAAGAAGATCTGACTGTGTGTTTCCTTAAAGACTTTCTGCTAGAGGGGATGAAACAATTCCAAGCGCCGTATCGGCACAGTTCGATGTGTGCCCATCTGTTACGATAGTAGACCTCAGCGACAGTTAGAAATCTGATGATGGGAATTTGAACATTAAAAGCTAAAAGAAAAAAGAAATCAGAAGGTCGGAAAGTTTGAAACTAATGGGAGTAATTGAGGCGACATAATGTCTTAAGACATTGGTTGTCAGGTTCACGAGAAAGAAAAGGTCCTAGCATAGCACTTCTAGGAAATGTGGGTTCAGACTTAATAGCGGTTCGCATCAGTTCAGCCACACACTAGTAGGACCTGGTTCCTTGATAATGTCCTCATAATAATAGATAATACAGGAAATGTCGTACTCTACATGATGAATATATTTATGAATTATAGTAGTTCACTCCACCGCAAGTATTCTACCTGATGAATATACCTGTATTTCTAAATTTAAAAGGGTTTAAAAGCTGAAGGATTGACTTCATTGCACCGGGTTTTACCCCATATGGCTCGGTCCTCTCCGCAGAAATGGCACGCCACATGCCGAGAGTATTGCACAAAGCACGAACTCCGTAGCTCCAGCAACAATCCTAGGGGTCTCTGGAAAAAATGCACTCGTGAACAGAATGGCGAGGTCCGCACTCGAACCCACGACCTTCGACTCACAAGGCAAAGGGCTTAACCACTTAGCCACATTTCTAAATTATAGTAGTTCACTCCACCGCAAGTATTCTACATGATGACATTTTTATTGACTGTTTTTGAAGATATATAGATAGAAAGACAGACGGACAGACGGACAGACGGACCGACGGACCGACGGACAGACGGACAGACCGACAGACAGACAGATAGATAGACAGATAGATAGATATTTCCGTTTCAGTTTTTACAATCTTCATTGCAGACCTCATATTTGACCCTACCATACCATCTCAGTCCCTCTATTCTGCAAGGAACTTATGGAGAGAGCAAAAGAGATTCCAGTGAACTAAAAGGTTAAAAAAGACGATGGCGCAGGATAGAACACACTTTGCGAAAACCTGAGGGGAATATAACAAGAAAGGTCATTTCCTGGAACCCACAAGGACAGCGAAAGAAGGGGATGCCGAGAAACACATGAAGGAGGGATTTGGAGACAGATATCAACAATATAAAAAAGAGCTGGAGAAAGCTGCAGGAGATAGATAGAGATAGGACGACTTGGTACGAGTTGGTTGAGGGCCTATGTACCTATCCGGGTTAAAATGCAGAAAGAGAGAGAGAGAGATTGCACACCGGACATGTCCATAGGTGCTCCGATCTCCTTCGCAATATCTTAAACAGCGTCCAGTGACTAACCGTATCAGTTCAATATTGATTGATGAGCCTACTCATATACCTGTTGTGGTGTTCTTTTAAACTCAGACAATACGGTCCAAACTTAATCAGATTTAATTGCCAACATTTCACTTTCCAAAAATCTGTCCAGTTATAAAGACAATTGTACCAGAAGTCGATGCAGACCGCGACGCATCGAGTAATACAAAACAAAGAATCCTGCTAGTTTAATGGCAAAATATGTCTCATAAATTCTCATTTCTGTTCACCAAACAATTAATGTCGTCACACTAGACCAGGTCGTATAATGTGGGTGCACGCTTCATTGTGCTTGGAACTATTTTTTCCTGTATGTGATTCAGTCATATTGTAGGGTACAATTCTCTTTCACATCTTCAACGAAGATTAATTTTAGTTAGCTTCGTGTTGTGATCATGAGATTACTAATGTCACGTGCCTGCGTTTGTTCACGGCCACGTGCTCGTCTAGCAGTAACTTGAGCCTAAGAATGAAACGTGAAGATAAAACAAGAAAAACATGCAATAATATAAAAATAACTTGGCATTAGATAAAGAGATATGAACAACGATAAGTCGCTGTTGGAAACAACAAGTATTAAAACAATATTTTCTTGCTCAATCTTCCTAGACGGAGATGTCTGAGACACTTTCGTTGGATGTTGAATAGCAGAATGCTAAAAACCCTCAGCTATGAAGAATCTTTTATTTTACATTAGTGAGTGCTCGACAATGACCTGCAACGTCATACATAAGCTGGAGACATTCCTAAATAAATGTTTCAGAAGAATTATGCAAATATTTTGTTCAAATACAATAACAAATAAAGAGCTTTTAACATAAGCAAACTGTGCATCATTGAAGACCATCATTAAGACCCGATTTCCACGCAAATCGCCGCACACTACGCTACGGCGTATTCCGTTGAATGTCATTCGTCGTACACTGCGCCATTCGAGTTGTTTCGTGTATACAAGTCTTTCTAGTTTTACTTCTACTATTTTACTTCTATTACTTTTGTAACCCTGTTATTCTAATAGGTTGTCCTGTTTTCTTTAAATTAGTGTATAATAAGATATATAGATATATATATGTTTATTTATTTATAGTATTTATGATTTTTTTAAAATTGCTTTTTTTGCCTTCCTTGAATGAACTGTGTACAACTGAGGAAATAACTACCTACAGAAAGAGTTAAGATGGGGATGAATTAGTCATGTCTGTCGTATGCCGGAAGTGGCGATGGCTATGGGAGCTCTACCATGCACAACGGATGAGAAAAGTAGGACTGGACGTCCAAAAAAACACGGAGAAGAACAGTGGAAAGAAAGTTGAAAGATTGTTACGACCGAGTGGTTACCGGGGCCCAAATTTCGGACGTAAAGAATAGAACCAGTGTTACCTGCCACGCATGTCGTAAGAGGCGAATAATGAGGTTTGGATGAAATCGGATGCACGTGTCCGCTAGGCAATGCTAACCCAAAACAAATGCTTGCAGAAAACGGATGCACCAGGCCGTAATTCGCATAACATGGTGCAACGACCCCTCACAATGAGGAATGGGATAATGGATTCTACGGTCGTCAATCTGCCTCGGAGATTTAGCCACGCAGTAAGAATGTCAGACCTACTATCACGAGGGTGGCCAAAACAGGGAAGCAGAAATCATAGGAATTATATCCTACAGAACTGTCTCCCAGTATGCAGACTTGAGAAGAAAGAGGTGTCCCACTTACACCAGCGTCCAAGACAAACTGTATGGCGTGGCTGATAATCTGAGGCAGACGGCTGTCTTTATTAGAGAATCCGAAATCCTAATCTAGTGAGAATGCAGAAGACAAACTGTATGGCGTGGCTGATAATCTGAGGCAGACGGCTGCCTTTATTAGAGAATCCGAAATCCCAATCTAATGAGAATGCAGAAGACAAACTGTATGGCGTGGCTGATAATCTGAGGCAGACGGCTGCCTTTATTAGAGAATCCGAAATCCCAATCTAATGAGAATGCAGAAGACAAACTGTATGGCGTGGCTGATAATCTGAGGTAGACGGCTGCCTTTATTAGAGAATCCGAAATCCCAATCTAGTGAGAATGCAGAAGACAAACTGTATGGCGTTGCTGATAATCTGAGGCAGACGGCTGCCTTTATTAGAGAATCGAAATTCCAATCTAGTGAGAATGCAGAAAACAAAGAAGACGAATGAACTGTGTACAACTGAGGAAATAACTGCGTATGGAAAGAGGCAAGATGGGGAAGGATTGGTCATGTATGTCGTATGCCGGGAGGGACATTGGTTAGGGCAGCTCTACCATGCACAGCGGATGAAAAAAGTAGGACTGGACGTCCAAAAAAAAAACACGGAGTAGAACAGTGGAAAGAAAGTTGAAAGATTGTTACATGACATAGGAAACAATTGGCAAAAATGTGACAGAACAGCAACAATGAAAATCTCATGTAAAACTTGATATGTCAAACGCGTTGGGAAGATGATATAGATAGATGGAGAATAGTAAATATACACATTATCTCATGGGTAGGTCTTTGCTTCGGCGAACAGATGTATGCAAGAGAAGAATACATAATACAGACGTTGATGTAGATTCCACGAAGCTATGGATTACACTGAATGTGGAAACAGACGAAAACGTGTAGGTCAATCAAAAATCAAAAGGGATAAACGCCAATCTTTAAGGATGTTATCGCCCGTCTGTCCAGCGTGTTCATAGCGCGTTGGACTACTGGTGACAAGCTCCCTGTGAGTGCAGGTTCAATTCCGCGGGCAGGCAGAAAAGCCACAGGTTCACTAGATTATCGGTGTTCATGATGCCGAACCGAAGGGTAACGTTGTCTACGGCACCAAACCGAAGAGCTGAAAGCTCAAGTGCTTCTGGATCGGTTTTAAAAAAAAAGGATGCTATCACGAAAAAAAACAATCATAAGTGACATAATAGGCGTCATGCCAATTCTTGAATATATATCTTACTAATGGGAAAAAATAGTGTACGTCTTCTCCTTCGCTAACTCCAGATTAACAATTCGTTAAACCACTCTTAATGTGATCTGAGTGTTTTTATTCTTCGAACGCTTCATATCGACCATTTGTTAACAACTCTGTGTGATTTGTATGTGATCTGAGCCTAAGAGTGATTGTACATTGTTCCAGTTATGTGCCTACAAGTAGGCCAGCACATCTAATTTCTTCATGTAATCTCTTTTTATTTACTAGGGTAGCTTACCTAGGTCCTACATCAGTCACTTTTTACGACATGCCGTGTAGGACGCAGTGATACTATTCTTTGCTTCCCTTGCGGGCCCCGGCACCGTATGGGCGAGCAGTTTGTGTGTGATTTGCATCTTAGAGCATGAGTTCGTTGTGCCATTAAGTCACCTACAGATCCGTAGACCAACACATCCGGTTTTTTCATGCTGTATTGATTGAGTTCATCTCCCAACGTAAGAAAAAAAAAGTCCTAAAAGAGTTCATCCCTTAGTCGTGTCAGTTTCTTGTTGAAATAGGGGAAGACTGCAGTAAAACTTGGTAAATAGTGAAACACGTACAAAGTACTATAGTTTTACAAAATACAGAAACAGTGACGATAAACAGCAACGTTTCGACCAACAAGGCCTTTATCAAGCAAACGAACAAACAGGAGTGACAAATTAAAATGAAACACAAATGGACGACCAAATACAAACGTATCAGTTTCTTGTTAACGGTTTACTTCGAGGTCAAAATTTCTTCCGTATACACCACAGGAGATAGGGTTGGCTTTGGTGTTCTACGGGTCACCAGAAAGCTTCTAGTTGTTACTTTTCGTTCTTACTAAGAAAGAATAAACAAACTCCCAGCTCTGCTAGATGCAGCATTTGGTGCAGAACACATCTTGAATACCGAAAATCTGATTCTAAAGTATAATTTGAACGTTCATCATCATCAGATAGATTGTCCCTTCTGGAACTTGGCTTCTATGATCATCATCATCATCAGGTACCGTCTCCACATCGAAGGTTGGCTGCAATGAATCTCCAGCATCCTCTGTCTTTCGCCTTGGCGTTGCACACTGCCAGACTGTAACCTGTCCATTTCTTAAAGTTTCCTCCCACTTATCTCTCGGTCTTCCTCTTGCTCTTCCCCCTCAACTTTCCCCTCTAGTAAATGTTTTATCATGGTGTCATGTCTTTTTATGTGCCCAAAATACTTTACTTGTCTGAATTTTATTTCTCTTAACCCTTTAGCTGCTAAGGACGTATATATACGTTTTCCCCATTTACTTCTAAAGACCCATTAACGTCTGTTTTTATCTCTCCTCTGTGGGCTATAGACGTGTTAACACATTATACATTGCTACTGTCACTGCTATAGGCGTACATTCATGTTTGTGACCTAGAAACAAAGAGTAGCTCTTTTAGCTCAGCCTTCAGAAAGTATGTAGCAGCGAAAGGGTTAATAATTGTTTCTTCATGCCTAGTTTTCCTAAAACTTGTTTATTTGTCTGTTTTTCTGGCCATGAAACTCTGCCTATTCTTCTGATCTGCCTATTCTTCGGCTTCCATGATAGCGGTCCTGAAATACTAACTATTCTGTGCAAGTTGATCGGTGTCAGCAGCAGTCATTTTCTTAATGTAATTTAAACGTTAAATATGAATATTGGTTAAATAACTAGCCATGTCCAAAAACATTAGAAAAGTGTTTTTAACAGCGAAGAATTGACTTCATTACAACAAGTTTTTTATATGGTTCGATCACTCTCCGTATAAATGGTACCAATAGCTGCAGAGAGTATTGCATAAATTACGAGCGCCGTCATCAATCCTAGGGATAACTGGAAAAAGATGCATCCGTGAACCAAATTACACAGTCTGGATTCGAGCCCACGATCTTCAGAACGTAGTTGTGATCTGTCAATGTATCAAAGAGATAAGAGAATACATGATTATTCACTGAAATGCAGTTATGATGCTCCAATCAATCCATCACTTCTATGGGGGTCTCTGTGTAGTGGAGATCAAGTGTTCGTCTCTCCCTCAAAGATGCTCAGTTCGACCCTCGTGTTGAGCGATTGGAATATTTTCCAGGGATCTCTGATCTCGATATAGGTCAGACCTATTGCTTAGTCCTATCGGAGATGGACGATGAATCGTACGTCCCGTATTCAAGTTAAGCATATAAATGAACACTTGACATTTAAAAATTGATAAAAACAGATTGCAAAGCAGCTGCGCTCGCAAAATTCTTTTTAAAATTTAAATACAATTTTTGAAAATATTTTCACTACTTTTAAAATTACACCTCGGACTCTCACCTGTGCAATGGAGCTTGAGCACTGTTGCTGAGATAGCTCTGTGTAAGAAAAAGATCGAATCATAGAAATTCAGTTATTCACTGAAATGCAATTATAACAGTCATTTCAATCAATCAATCACTCAACTGCAGACATCTTTAGAATGACATGAGTACTGCAAGGTGAACTACTAAGAAAAGTTTCTGGATAAAAAAAGAAATAGGAATTAATTTTGTGATGGGAGATTTCCAGCAGTCAATGCAGTATTCACTATATCACTTCAATACTCTGAGTTCTATAATATTTTGTTCATTGACCATGTAGAAATGCTGCTGGCGTTGAAATACTAAATAGTTCGTTAGGTTCAAACGTGTCCTTATTCTTAGTATCAGATGAATAGCTTTTATAATTTGCTGTACTTCAAATTACAACAGTATGGTCTCAATACGTTCGGGAGATTCAAGATTTGTATTCCGAGGCAGTATGAAGGTGATTATAGCAAATGTCATTCAAGTTTCTTACAATGAAGATCCCAGATTAACAGTTTCGTGTTTCTCTGACGTGTTACAAGATGTTTGTTTCTTTTATATTCGAGAGTTTGTTTTTTAGTAAATAGTTTTTACAAAATGTTCAGTCACATAGTTGCTGAAACACACATTTCAGAGCTAAGAAAAACTTATGCTCCTAGCGTAACGAAATAAATGAGCATTTATTGTGTGCTGTAAGTTGGTGGTCAACAATAGAACAGGGTACATAGCTAGCTAAATTTGGTTGTACTGTATAAATAGTTGATTTGGTTAGTGTAATTACGTGTTAGAATGACTACAAAGAGAAGAGGTACCAAAAGGTTTAATATCAAAGAATGAAAAGCAACGTTCAACAGAACCTTTAAACAATGTTAGATGTAAGAAGTTGTTACTTACTTAATCATATCTGCTCCTCGTGGAGCATAGGGCCTCAACAGTTGTTCGCCACTATCCTCGGTCTCTGGCTGTTTTCATTATGGTCACCCGGAATAGTCCAGCAATTTCAGTTCCTCAAGAAGACTCTGTCCCCACGTTTGTTTATAACTACTTCTTTTCCGTTTCCCTTGCGGGTTCCACTAAAGTGCTTGCCTAGTGAATTTCGACTCTGTCCTCCGTAGCATTGGCCCAACACACCGCCATTTTCTCTTGTTTACCTAGATCATCATGTGTTCCTATCCTGTTTTATCCACAGGTATGTGTCTGCAGCTCTTTCAGTCCAATTTTGACTGAGAATACGTCGAAGACATCCGTTGACAAAGGTCTGAATCTTCTTTATATTTAACATGGTGACCAGCCACGTTTCTGAGCAATACAGCAATACATATTTCATATTTGAGCTGAATATTCTGAGTTTTGATTTAGTGGAGATGGCAGTAGATTTCCACACTGTGTACATGCTAGAAACACTTGTCGGGCTTTCATAATCCTGGCATTAATATAGCCATCTGTACCTTCTAATTGGCTGATCATTCTTCCAAGGTAGACAAATTCACTAACATTGTCTATATCCCTTCCATCACTCAATATCGGGTATTACTGTATTTTGTTGCTTCACAGTATTTTTGTCTTCTCTTGGCTGATTTAAGCTGACCAGTAGCACCGTTTCTTCCAGAACATCTACTTCTTCCTGCATTTATTGTACTCTTTGTGAGAACAAGTCAAGCTCACCCGGGAAGTCTAGGTCCTCTAATTTAGACATAAGTACCCACAGAATGCCTTTTCCGGACCGGGCATATGCCATTCGTGTAACCCAATCAAGTAGCAACAAGAAAAGTAGAGGGGACAGCAGACATCCTTGTCTAACACCCGTATTGATCTGGAACTTCTCGGACAAAGAAGTTGTTACGTTTCAACATTGCCTACGCCAGTTTACATTATAAACAAGAAGTAAAATATGTTAAATGTACATATTCTTGCTTGTGATGTTTGTGATTCCAGTAAAAGAACGAACTTGCACATATATTTCTCATGACAACACATTTGAACAGGGTATTTGTTTTGAGTAGGCTTTTCTGTACAGAGGGTCAGGCCGTTACCTTGCGTTCTGAAGGTTATCGATTCGAATCCGGAACCCATCATTCCGTTCACCAGTGCATCATTTCCGGGGATCACTAGGATTGCTACTGGAGCTACGGAGTTCGTGCTTTGAGCAATACTCTCAGCAGGTGGTGGGTCAATTGAGTGGAGAGAGACCGAGCCATTTAAGAAAATTCGATGCAAAATCGTCCTTATTACACTTATAGCTTCCACAGTTTTCGTTCAAATCCCTACTGGATATTTGAGTTAAAAATTTGTAATTTCCTTAGTTTTTTCCTTCAAATCCCTGTTAGATATTTATAGTTATGTTCACTTCAACTCTCTGGATCGACATGCTCACACATTTGAACCAGTCCCTACGTGTTCCCCTTTCCAATGTAGCAACGCCTTAATGTTCTCGAGTAGCCCTATTGCCCAGTGTGTTCGTAGCGTGTTGGACGACGGGTGCCAATCCCCCTGTGAGTGCGACTCAATTCCGCGGATGGTAGAAAAGCCACAGGTTCTCCAGATTTGCGGTATTCGTGGCACCGAACCGAAGGGTTACGATGTCCATGGCAACGAGCCGAAGAGCTGAAAGCTAAAGTGCTTCTGGATAATCTGCGTGTAGCTAAGAGACTATAATCTGAGTGTAGCTAAGAGACTTTAATCTGTGTGTAGCTAAGAGACTTTAATCTGTGTGTAGCTAAGAGACTATAATCTGTGTGTAGCTAAGAGACTATAATCTGAGTGTAGATAAGAGATTATAATCTGAGTGTAGATAAGAGATTATAATCTGCGTGTAGCTAAGAGATTATAATCTGAGTGTAGCTAAGAGATTATAATCTGCGTGTAGCTAAGAGATTATAATCTGAGTGTAGCTAAGAGACTTTAATCTGCGTGTAGCTAAGAGACTTTAATCTGCGTGTAGCTAAGAGATTATAATCTGAGTGTAGCTAAGAGACTATAATCTGAGTGTAGATAAGAGATTATAATCTGAGTGTAGCTAAGAGACTATAATCTGAGTGTAGATAAGAGATTATAATTTGCGTGTAGCTAAGAGATTATAATCTGAGTGTAACTAAGAGATTATAATCTGAGTGTAGCTAAGAGACTATAATCTGAGTGTAGATAAGAGATTATAATCTGCGTGTAGCTAAGAGATTATAATCTGAGTGTAGCTAAGAGATTATAATCTGAGTGTAGCTAAGAGATTATAATCTGCATGTAGCTAAGAGATTATAATCTGAGTGTAGCTAAGAGACTTTAATCTGCGTGTAGCTAAGAGATTATAATCTGAGTGTAGCTAAGAGACTATAATCTGAGTGTAGATAAGAGATTATAATCTGAGTGTAGCTAAGAGACTATAATCTGAGTGTAGATAAGAGATTATAATCTGCGTGTAGCTAAGAGATTATAATCTGAGTGTAACTAAGAGACTTTAATCTGCGTGTAGCTAAGAGACTTTAATCTGCGTGTAGCTAAGAGATTATAATCTGAGTGTAGCTAAGAGACTATAATCTGAGTGTAGATAAGAGATTATAATCTGCGTGTAGCTAAGAGATTATAATCTGAGTGTAGCTAAGAGATTATAATCTGAGTGTAGCTAAGAGACTTTAATCTGCGTGTAGCTAAGAGACTTTAATCTGCGTGTAGCTAAGAGATTATAATCTGAGTGTAGCTAAGAGACTATAATCTGAGTGTAGATAAGAGATTATAATCTGAGTGTAGCTAAGAGACTATAATCTGAGTGTAGATAAGAGATTATAATCTGCGTGTAGCTAAGAGATTATAATCTGAGTGTAACTAAGAGACTTTAATCTGCGTGTAGCTAAGAGACTTTAATCTGCGTGTAGCTAAGAGACTATAATCTGAGTGTAGATAAGAGATTATAATCTGCGTGTAGCTAAGAGATTATAATCTGAGTGTAGCTAAGAGACTATAATCTGAGTGTAGATAGATTATAATCTGAGTGTAGCTAAGAGACTATAATCTGAGTGTAGATAAGAGATTATAATCTGAGTGTAGCTAAGAGATTATAATCTGCGTGTAGCTAAGAGATTATAATCTGAGTGTAGCTAAGAGACTTTAATCTGCGTGTAGCTAAGAGATTATAATCTGAGTGTAGCTAAGAGACTATAATCTGAGTGTAGATAAGAGATTATAATCTGAGTGTAGCTAAGAGACTATAATCTGAGTGTAGATAAGAGACTTTAATCTGCGTGTAGCTAAGAGATTATAATCTGAGTGTAGCTAAGAGACTATAATCTGAGTGTAGATAAGAGATTATAATCTGAGTGTAGCTAAGAGACTATAATCTGAGTGTAGATAAGAGATTATAATCTGAGTGTAGATAAGAGATTATAATCTGAGTGTAGCTAAGAGATTATAATCTGCGTGTAGCTAAGAGATTATAATCTGAGTGTAGCTAAGAGACTTTAATCTGCGTGTAGCTAAGAGATTATAATCTGAGTGTAGCTAAGAGACTATAATCTGAGTGTAGCTAAGAGATTATAATCTGAGTGTAGCTAAGAGACTTTAATCTGCGTGTAGCTAAGAGATTATAATCTGAGTGTAGCTAAGAGACTATAATCTGAGTGTAGATAAGAGATTATAATCTGAGTGTAACTAAGAGACTATAATCTGAGTGTAGATAAGAGATTATAATCTGCGTGTAGCTAAGAGATTATAATCTGAGTGTAACTAAGAGACTTTAATCTGCGTGTAGCTAAGAGACTTTAATCTGCGTGTAGCTAAGAGATTATAATCTGAGTGTAGCTAAGAGACTATAATCTGAGTGTAGATAAGAGATTATAATCTGCGTGTAGCTAAGAGATTATAATCTGAGTGTAGCTAAGAGACTATAATCTGAGTGTAGATAAGAGATTATAATCTGAGTGTAGCTAAGAGATTATAATCTGCGTGTAGCTAAGAGATTATAATCTGAGTGTAGCTAAGAGACTTTAATCTGCGTGTAGCTAAGAGATTATAATCTGAGTGTAGCTAAGAGACTATAATCTGAGTGTAGATAAGAGATTATAATCTGAGTGTAGCTAAGAGACTATAATCTGAGTGTAGATAAGATATTATAATCTGCGTATAGCTAAGAGATTATAATCTGAGTGTAACTAAGAGACTTTAATCTGCGTGTAGCTAAGAGACTTTAATCTGCGTGTAGCTAAGAGATTATAATCTGAGTGTAGCTAAGAGACTATAATCTGAGTGTAGATAAGAGATTATAATCTGCGTGTAGCTAAGAGATTATAATCTGAGTGTAGCTAAGAGATTATAATCTGCGTGTAGCTAAGAGATTATAATCTGAGTGTAGCTAAGAGACTTTAATCTGCGTGTAGCTAAGAGACTTTAATCTGCTGTAGCAAAGAGATTATAATCTGAGTGTAGCTAAGAGACTATAATCTGAGTGTAGATAAGAGATTATAATCTGAGTGTAGCTAAGAGACTATAATCTGAGTGTAGATAAGAGATTATAATCTGCGTGTAGCTAAGAGATTATAATCTGAGTGTAACTAAGAGACTTTAATCTGCGTGTAGCTAAGAGACTTTAATCTGCGTGTAGCTAAGAGATTATAATCTGAGTGTAGCTAAGAGACTATAATCTGAGTGTAGATAAGAGATTATAATCTGAGTGTAGCTAAGAGACTATAATCTGAGTGTAGATAAGAGATTATAATCTGAGTGTAGCTAAGAGACTATAATCTGAGTGTAGCTAAGAGATTATAATCTGAGTGTAACTAAGAGACTTTAATCTGCGTGTAGCTAAGAGACTTTAATCTGCGTGTAGCTAAGAGATTATAATCTGAGTGTAGCTAAGAGACTATAATCTGAGTGTAGATAAGAGATTATAATCTGCGTGTAGCTAAGAGATTATAATCTGAGTGTAACTAAGAGATTATAATCTGAGTGTAGCTAAGAGATTATAATCTGAGTGTAGCTAAGAGATTATAATCTGAGTGTAGATAAGAGATTATAATCTGAGTGTAGCTAAGAGACTATAATCTGAGTGTAGATAAGAGATTATAATCTGCGTGTAGCTAAGAGATTATAATCTGAGTGTAACTAAGAGACTTTAATCTGCGTGTAGCTAAGAGACTTTAATCTGCGTGTAGCTAAGAGATTATAATCTGAGTGTAGCTAAGAGACTATAATCTGAGTGTAGATAAGAGATTATAATCTGAGTGTAGCTAAGAGACTATAATCTGAGTGTAGATAAGAGATTATAATCTGAGTGTAGCTAAGAGACTATAATCTGAGTGTAGCTAAGAGATTATAATCTGAGTGTAACTAAGAGATTATAATCTGAGTGTAGCTAAGAGATTATAATCTGAGTGTAGCTAAGAGACTTTAATGCGCGTGTAGCTAAGAGATTATAATCTGAGTGTAGCTAAGAGACTATAATCTGAGTGTAGCTAAGAGATTATAATCTGAGTATAGCTAAGAGACTTTAATGCGCATGTAACTAAGAGAAATACAGAGAGAAATATAGAATCTGCGTCTAGCTAAGAGACATACTGAGAGAAATGTAGAATCTGCGTGTATCTAAGAGAAATACAGAGAGAAATGTAGAATCTGCGTGTATCTAAGAGAAATACAGAGAGAAATGTAGAATCTGCGTGTATCTAAGAGAAATACAGAGAGAAATGTAGAATCTACGCAAAACTAAGACAAATACAGAGAGAAATGTAGAATCTGCGCGTAACAAAGAGAAATAAGTCACGGGTACTTTCTTGGCTACATTTCTTGCCACAAACAAAAGACAAACTAGAAGACCTGTCACAATTATCATATCTTGCAGGCCATATCTGTCATTTAAATAATTATTCTGTAATGCCCTCTCTATCGTTAGTCATTATTCACGAAGTGTCCAACTGAATTTCTCATCTCCGTTAGTTTAAACAGCTCTTATTCCTGACCTAATCAAGTGAGAGGTCACTTAATCACATATCATTGTGAGATGTCATATTGATCTGATTGTTAACATTTTTAGTTCCAGCTAAAGTTACATAAAGTTACCTATTTGTTCTGAGATTGTTAAATTGGATTCACATTGTAAAAACACAGTACGCTGTTTTTAAGTGCTTCGCCATTGCAATAATTACTGTAATAAGTAATATCACAATCATATATAATGTTAACGTATAGCTGCCTCCTACATAATTTAGATAGTATTTAACAAGGTAACTTGCAAAACGTTTTTTAAAACATACTTTGTTACAATGTTTCCCCAATCATGTGATTTTTTAACGTATAGCTGCCTCCTACATAATCTAGATAGTATTTAACAAGGTAACTTGCAAAACGTTTTTTAAAACATACTTTGTTACAATGTTTCCCCAATCATGTGATTTTTTTTTTCAAAATCAAAATGAAATATGTGATAATATTTCTAGAGGAATAAATGGACAATGTGCTTCCCACTGACAATCTTATATTACGCAGATTGCAACCTTCTTCTGGTCCATTAGGGAGGAAAAAAAAGTAAAGAACCCCTTTTTATACCACGTGGTATAAAGAGTAATACGGTGTTAGGTCAATTTCTTTCATTGACAGTCGGCACACAATGGGTGATGTGGTCAACATTCTTCTGATCCGTTGCTATCTACAAATTCAAGTAAAATGACATCATTTTGATGTTTTGTTATATTAGTTTTACCATAGAAAAATATCATGACGATCTATGTATGTCAACAAATATGAATTTCTGTAACATATAACAGATAATATAAATTATCCTTTCTATGGTTGACAAGTTTGTGGAGACCCTGAACGTGGCATTAGTCAGCCACAAATGAGAGTGCTACAAAGTAATTAAAACAAATATGTCTAGACAAAGCGTAACTTGTGAAGTCTTTTTTTTTACCTTGAGTGTTTTTTTTAAATCTTTAAATCACTGAAGCGATATATTTTTCATTCTGCTGTAATGCACTATTTTCCTCTTCTCTCTAGACCGCGAGAATATCTTTATTGGATTAGCAAGTGAACTGACTAATTAAGTGCAAGATTCCATTTACGTACGCCACATCAATGGGCACATGCTACGGGTTTTTTGCAGGTCCGATATGCACCATAATGCTGATTAGCTTATAGCTTGAAGAAGTGATTTGAAAGTGCCCACTTCATGTTTGTTGTGCATGTGTTTTGGGAAGGTTAGAGATAAATTATTAAGTTTAATTTATTTAATTTTACTGATTGAATCTGGTATCAGCCATTTTGACCTTTCACATTTGCTTCAAAGTATTCATGTAGAAGAGAGTTTTCTTTATATATCTGATTTTTTATTTTTTTATGATCTTTGTAACAAGTGAACATTGTTTTTTGTTTATTGTGAATTTTTTTAATTGCTAGTAGAAATATTTATAATTAGCAGATGGGATTATGTGAGTTTGTAGTGTACACAGTAAATAATGCTATTATCGTAATTAACATCCAACTTTTTCATGTTTGTTCATAAACACAGGAAGATATTTCACGTGTCGACTAATGGCACCAATTTTTAAGTGCTAACATGTCTCTAGCCAGATGGAGCTTTGGATCAAAGAAGACTGGTTGATGCTGCAGATGAGAAAGAGAAAATTGAGATATATTCCACAAATAAAGGGTAACGAAGTGCTGGAGAAGACCACCTCGGAAGAAGGCATAACGGCAAAGAGAAGAAGAGGAATACCACGGATAAGATGGATTCGGGATGTGGTTGATGTTTGATATCGGCTTCAGATGGGGGATATCTGGCCTATGAGAGAGAGATATTCCTGAGGACTGTTGGGGTTGACAAAGTTCTGCTTAGGACAAGCTATTTGATCTTGACATGTCGTCTCGCTATGAAGACCAAAATTGCATTGCGCAACATGATCTTTGTTATGATGTTATGATGTCAGTGTCATCAAACCTGGCCGAGAGCCGCAGTAGCGTAGTTGTTAGTGAACTCGATTTTTAGGCGCGCGGTCCGGGTTCAATTCCCCAGTGAGAGTGGAATTTTTCCCAACCGTAACGGCTTTCAGGTCGGCCCAGATTCAATTAAGTACCAGGAAAAACACTGTGAATTAAAGGCGATCTTGGTAATGTTGGTCACATCACACATCGTGTGTCGATGGTCAATGAAAAATACGGGTCTAACACTGTATTACCCAATATACTTCGAGGTGGGAAAAAGTGTTTAAAAAATAAAAACAGCCAAACCTGGTCGCTGACATCAAACTATAGAAGAAAACTAGTCACAACAGATATTAAATGCCCACGCAGAATGCTGGGAGTATCAAAAAGAAACCAGTTTTAAAATGTAGACATAGAAAAAAAGCTGGTACCACATCAATACCTTAATTCATGAAGAAACAACAAATTAAATGGTTCGGCCACATACGCAGATTACAACAGACAGTGCACCTCAAAGAGCAATGTTGCTCTGATACAATGGATACAAAGCAAAAGGCCGGCCACGCAAAAGGTGGACCTCAGAGATAACAGAGGCGATGGAAGACATTATTTATGAAGCGCACACAAGGAGTCGATCTAGAAAACTCTTCTTATCCTAACTCTCAGAGGCGAAACAGTAATGGAGAAAAGTAAAGACCAACAGACAGTGCACCTCAAAACGCAATGCTATTCACATACAGTTTATACAAGAAAATCCATACAACAATTAGACCACATCAATCAAATAAGCTGAGAAAAAAGTTTTGTACGAAGCGCAAATAAGAGCCCGTTCTATAAATCCTTTCGTATCTTGACTTGAAGAAAAACAGGATTAGAGAAAAGAAGAAGAAATTTTCAAACTTATTTTTGTGTTTTTAAAAATGTTATTCGTTACATTATATGTACAATTTTCAAACTTATTTTTGTGTTTTTAAAAATGTTATTCGTTACATTATATGTAAAATTTTCAAACTTATTTTTGTGTTTTTAAAAATGTTATTCGTTACATTATATGTACAATTTTCAAACTTATTTTTGTGTTTTTAAAAATGTTATTCGTTACATTATATGTACAATTTTCAAACTTATTTTTGTGTTTTTAAAAATGTTATTCGTTACATTATATGTAAAATTTTCAAACTTATTTTTGTGTTTTTAAAAATGTTATTCGTTACATTATATGTAAAATTTTCAAACTTATATTTGTGTTTTTAAAAATGTTATTCGTTACATTATATGTACAATTTTCAAACTTATTTTTATGTTTTTAAAAATGTTATTCGTTACATTATATGTACAATTTTCAAACTTATTTTTGTGTTTTTAAAAATGTTATTCGTTACATTATATGTACAATTTTCAAAATTATTTTTGTGTTTTTAAAAATGTTATTCGTTACATTATATGTACAATTTTCAAACTTATTTTTGTGTTTTTAAAAATGTTATTCGTTACATTATATGTAAAATTTTCAAACTTATTTTTGTGTTTTTAAAAATGTTATTCGTTACATTATATGTACAATTTTCAAACTTATTTTTGTGTTTTTAAAAATGTTATTCGTTACATTATATGTAAAATTTTCAAACTTATTTTTGTGTTTTTAAAAATGTTATTACTTACATTATATGTAAAATTTTCAAACTTATTTTTGTGTTTTTAAAAATGTTATTCGTTACATTATATGTAAAATTTTCAAACTTATATTTGTGTTTTTAAAAATGTTATTCGTTACATTATATGTACAATTTTCAAACTTATTTTATGTTTTTAAAAATGTTATTCGTTACATTATATGTAAAATTTTCAAACTTATTTTTGTGTTTTTAAAAATGTTATTCGTTACATTATATGTAAAATTTTCAAACTTATTTTTGTGTTTTTAAAAATGTTATTCGTTACATTATTTGTAAAATTTTCAAACTTATTTTTGTGTTTTAAAAATGTTATTCATTACATTATATGTAAAATTTTCGACAATATAGTAAGATTACTTATATAATTACTTTTATGAATATTTGTAAAATTAATTTTAGAATTGTAAATTTATTATTTTAATTTGTTGAAAATTGAAGTATTCGATATGATGAAATCACACATTGTTTGCAACCGGTTAAATAATATAATAACACTGCAATAAATTGTGTGATTTCAATGTTAACAAAATAATGCATTTCCATATTGATTCTCACTTGACTAAAATATTCTATAGTCCTAATGTGTTGTCTTTACAAGAAGTTGACAACAATCATGTTCCAATTGGCAACGTGTCGTGAATGGTGGTATTGCGGCAACCCCAGTTCTGCGACAGAGAAGTAGATGTAGGACAGAGATCACAACTGAAGGGAGCTGTTAATTAACAGGCTGTCTTGTTTTCAGAGAGGGCCAGCCATCTGCGCTAATTTCGGGGCCATTTTTGAGCTCACGGCGAGGGTTTAATAGGGACTTGTTCTCAGGGGAACTCACACCAGCGTGAGCGCGACGATCTAGGAGAGTAGGTAGTTATGGTTGTAAAAAATGCAGTTACATAAAAGTTAACTAATGTGAACAAGTATTTCTATTTGTCTATCTTCAACTAATTGTTAAATTTACAATAGCTTTAAGACAATAACGGAAAGCTAAAAATTTCAGAAATGACATTTGCAGTAATAAGAGTAAACATTGATGGTCAGCTTGAAGTAGATATAATAATTGTTTAAGGGTTTTAAAGCCGAAGCATTGACTTCATTGCACCGGGTTTTACCCCAAATGGCTCGATCTCTCTCCGCAGAAATGGTAGGCCACCTGTTGAGAGTAGCACAAAGCACGAACTTCGTAGCTCTAGCAACAATCCAAGGGGTCTCTGGAATATAGTAATTGTGTTAGTATTTTGGGACAAATTAGCAGTGGTAGCTGCAGTTACAGTTGTTGTAGTAGGTAGTTGTAATACGTGTAATTGTGTATTAGTTGTAGTAATAGTTGTTGTTATAGCTGTTCTTGATGCTGCCTAGTTTAGTTTTTTTGTTTTGTTTTTTTCTTGTTTTTTTCTTGTTTTTT
Source organism: Arion vulgaris (assembly GCA_020796225.1). NCBI lineage: Eukaryota > Metazoa > Mollusca > Gastropoda > Stylommatophora > Arionidae > Arion > Arion vulgaris. The sequence continues at coordinate 64,720,000 of CM036757.1, read as the reverse complement.
TTTTTTTCTTATTTTCTTTCGTCCACTTTCAACTCAGACGAAGTTTCATCTCTGAAACTGATTTTTGCGTGAAAATCTGTTTTTCCAATTTCTTACAATGGCAGCAGCGTTCTCATTGTAAATTACTTTACACTGGCAGCCGTGTGCTCAATGTACTCGTAATTAGTTTTCCCTCGCCATACAGGCAGATTTTATCCGACTTCAGAGGTACTCACGTTATCGTCCTGAGTAAGACCAGGGACTCGAACAAATGCCGGACAGTAGGTTCGAACCCGAGCTATGAGGCATCTCACAGCTAGCAGGCCGAGCTACTATCAAGTACTCTAGGCAGTCCCCCAATGCTGCCTAGTAATAGAAGTAACTGCAGTAGTAGTAGTAGTAGTAGTAGCAGTAATAATAGTATTAGTACTACTAACAACAGTAATAGTAGTATTAGTAGTATTGGTAGTAGTAGTAGTAGTAGAAATTGTTGTTGTTATTGCTGTTGTTGTTATTGCTGTTGTTGTTGTCTCGGAATAGTAATAGTAGATCTGAGCCTAAGAGTGATTTTACTAGTTATGCCGCCCGAGTGGTTACCAGGGCCCAAATTTGGGGTGTAAAGAATAGAACCACTGTTACCTGCCACGCATGTCGTAAGAGGCGACTAAGGAAGTTTGGCTGAAATCGGATGCATGTGTCCTAAGCGCGTAGAGTGTCTATGCGTTCAGGGGCCTACCAAACCATAGTACAACGTATACACGTTCTTGGCAAAGATTAAACATATCACAAAGAGTGATTAAAATTGGTCGTAAAGAACAAACACAAAGAAGAAGACTAGGTTATGCGCCTACAAGTACGCCAGTACATTCGACATCTGCGATGTTTTTTATTTACTAGATAGCTTCCCTAGGCCCCTACCTCAGTCGTTTCTTACGACATGCTTTGTGTCGCAGTGTTACTATTCTTTGCTCCTTGGGCCCCAGCAAGACACGAACAAGACTAAATATAAATTTGCTTGTAACAAACATCAATTTTACACACACCAAACACAAATTTTGCATAAGTCATATAAACGTTTCATATGCAAAACACGTATCTTGCATACACCAAAATATATACGAGTACTTTCAATACAACAAAAATAAAAACTTGACATGACCAAATATTATTTTGCAGTATGAAACGTGCATTTTGAATCTCTTGATGTCTTTGTTGACATATTCAACATTCACAAGTGATCACAATTGCTGCCATTCTGCTGAATTTTCATTCGTCGTTTTCACAAACATCGAGTGCTTTTTAGTTTCATATTTCAATAATAATTTTTTTATTACTTATGTAATACTGTATATACCTGTCTCTGTTCAATCTCCCATTTACTCAGTATTACCGCAGCCTCCCCAACGGTTTTATCCAGATCTGATCTGATCCGGTCTGACCACCTCAGATGTGTAGATTTTCGAACTGCGCTTCATATCAGTTCGCAATTTTTGTCCACTGTTCTTTTCCAGGTTTCCTTTGGCCTACTTCGTCTCTTCCTTTCATCTGTTGTCCACCGAAGAGCTATCTTTGCCAAAGTTCCCGGAGGCAAGCTACACACAAGTCCAAGCCAACTCTATCTTCTTCTGATCAAGCTTGCAAGTGATGTGTAATTAGTTTTCTTGCGCATCTTCTCATTTGTATCCGCCTCTGGCCACAATAGTAGCAAGACTTGACTCACCAAATACATTTTTTTCGAACGGCCACTAATTTATTTGCAACGCCTTTGGTAATTTTCCAGAATTCTTTATTATATATCAATATTTCAAGAATGTTACTTTATATTCTGAGTTTGATTTTCAATCAAAGTTTTTTTTATCTACATATGTTGCATATTCCCAGTGACAACGTATGGGTGTGAAGCATGGACATTTAATAAAGCAGTGGAAAAACATATATGTGCTTTGAATATAAGTGTTACAGAAGTCTTCCGTATATCTTGAACAGAGAAGAGAACAAATAGATCTATCTAGAGAGAAATCAAAATCAAAGAAAACTGGCTGATACTACAAATAAGAAAGAGAAAATTGAGATATTTTGGACATATACAAAGACATGAATGACTGGAAGACCATCATGGACGGAGGCATACCGGCAAAGAGAAGATGAGGAAGACCACGGAGAAGATGGATTCAGAATGTAACATGGTTTGAACATGACGGCTACAGAGGCCGGACATCTGGCCTTTGAGAGAGAGAAATTCCGGAGGACTGTTGGGGTTACAAAGTTCGGCTCAGGGCAAGCTATTTGATGATAATGTTTTATTTACAACTGCAAAGGGTTATTTTACGGGCTGAACTTGAAGCGTATAACCTACTTTTAATTGTGCGTTTCCGATTAGACTAGGAACTGGATCTTACCTATACTGAGATCAGAGATCATTGGAATATAACTCGATAGATAGGAAGCGATAAAGTAAGACAATCGATGTTATGTAGTTCATGTGAATATTGTCCGTCGCTAGAGAGAAAGAGAGCAAACTTGAACAATAGCGCATGACGAAATCGAATGTGCTGGTCCGAACAACGCAGATATCTCTGTTCTCTTATACACATAGCACTAAATAATCACATACAATTCACACAAACTTCAAAGAGTGGTTTATAAAGTGGTTATACGAGAGAGAGAGAGAGAGAGAGAGAGAACGGCGCAGAGGAAACATTGTCTCAATCTAATCTTCGTTAGCTCTATCTATCGATACCCTCTTGAAATTATGCCTTCTAACTTCATTTCCTCACTACTCCCACCTCCATCTTTCCTCACTCTGCTCGTATTCTTTTATATTGTCTACCCTCCCAGTTGAGGGACCCCTCCTCTAAAGTTTCCTAGCACTCAATACTGCTTTTCGTTGTCGCTGAAGGCTTGCTAGCGCCATCTGTCGTGTTTTTGCCACGTATCGTCTACTACAGACCAGCAAAGTGTTGTCTGTCAAGACAAGAATCGAAGATTTCGTACAATAACAAAGTTTATATATAACACCAAGTGTCTTCTTGTTTAGTTTTTTCTTGTTTAGTTTCTTTTTGTTTAGTTTCATTTTGTTTAGTTTCATTTTGTTCAGTTTCTTCGTGTTTAGTTTCTTACTGTTTCATTTCATCTTGTTTATTTTCTTCCTGTTTTCTTTTGCTTAGTTTCCTATTGTTTAGTTTATTCTTGTTTAGATTCTTCTTGTTTAGTTTCTTCTTGTTTAGTTTCTTATTATTTAGTTTCTTCTTCTTTAGTTTCTTTTTGTTTAGTTTCTTCTTGTTTAGTTTCTTCTTGTCTAGTTTCTTCTTGTTTCATTTCATCTTGTTTATTTTCTTCCTGTTTTCTTTTGCTTAGTTTCCTATTGTTTAGTTTATTCTTGTTTAGATTCTTCTTGTTTAGTTTCTTCTTGTTTAGTTTCTTATTATTTAGTTTCTTCTTCTTTAGTTTCTTTTTGTTTAGTTTCTTCTTATTTAGTTTCTTCTTGTCTAGTTTCTTCTTGTTTAGTTTCTTCTTGTTTAGTTTCTTCTTGTCTAGTTTCTTCTTGTTTAGTTTCTTCTTGTTTAGTTTCTTCTTGTTTAGTTTCTTCTTGTTTAGTTTCTTCTAGTTTAGTTTCTTCTTGTTTAGTTTCTTCTTGTTTAGTTTCTTCTTGTTTAGTTTCTTCTTGTCTAGTTTCTTCTTGTTTAGTTTCTTCTTATTTAGTTTCTTCTTGTTTAGTTTCTTCTTGTTTAGTTTCTTCTTGTTTAGTTTCTTCTTGTTTAGTTTCTTCTTGTTTAGTTTCTTCTTGTCTAGTTTCTTCTTATTTAGTTTCTTCTTGTTTAGTTTCTTCTTGTTTAGTTTCTTCTTGTTTAGTTTCTTCTTGTTTAGTTTCTTCTTGTCTAGTTTCTTCTTGTTTAGTTTCTTCTTATTTAGTTTCTTCCTGTTTAGTTTCTTCTTGTTTAGTTTCTTCTTGTTTAGTTTCTTCTTGTTTAGTTTCTTCTTGTTTAGTTTCTTCTTGTTTAGTTTCTTCTTATTTAGTTTCTTCTTGTTTAGTTTCTTCTTATTTAGTTTCTTCTTATTTAGTTTATTCTTGTTTAGTTTCTTCTTGTTTAGTTTCTTCTTATTTAGTTTCTTCTTGTTTAGTTTCTTCTTATTTAGTTTCTTCTTATTTAGTTTATTCTTGTTTAGTTTCTTCTTGTTTAGTTTCTTCTTGTTTAGTTTATTCTTGTTTAGTTTCTTCTTGTTTAGTTTCTTCTTGTTTAGTTTCTTCTTGTTTAGTTTCTTCTTGTTTAGTTTCTTCTTATTTAGTTTCTTCTTGTTTAGTTTATTCTTGTTTAGTTTCTTCTTGTTTAGTTTATTCTTGTTTAGTTTATTCTTGTTTAGTTTCTTCTTGTTTAGTTTCTTCTTGTTTAGTTTCTTCTTGTTTAGTTTCTTCTTATTTAGTTCGTTTAGTTTCTTCTTGTTTAGTTTCTTCTTATTTAGTTTCTTCTTGTTTAGTTTCTTCTTGTTTTGTTTCTTCTTGTTTAGTTCGTTTAGTTTCTTCTTGTTTAGTTTCTTCTTATTTAGTTTCTTCTTGTTTAGTTTCTTCTTATTTAGTTTCTTCTTGTTTAGTTATTCTTGTTTAGTTTATTCTTGTTTAGTTTCTTCTAGTTTAGTTTCTTCTTGTTTAGTTTCTTCTTATTTAGTTTCTTCTTGTTTAGTTTCTTCTTGTTTAGTTTCTTCCTGTTTAGTTAATTCTTGTTTAGTTTATTCTTGTTTAGTTTCTTCTAGTTTAGTTTCTTCTTGTTTAGTTTCTTCTTATTTAGTTCGTTTAGTTTCTTCTTGTTTAGTGTCTTCTTATTTAGTATCTTCTTGTTTAGTTTCTTCTTGTTTAGTTTCTTCTTGTTTAGTTTTTCTTATTTAGTTTATTCTTGTTTAGTTTATTCTTGTTTAGTTTCTTCTAGTTTAGTTTCTTCTTGTTTAGTTTCTTCTTGTTTAGTTTCTTCTTGTTTAGTTTCTTCTTGTTTAGTTTATTCTTGTTTAGTTTATTCTTGTTTAGTTTCTTCTAGTTTAGTTTCTTCTTGTTTAGTTTCTTCTTGTTTAGTTTCTTCTTGTTTAGTTTCTTCTTGTTTAGTTTCTTCTTCTGTAGTTTCTTCTTGTTTAGTTTATTCTTGTTTAGTTTATTCTTGTTTAGTTTATTCTTGTTTAGTTTCTTCTAGTTTAGTTTCTTCCTGTTTAGTTTATTCTTGTTTAGTTTCTTCTTGTTTAGTTTCTTCTTGTTTAGTTTCTTCTTGTTTAGTTATTCTAGTTTTATGCGTTTTTGCAAATGTGACATGATTCTTATATTCTCTTTGATTTGTATGTCTTTTCTATCTCTCTATCGGTGCCTCTCTCTCTCTCTCTCTCTCTCTCTCTCTACCCTGAACTCTCTCACATCCTCACTTGTTCACTCTAGTTATCCCTTTCCTTTTCACACTCTATTTATTTTATTAACTTTTAGTATCTTCCCCTTTTTTATCACTCTTTTATTCATTCACTCTTAGTATCTCTTAGTATTTTCCTCTCTCTCTCTCTCTCTCTCTCTCTCTCTCTCTCTCTCTCTCTCACACACTTCCTCTTATACTCACTATATCCCTCTTTCTCAAGCTCACTATCTCTTTAATATTTTTTCTACTTTCTTTCTAATACAGTCTTTTCTTTCCTCCTTTCTTTTTCTTTCCCAACTTGCTCTCTCTCCGCCTCTCTCTCGCTCTCTCTCTCATTCTCTCTCTCTATCTTTCTCACTCTTACTTTCTTTCTTACGCTATCTCTCTCTCGCGCTCTCTCTCATTCTCTCTCTCTCGCCTTCTCACACTCACTTTCTCTCACTCAGTGTCTTTGTCACTATATATTCTCTCTCTTGCTCTCTCTCTCTCTCTCTTTCTCTTTTTCTCTTTATCTCTCTCTCTCTCTCTCTGTCTCTCTTACACAGACACACACACACACTTACTCACTCTTTTGACTAACTCTTGTTCACCTTCCTACTTTCTTCGTCGCATTCAGTCGCTTTCTCTTACTCTTTCTCTGACTCTTTCTCTCTCTCTCTCTCATCACTTCCGCTTCCCTCATTCACTCTATTCTTTTCTCTAACTCTCTCCTTTTCACATTTTATTCCTTTCTCGTCCAGTTAACTTCACTTCAGTACACTTCACCTCAGAAGATCTCACTTCTGTAGACTTTATTTATGTAGACTTCATTTTTACAGACTTCACTTCATTAAATTTCTTTTCAATTTACTTCATGTAGATTCTACTACAGTTTACTTCAAGAGAAGACTTCACTTCAGTAGACTTCACTTCACTAGACTTCACTAGTTTACTTCGAGAGAAGACTTCACTTCAGAAGACTTTACTTTAGTAGACTTCACTTCAGCGGACGTTAGTAGACGTCACTTCAGTAGACTTCACTTCAGTAGACTTCATTTCAGTGTACTTCACGAAAGAATAGAACCACGGTTACCTGCCAAACATGTCGTAAGAGGCGTCTAAGGAGGTTTGGCTGAAATCGGATAAATGTGCACTAAACGGGTAGAGGTCTATGAGTTTAGGGGTCTACCAAACCAATGTGCAACGTATACACTTTCTTGGCAAAGATCAAACATATCACAAAGAGTGATTAACATTGGTCGTAAAGAACGAACGCAAAGAAGAAGAAAAAGAGGTGTTCAAACCTTTGGTAATGTCAGTAGTCATGGCCAATAATAGCAGCTAATGGTCGGAAAATCATAACGACAGAGATGAGGTGTCTTAGAAGAGCTGCAGGTGTGACAATAAGAGACAAAATTAGAAATTAAGAAATCAGAAGAAGACTGGATGTGAAACCAGTCATGCAGTTTATAAAAGAACAACAGATTAAATGGTTTGGACACCTGACAAGAATGCCCTGGTATCGCCTACCACAGAGAGCCGCACAGAAAAAGTATAATGAGTACAAAGCAAGAGGAAGACCCGCAAAAGATGGAGCGACGGCATCAAGAACAGCCTTACGAACATGAATATCAACTTACTAAGTGCCTTAAAACAAGCACAGATAAGATCACTACGTTTCACCCCCAACACTTCTATAAAGAAATAAGTGGTGGAAGAGAAGAAGAAGAAGTAGTGGCATTTTTAAAATAGTGTGTGTAGATTTAATTATTTCAACTAAGACGTAACGTGATGGAGCATGCGCAAACATCATTTATTATATGATATAGATAACAGCAACGACGTAACACAAAAATGGCGTAAAATTAAAGTCTCTTTATTGAAGTGTATTATCTTCATTACTGAGTAGTTATAAATCTGATGTTCTTCGAAGCAAAACAAAACAATTACAACATTCATAGACTTCACGCGTTAGCAACAATTAGTGATGTCGATTGTTTTTAGAAATAGAAGACGTACCTGCTGCCTTGCAGGTCGGCTGGAAACAGTCAAAGGCTGACGGAGAACGAACCTAGTAAACGCTGGTTGAAATCGACCACGTCGCCGAATGACAAGCACCAGAGCTCCAAATGGTACTGAAGATGTGACGTAAAACAAACGTCCTTGGCAAAGGCTGTTAAAAGGGTTTTTAAGTCGAAGGATTGACTTCATTGCACCGGGTTTTACCCCATATGGCTCAGTCCTCTTCGCAGAAATGGCAGGCCACCTGCCGAGAGTATTGCCCAAAGCACGAATTCCGTAGCTCTAGCAATAATCCTAGGTGTCTCTGGAAAAAAACTGCACTCGTGAACAGAACGGCGTTGTCCAGATTGGAACTCACGACCTTCGACTCACAAGGCAAAGGGCTTAACCACTTAGCCACAGAGACACCCCAGCTGTTTATACATATATATCACAAAAGAATGATAAAAATGGCCGGAAAAGAACGATCGCGAGAGAGAGAGAGAGAGAGAGAAAGACAAAGAGAGAAAAACAGAAGACAAGATAATAAGGCAACGTTGATAAAGATAATGTTACGCACAACATTGGTACTGGTAAGCTGGATCAAATACAAGAAGACAACATTGGTACTGGTAAGCTGGATCAAATACAAGAAGACAATATTGGTACTGGTAAGCTGGATCAAATACAAGAAGACAATATTGGTACTGGTAAGCTGGATCAAATACAAGAAGACAATATAATGATATTGGTAAGCTGGATCAAATACAAGAAGAGAAAATATAATGATATTTGTAAGTAAGCTTCGATCATCAAGTAACACGTCTCTTGCGGAAGGTTGATTTCATCACAGCCCGCCTGAAAAAAATTCTCGTTCTCTAAGAAATTCTTCTGCCTCCTCTAGCGTCATGTTCAATGTCTCTTTGATGTCCTGCTGCCACTATCGTCTTGGTCGTCCACTGTCTCGTACTCCAGGAACCTTGCCCTCCATTACCGTTCTCTTCAAACCATTGTGACGTTTAATGTGGTCAAAGCCCGCCAGCCCAGCGTGTTCGTAGCGCGTTGGACGACGGTTGACAAGCTCCCTGTGAGTGCAAGTTCAATTCTGCGGGCTGGCAGAAAAGCCATAGGTTCTGCAGATTTACAGTGTTCGTGCCACCGAACCGAAGGGTACGATGTCCATGGTACCGAACCGAATAACTGAAAGCTCAAGTGCTTCTGGATCGGGGGAAAAAAATGTGGCCAAAATATTTCATCTTCCAAGACATTATGTTATTTGTAAGCCAATGCTCTTCGATATGCAGGTGTGGTAGAATGTCTATGTTTTTTCTCTCTTCTCTGTCTAAGATGTTATAGGCGTTAGATTAGATGCAGGAACAAAATACAATCGTAGCTGTATGTTATATTATAAACAAACGGAGACAGTGAAATGTTATGTGTATGTTAAATTAGATGGCACTGATAATGTAATAGTACCATTGACTTGAATAATTTTCCGACAAGCAAAGCAAGGACACCTCTAACTTGGATTTTATTTTTTAAAAAGAACAACACAATTACACATGTAAGTTGGACAAAAATACACACAATATAATTATACATGTAAAATTAATTTTAAAACACACAGACAATACAAAGACACATGTAAGCGGGGTCAAAAGTCAGACAAACAATATAATTAATATGCAGACTTGTTAAAAATACAGATAATACAGTTACACCTGTAAATTTGATCAAGTTACAGACAATACAGTTACACCTGTAAATTTGATCAAGTTACAGACAATACAGTTACACCTGTAAATTTGATCAAGTTACAGACAATACAGTTACACCTGTAAAATGACTCAAATACAGATATACAACACAAATGTACCTGTAAGTTGGAATAGACACAGACAGACATCACAAAGGTACCTACAAGTTAGACCAAATACAGAAAAATAATACTTGGACACCTGTATACATTTATACATTGAATAAATATACAGACAGATACTTTGAATAATATAAAACGTGAAGATCTGGAAAACATTTAGTCATTATATAAAATGGTTGCTAAAAGTTGTGCTGTTTTACACAGGTAAAGCTGAGAGAAATTCAGATGTTCTTGTCCTACGTGCAGTGGGTGCCTAAAGGAAACGCAATGTACTCACGCTTTTGGTGCAAACGATAAACAATGGTTCCTCTTTTTCATCTTCTACTGCGTTCAACTTCTGCTATGCGACTACTCCGATATGTGTCATAAACAGAGGTCTTTACAAGTCCCGGATAGTTTATTCTGAAGAATTGTTTCTGTTGGCGATATTTCCATTCTCGCGCTGCTCATGCTGGGGAAGTCTAGCAAGATGTGCTCTGGGGACTGCTTTGGTGCTCCACAGATGCAGGCAGCTGAGTCCCTGAGATTCATTCTATGAAGGATTCTGTGAGACTGCAGTGTCTCGTTCTAAATCTGAAGACTGTAGTCTGTGCTTTTCCTGTTTAATATATTTATGTTTTCGTGCTCTGGGTTGTACCCTACGTTTGTTTTTCTCCACATTATTTTCCTGGACTGTTTCATGAGAGTATCAAAGAGTTGTTAACATGCATGATAGAAAAGGAACTCAAGCAAACGAATAACACGTAAAGTTTATAAATGTTGTTTAAGATAGAAACATATTATGAAAGATTGGATGATATAATGTAGAAACGTCCACGCCAAGATTAGAAACAAACTAAGACCTTGTTTCCCATATAACGTGGTGTCCAGAAAGTATACATGTCTGGTTAACGAAACAATGATCTATATGATCTTCACAGTAATGAAACCTGCTAAAGACCGTGTTTCATAATGAGGCCCTCAGATTACATATTGTTTCTCTAACAAAGCAAAGATCTGCATGAACTCCGTGGTGGTAAAAAGCCTACACTAAACTTTCGCTTCTGTTGGAAGGGAATTAATTCTTCTATCTTTAGTATCGTTGTAACATATTTACGGTTACGTCCCCTCTGTCGTTGAATATTACCCAACAAGCACCAGATTATGTCAGTAAACAAGTTTTACAGTGGTAAAAGATAGTTTTAAAATTGTTGTTGGTAGATAGTTCATAAAGGTGTTTTAAGTGACATAACCATTGCGCTTGATGTTTATATGTAGTAGTTGGTACGCATAGCCCATATAGTAAAACAATCCGCTGTGATTTGAATAAAAATATTGATTGATTGATAGGAACATCATCACTGCATTTCGGTAAATAACCATGCTTGCTCCGATATCTTTCTTAGGTAGGAAGATGGCAGCGGCAGCGCACGAGCTCCGTATCACCGGCGACGGTCCCCGACGTAATTTAGAAGATGAAAAAATATTTTGTACGGATTTTAAAAAAGTCTTTCTAATGAATTTTGCTCTGGCAGCGGCTTTCCAGCCTGCTCTTCTCGATTTTGAACTGTCAATGGTTCTTTTACGCGCTTAACTTGAAAATCGAACTAACGTTTTATCTTATGTCTCCAATAGGACAGGGAACTCGATCTCACCTACACTGAGATAGGACTAGGAACTCGATCTCACCTACACTGAGATTGGACTAGGAACTCGATCTCACCTACACTGAGATAGGACAAGGAACTCGATATCACCTACACTGAGATAGGACAAGGAACTCGATCTCACCTATACTGAGATAGGACTAGGAACTCGATCTCACCTACACTGAGATAGGACTAGGAATTCGATCTCACCTACACTGAGATAGGACTAGGAACTCGATCTCACTTACACTGAGATAGGACTAGGAACTCGATCTCACCTACACTGAGATAGGACTAGGAACTCGATATCACCTACACTGAGATCATGGATTTCTAGACAAATATCCTGATGGCTCCACAAGGGAACGAACCAAGTAAGTTTGGAACTAGAGGCCAACTCCTAACCTCTACGCTACAGAGTCCCCAAAGAAACAATTACTCTGTTGAATTGTGTGACCTGATGGATGAAAGATCTATAGGGAACAATGTGTAAGAGTTTGGCACAGGAAAAATATTAATACAAACTTGTATTCTAGCACGGATCATTAGCAATACCGAGTCCTTTTGTTTTAAATACTAAAAAGCTTCCCTTTTCCTTTTGTTCTTTTAAAGTGATTTGTGTTACTAAGTCTTCGTTGTAATGCAATTTTAGTGGTTTGATTCGCACTCCCGTTTACTATGTACACACATACATATATATATATATATATATGCGCCAGTGCTACGGAGCTAGTGCACTGCCGGTGACAACTTTATGTGCAAAAAAGTGATCGGAGCACATAAAGTTATTTCTCGAAGTGCAATGATGATATTCATGTCAACAAGTCTATCAATCAAGACATTGTCTATTGTCTATTCCCAGGTGGAAGATGTAGTTGGCTGTCCACTCTTGCCGTTAAGCGTAGGGATGGGAGCTTTAATTTGCGTTCTAGGGCCAGATGACTCGCCCTTGTTGTGTTATATCCGTGTTTATGTAGTGTGGTCTTGATATTGTCTATCCATATTTTTCTTGGTCTTCCCTAAGCTCTAGTACCGATCTCTTTTTATTGTATGCTGTTATTGGTTGTTGGTTGTATTTCATTCTCATTAAATGTCAAAACCACTGCATTTCGATGTTTCGATGTATTCGGTGCATGAAGTTATGCCCACTCTGCTTCTGATGTCCTCATTTCGTAGTCTGTCTTTCCCGGTGACCCCCACTGCCTTTCTCAAGCATTTTATTTATATCTTTATCAAAATAAAGAACCTAAACCATCTTCAATATGACACCGAACATTCTCGCCAGTAACACAGAGGAGTTTGTGCACTGTCACTGCTTTCTTGCTGCGTAAGAAATAGATCAGAGCACACATGGTTATTCATTGAAGTGCAATGGTGATGAGTGCAATGATAATGAGTGCAATGATAATGAGTGCAATAATAATGAGTTCAATGATAATGAGTGCAATGATAATGAGTCAATCAATCAATCAAAAAACTACATTGCTGTCGACAAGTGTAAATTATTGATGTTTATAAAAAACGATGGAGAATCTCTCAATTTTCTATCAAGTTTCTGACTCTCAAGTACATCGTGTACATCAACTTTGAAGTTTGTACATCAATAAAAGATTGCAAGTAGATCTATATATAAATACTCAGCAGACATGGTCAAAAATGTAGCAATTGAATTTCAAGAGGATCGATTAATGATTAATGAAGAGAATGCTGCGTTTATCGATAGCAGACACGTTAGAGCGGTCAATTGCTTGAGTGGCGAATACAGAATCGGGTACCAGCTGTATGATTGGTCTGCCTGTCCATTTGCAAAACTAATAAAGAATATTTTTCGATAAATAAACGAGCAAGAAGCTATTGGATACAATGTGGTGACAAAATAAAGCTCATCGCTTGATTCAAACTAAAACCTGATGACACAGATGCGAATCTGTTAGTTTACATTTAGATCCGTTACATCGTTGTCTTCAATCGTGACAAGTAAGATTTTCTACTTCTCGCTCGCTGATGTTCAATGTTTACACAATAAGTGTAGATGTATGTTGTTGTGTTTATTAGTTCATCAAGGCTTCCAAACAACTTTGTGTGGATGTCTGTCTCTGTTGGCCAGTGTTCTTTCCGCAGTAGATTCATCAGGTGACAATCTTGCAGAATGTGTTCGACTGTCTGTCCAAGAGTCCCCCTGGAGGTAACCGGATCGTCGTCTGAGGGAAGTACATCATTAGACTTGGAGATTAAAATTATCAACGTTTATAATTCTGTCTATTGCTATTGAATGATTAGTTTCTGTTTCAGTTATATTGACTGCACTCCGGTTATGTTAAAAAGCATAATATCTCCAACAGCATACAAACACTAGCCGTACTAGTTATATGTTGAAGGGTGAACTCTGAACATTGTTACTGAATGTTCCTGGATCTACCAGTTATCAGTTTCTACTGAATAAATATTTCTAAGAACCCAAGGGAAAGCACAGAGGCCAATCTACATGGTAAATAAAGAGATATTAGACAAGTATTTGAAGATCTCACAAAAAATTTTGTTAAACATTGAACTTTACTACTACCCTTTCTCTCTTGACACCCATAGCCGCAGCGACGAAGACGAGCGTGACGTGTTTAAGACTCTGACCAGATAAAAAGTAAAAGAGTAAAGGAACCCTTTCATACCTCGTGGTATATAGGTCAATACAGTGTTAGGCCTGTATTTTCATTGACCGTCGGCACACGATGGGTGATGTGGTCAGCATCACGCCGGCAGTCTTTACTTTCCCAGAGCATGTCTGGTACCCAGTTGAGGCTGGGTCGACCTGAGAGCCGTCGCGGTCTGGAAAAATTCCACGTGCATTGCGGGAGCTGAACCCAGACCACCAGCCTTGCGAAGCGAGTTCAATAACAACTACGCTACAGCGGCTCTCCCTGACCAGATAGCTCTCCAAAAATAGAGCTTCACTTTGTCGTGTCTTTTTAACAGCTTCGATACACAACATAGAAAATCAGGCCAGACTCTACAGTGTGGCACAAGCACATACGTAGTTATCCTTTGTACATACATATACAAAAGTTATACATATATAACATACATGTACATACCATTCATTGGTAACAGTTTATCCGCATAGTTGGTGGTATAGATTACGCAGCTTTTAATGAAAGTGACTCAAGCTCTCATTCACCGAATCATGACAAAATATATGAATTCTCAAGCTCTTTCTATGTTTTATTTCTTCTTCCTTTGTTCTCTTTTCTCTCTTATGTTCTAATATTCTGTTTGATATGTGTTTTCGATTTCTCCTGTATCCCATCTACTCTGTAGTTCCCTAGGCACTACCTGTTTTGTAATGATAACGATTGAGTTCCCCTTTTTGTTCTCTTCCTACTTTTGATGACTATGCTCATCCTTCCATCACCAATATCCACTGTACAGACAAATGCGCAAGTTCACAAATATCCACTGTACAGACAAATGCGCAAGTTCACCAATATCCACTGTACAGACAAATGCGCAAGTTCACCAATATCCACTGTACAGACAAATGCGCAAATTCACCAAAATCCACTGTACAAACAAGTGCTCAAGTTCACCAAAATCCACTGTACAGACAAATGCGCAAATTCACCAAAATCCACTGTACAAACAAGTGCTCAAGTTCACCAAAATCCACTGTACAGACAAATGCGCAAGTTCACCAATATCCACTGTACAGACAAATGCGCAAGATCTATAAAACTATTGCTTAACAATTAATTTAGTATCAGTGTCCACCCATATATTGACGGGGCTTTCAAGGGAGCAAAGAATAGTAACACTGCGCCCTACAAGGCATGTCGTTAGAGGCGACTGAGGTCGGGGCCTAGGGAAGCATAGTAAATAAAAAGCGTCGCAGAAATCGAATGTGCATTATACTTGTAGGCGCATAACTGGCATAACGCACAATCGCTCTTAGGTTCAGATCACATACATATCACAGAGAGTTGTTTAACAAGTGGTTTATGAAGCGTTGGAAGAAGTATCGGTGTATATATTTAATTATTTCTCTCTAAACTTGTGATCCAAACTTGTTATTTTGATTACAACAATTATTTTTTTCTCAGTTGAACAAAGTATAACAATGAGCAGCTTTTTTTGATGAAGGGAAGAAGAAACTATAATATATTAGGTGAAGGTTATATTAGATGATGTAGCCTGTGTGTAGTGTCGGGGCACGCAATGGAAGCAAGACATAGAACCACTGCGACCTACAAGGCATGTCGTAGGAGGCGACTGATGTCGGACCTAGGTAAGCGACCCTAGTAAATAAAAAGCAGCGCAGAAATTGGATGTGCTGGCCTACTGGCATAACTGATACAACGTACATTCGCTCTTAGGCACATATCACATGCAAATCAACATTCGCTCTTAGGCACATATCACATACAAATCAACATTCGCTCTTAGGCACAGATCACATACAAATCAACATTCGCTCTTAGGCACAGATCACAAGCAAATCACCATTCGCTCTTAGGCACAGATCACATACAAATCAACATTCGCTCTTAGGCACAGGTCACATACAAATCACAGAGAGTGGTTAACAAGTGGTCGATATGGAGCGTTCCAAAAAGAAGACGAAGAAGAAGAAGATGAAAAAGAAGAAGAAAAAGAAAAAGAAGAAGAAAAGAAGAAGAAAAAGAAGAAGAAAAAGAAGAAGAAGATATTAGATGATCTAGGAATACAGAAAGCATGTGTACAACAGATTAATTATACAGGGTGTTCAAGATAATTACAGCCAGTGAATGGAGCTAATCTGGCATATATGTATGGAAATGGAAAGGTTCAGTTATGACGTAGTATAGGTCAAGGTTGTGTGACGGTGTGTAATTGTAGTGCGGAAAGGGGAGATGAACAAATGTGACGTAGGACAAGCTAGTCAGAACCGGTTTAAATAGTAAATAAACACAACTCAATTTGTACCTGGCAACTTTTGAATTGTCAATTGGGCTGCAATTATCTTGAACACCCTGTACCATCATTATGGGAAATGCTGGGCTGTTGTGGACAATCATCTATCTCCCCAAACGTATGTTCTGAGTACTTACTGACTATACCCGATTGTTGACATTTTTATGTGTTATGTTAAACTGTCTAGAATTGTTTTTCTCGGTTGTCTGCTGTCCGATTCCCTAAATTATTTTGTTGTTGTTGACATGTGTTCTAATCCACCTTTTCTAACAACGGAAAAATGATGGTTGCCGTTTGTCTAATATTGATAGAAATTTTTCTCTATGTCTTGATCAATGTCAGCACGACAGCATTAGCCATTTTAGTACTATATATGATTTTTCACTATTCTCTTTTTTTTTTTTGATCCAGAAGCACTTGAGCTTTCAGCTCTTCGGCTCGGTGCCATGTACATCGTAACCCTTCGGTCCGGTGCCATGGACATCGTAACCTTTCGGTTCGGTGCCATGGACATCGTAACCCTTCGGTTCGGTACCACGAACACCGTGAATCTGGGGAACCTGTGGTTTTTCTTCCAGCCCGCTACTCTCCTTGAAAACCAGATATCTTCGACATCAAGATATTTTTCTGTTTTCTTTTTTTAATTTGTTATTTATGATTCACTTCTATATGTCAGTATTGTCCACATGTAGCACTGAAGTACTCTCTTTTGTTTACTTCAACAGACAACGACTATGCTTTAATGTTCTGTAACTTTGTGTTTGCTTTGCCGTGTTCAAATCTAAGTCAGCTAGCTCACCTTGTTTTTTTATTAGAATTCATTTTAAGATCTACTGATTTGGCATATCGACGTACTCTGTTTTTTCCCGTGTGTCCACTTTAATGTGTGCTAACACTCAATTCTAGAGTGCCTGATTAATTTTGTATAAACATTGTTTCCGCATGTTGCATTTTTTTTTTAAAATGAATTCATCGTTATCTATCAATACTGGGAAGCGAGAGTCACGTGACATGAGTAGTCTGATCTCTGATAACTTTAATTTGAGCTCGCCCGATTAATACTATCATGTACTACGACCTGGCATATTGTAATGACATACAGAACTGGTAACAAAAATATAGATATTCTTTTTTTATGAAAACTCGCAGGTTAGATACCGACACCACCTGCATGTTGCAGTGGCTCGCAAGAGGAACAAAGAATAGTAACACTGCGACCTGCAAGGCATGTCGTAAGAGGCGACTGAGGTAGGGGCCTAGGAAGCTACCCTAGTAAATAAAAAGATTCGCAGAAATCGGATATGCTGAGCTACTTAACTGTCACAACGTACTTCGCTCTTAGGCCCAGATCACATACAATTCACAAAGAGTTGTTTATTAAGTGATAGATATGGGGTGAAGAAGTTGAAAATACCGACACTAGTAGTGCTTGTGATTGTGAAAATAAAGATATTATATTTCTGCATTATTAATTTTAACAAGCAGTGTGTCACAGCTATTTTATTGTCATATTAGTGTTACAACATATAAACATAAACCACATATACACTAAATAATAAATTTATAAACAATTAATTTATTTTAATAAAAAATAATATAATTAAGTGTTACTAAATTTGTTTTTATATAAATTTATTTACATATCAGTAGTTTTCATACAGGACAGACAAACAGAACACACGTTTTCGATCACTTGTTGAATGGTAGGGTTTCTGTTAACAAGTGGTGATGATGGTAGTAGTACAAATTGCAGCCGTGACAACTCAAGCTGAACAAACGGTGATGGTAGTGCTAAAAGTTCAGATGGTAATTGTATAAGGTGTGTAGAGATGATAGTTGTGAAGGAAACCAAAACTTGGTGCTTTCATCCCATCATCAGCTTATAGAACTCTGGAAAATAAGGAATTTTAAATATATATTAGTTACTGATGTTAGATTAGAAGTTATTAAAGTTCTTGTTATATTCTATTTATAGCAAAATGTTGCACATCAAATGTTAGAGATAAGTAAGAAATATTGCTAGACACCTCGCACAGCTACATGCACATTCTGCAAGGCTATTAGTAAACTAATGATTAAACACGTTACGTGAGATAATTACAAGTGTAGTTCTAGAAAGAACATTCACTTCGACATCAGAACAATACTCTCGATCTGTGTATGTGTGTGCATGTGCTTGTTTGTTTGTGTATGTGCGAGTGTTTTATGTGTATATGTAAGTGTGTTTGCATGTAGATGTAATAATTCACAAATGTTATTTCATTTTCCTATCACATTGGATTTCTCCCACTCTTCCCGTCCACCCTAAATGTATAAGCTCGCCATTTGTGTGGACTCAACTTTAAAATTAGATACTGCAAATAGTAAAAAACTAGAGAAAGAAAACCACATACAGCTAAGTACATTTGTTACAAAAATATAAAATGAAACATTAAACATTAATAGTAAGTGCTTAGCTGGTTAATACAACATTAGTTGTTTAGTAAACTGGACAAATTAACCAAATTATTGTTTATTTCAGAGACTCCATTGACTCCATGTGACATCGTTTATTGGGGTGTCCATGCGTTGAATTCAGAGGTGGAACGTTCTACCCCATAGAAAATGGCTTTTTGATAACACAGTTTTGTACGAATCTGGTCTTCTTTATTACGTGTAGTAAACTTACCAGCTAACATTTTTGGTATTAATATTGCCCCCACCTGGACAAAAATTATGTGGACGCCAATGATTTGGGCTGTTGTTGTGTCTTACTTTTAAGTGATGCTTCTGAAGATCCAGAATGGCAGGTTGTGAAATGAGTGACTGTCGTCTATAGAGGTTTCCATCCGCCAGAAGCTTACATAGATCTACTGGTTTTGGACATGATGGTGTTAGTGGCATTGTGGAATCTGACAGGTTTGCACCAACAGCAACAATCGTCGATGAGTTATAAAAGAATAGTGGGATGTTGTTTGATGTTTTTTTTCAATCGATCGTCTGTTGAATTGAGAACAATATAACGGATGTTGAATCTGTCCAGCGATTTGAGGAGTTTGGTATTACGTGTTGCACATGCAGAACAGGGTGCATGAGGGTACAGAGTGATACGTGTTCTTAATAAGCTAGACTTGGAAACTATCTGTATACATGCCTTTCGTCTTTTGCTGAACGAGGCTTATCACCTGTATGCATGCCCCGAGTACTATAACTCCAGTTCAATAACCAATAAGAACAGTGAGTCGTAGAAGGATTAGAACACCCGTCTCTCAGATACAGCTTTTGTTTCGGGAGTTCAGTCAAACGAACAGTTTGCATACCTTGTGACACCATTTATGACAAGAGACATTAAACTCTCAGCCCAGCAAAGCATCTAGCGATCTCGTAAACTTTAGTAGAGATTTTCAGTAATTATGTTTACAAATTGTTATTGTTTGTACAGCCAGAAATACAATTATGTAGATGAAACTTCGTAGGACGGATTAGCCTAATACATCAGCGTTTGCCTATCAGCAAAAGAGTTGGGAGGTTCAATCCCTAATTAACGTTCCCCGCGCGAGGAAAGAAATTGGTCTTCCTACCTTCTGCACACTAGAATTAGAAATGTAAAGAGGCAGGATGTTCATACTCTAAGGTTTGGAAATGATTACATTATATTATATTAGATAAAGCATCGTATACTCCTGTTATTTTACTATGGAAATGTCCATACATTTGTTCGTAGTTAACGTGTATTGTTAAAACTAATCAAACATTCTACTAGTAATGGATTGAATATAGTTATAGGAAAATGTTGACATGGGAAACTTTTTATTACATACATTCTCTCTCTCTCTCTCTCTCTCTCTCTCTCTCTCTCTCTCTCTCTCTCTCTCTCTCTCTCCTCGCGATCACCTAAAAGACCGATGTACCAGATCTCTCCATAAATTAATTCATGTGAAAATCTGATTCATGCAGCCTTAGCATGGGTGGGTTTCGTCACGTCTTCAGTGCCATTTGGAGCTCTGGTTATTATCCTTCAGCGATGTGTCCGGATTCAGCTTGCGTTTACTGGGTTCGCTTTCCTTCAGCCTTTGACGGTCCCCAGCCGTCCTGCAAGGCAGGAGGTTGTCGTCTACACATTTAGGACACGTGCATTCGATTTCAGCCAAACCGCCTTAGTCGCCTCTTACGACATGCGTGGCAGGTAACAGTTGTTCTATTCTTTACACCCCAAATTTGAGCCCCGGTAACCATTTGGGCGCCACATGCATTCATGTGCCTGGGTTACGAGCTTAGGGAGTCTCTGTTGCCTGGATGTAAAGTGCTTGCCTCTAGCTGTAATGGTACTTGGTTTGTTCCCTGTGTAGAGCAATCTGGATTTTTTTCTAATGATCCCTGATCTTACTTGTAGTCGGGATCAAGTTCCAAATCCTAACGGATGATTAAACGTAAGTTACGTGTTCATAATGAACACGTAAATGGAAGTTGTCAGTTAAAGATCGAAGCAAAGCCCTTTCCCGCACAAAATTCATGAAAAATATTAAAAATAAAATTTCAATAAAAGTGTTCATTATCTTAAAACAAAACATCTGTGACACTCGCCCGTGCTACGTAGTACTTGCACTGTCACTGAGATCTTCATATGTACTCATAATTATTCATCTAAATGCAAAGATGTTGGTCCTATCAATAAATGTATGAGCATGAGTGCGTTCTTATGCCCTCACGTATGGTCATTCAGATTTGATATCATGCTTCTGTATACATGAGTAGAGGTGGTACTGTAAAGTGGTGTATTATATTTGAAAAACCTTACCAGCGATCCATCTATACAAACTGTGTCCTATAAGGCAATGAACATGCACCCTCTGGAGATGGTAAGAAGCCAGAATAATACTGACTAGACTTGAGGATGTGAAAATCCTAGAGTGGAGTGAAATCAGGATGGAGCATCTCGTCTAGAAACAGAGGTCTTACCATGAACATTTCTATATATTACTAGAGTATTGCAGAATCAGGGGATGACCAGTGAGGTATCTGGTGGCTGGGAATGAGCACAGTAAACCCCGCCTTTGCCGCTATATCATATCAGCACAGAAAGTCTTGTGGAGTTTTAGTACTAGGACAGTCACTTCTCACTTCCATGTCAGTGGTGAGTAGAAATTCCAAACACTCCAGCACGTCAATGCTTTGTGAGATATAAACAGTGCATAGCATTTGACTGAAGGGCAAGAGTTCAAACTCTGCTGTATCATTGAAGAAGAAGAAGAATGTATACACTTTACTAATTTAAGCATGATACGCGAATAGATCATCATCATTCAATAGCTTGTCCTGAGCAGAACTTTGCCACAATAACAGTCCTTTCTCCTTCTTTGCGTTCGTTCTTTACGACCAATTTTAATCACTCTTTGTGATATGTTTGATCTTTGCCAAGAATGTGTATACGTTGCACATTGGTTTAGTAGACCCCTAAACGCATAGACTTCTACACGCTTAGGACACATGCATCCGATTTCAGTCAAACCTCCTTAGTCGCCTCTTACGACACGAGTGGCAGGTTAACAGTGTTTATATTCTTTACACCACAAATTTGGGCCCCGGTAACTAGTCCTTTGAAATGTATCTCACTCATAGGTTAGATACCTCGCTTCTGCTGCACTCATGCTCAAACCACCAATCACATCTTGAATCCATCTTCTCTGTGGTGTTATTCTTCTCCTCTTTGCAGGCCTGTCATAATGGTCTTTTACAGTCGTTCATGTCTTTTTATATATCCAAAATACTTCAAGTTCCTTCTGGACATATTTATTTGTTCTCTATTCATGGTATTGGAGGGCTTCTATGTAACACTTATATTCTAATGCACATATTTGCAAAAAGAGATTCAGTACAATAAACTATAGTTACTCAATCAATCAATCAAGTGCCGTGCATGCCGGCGTAGGCGATTATGTCTCTCCACAACTCTCTTTGCTTGGTGCATGTAATCAGTTCTGACGTCGATATTTTGTCGAACCATGATGTCAGGCCATCCAACATCTTCTCCCTCTGTCTTCAACGATCTCTCCTTCCCTGAATTTTACCTGTTGTCACCAAATGTTCTAAACCTTCTCTTCGCATTATATGCCCAAAGAACCTTGATTGTCGGATTCTTATTCTTTTGATAAGGTTTCTTTGTGTGCAGGCTCACATATATGCTCACATAGAGATGCTCACATAGTTACTCACATATCATATAATGTTTTAATGGTGTAAGTCACTGCAAGACGTTAGAGACTTCACATTACTAGACTTTAGTTATGTTATGTTATGTTCTGCGATCGAGGTCATGACACATTGGGCATTCCCATTCATGCTCTTTCCTCAGCTACAGCAGCCATCCTATAGTCCATTTGCTCACCGTACCTATGAGAAGTTGATTAGTATACTTTCTCTCTCTACTACGAATACGACACTGTCTGGCTTCTCCAATCTCAACTCCAAATTCTCAGACAAGTTCTAGTGTCTGAGACTCGCCCATAGCACACAAATGAGAGCGTACCGCATTGATGACATACTAGACTTTAGTATTAGAAGGTGGTGTACTCATAGAGTACTTTTTCGATATCCATCTCTAGTAATCAGATGTATTTTTAGTTGAATAGTCTATAGCCATGTTTCCTAACGTGGGGCCCACACCCCACATGGGGGCATTTTCATCGTTAAGGGGGGCATGGATTCGTTCAGAGTGTTATTAATGTTCATGATGTTGCAAAACCGAAATATCGGCTTTTGGATGTCTGTTGACACAAATGAATGTTGCTTCAAAATCACGTTACTGAATTTTTAAAAATAATTTTTAAAAAGGGAGGGGGTAGGTATACAAATTTTTGTAAAGAATTGGTGGGGCGTGGCACAGAAAGGTTGGAAACACTAGTCTATAGCGTATACACACTAGTCATCGAGCTATGAGTTTGTCGATCGTGAGTGGGGCTAGTACTTTAGTAACTTGATAACTCCAGCGCTCTATTCAACCTTCAGTTAAATATATAACTCAATACAAGTACGTATATCAAGTATTTTTTTTATTGGAAGTAATATGATAATGGATATTATATAAATATATTATATTATATATATATACTTGTAACATGAAACTATTAATAAGAGGCTTCATCTTCTTCTTCTTTGAACGCTCCTATTCTTCTATAGACCACTTGTTAAACCACTCTTTGTAATTTGTATGTTATCTCAGCCTAAGAGCGATTGTTCTTTGTACCAGCTATGCTCCTACAAGTAGGACAGTACTTATTTTTTACTTACGCTTTTTATTTACTAAGGTAGTTTCCCTAGGCCGGTACCTCACTCTCCTCTTGCGATATGTCTTGTAGGTAACAGTGTTACTATTCTTTGCTCCCCTTACGTGTCTATACGGGCGCTTATGTGATACTAGACTAAAATGTTTTGTATGATACTAGACTAAAATGTTTTGTGAATATAAATCTAAACTTTGATATCAAATTTATGCTTATATAAAATATATATGGTATGTGTTGTGCGTATTTTCCTGCGAAGCCTGGAAAGAATGATCATGTTTTGTGTCAATATCTAGATTTCATGTATCTAAAGCAGTCGTTATAAACAAGTAACTTGGGACATGTAACTTTAATAAACTAAACCTTTGAATAATATTCACAAACAATTAATAGATGCACTGAGAAAACCATATTATTTTTTCTTCGTAAATACTGTAAAACATAGTTAAATTTAACTCCTATGTACTCGCTGTCTCTGCGTAGTTAGATACAGTTTTTCTGTCGTCGTCACTGTGTAAATATTGTTGGAATTGATTTCTCTGTCGTCACTGTGTTAACATTGTTGGAATCGATTCTCTGTTGTTATTGTGTTAACATTGTTGGAATCGATTTATCTGTTGTTATTGTGTTAACATTGTTGGAATCGATTTCTCTGTTGTCACTGTGTTAACATTGTTGGAATCGATTTCTCTGTTGTCACTGTGTTAACATTGTTGGAATCGATTCCTCTGTCGTCACTGTGTTGACATTGTTGGAATTTATTTCTCTGTCGTCACTGTGTTAACATTGTTGGAATCGATTTTCTGTTGTTATTGTGTTAACATTGTTGGAATCGATTTATCTGTTGTTATTGTGTTAACATTGTTGGAATCGATTCCTCTGTCGTCACTGTGTTGACATTGTTGGAATTTATTTCTCTGTCGTCACTGTGTTAATTTTGTTGGAATCGATTTCTCTGTTGTTATTGTGTTAACATTGTTGGAATCGATTCCTCTGTCGTCACTGTGTTGACATTGTTGGAATTTATTTCTCTGTCGTCACTGTGTTAACATTGTTGGAATCGATTTCTCTGTTGTCACTGTGTTAACATTGTTGGAATTTATTTCTCTGTCGTCACTGTGTTAACATTGTTGGAATCGATTCTCTGTTGTTATTGTGTTAACATTGTTGGAATCGATTTATCTGTTGTTATTGTGTTAACATTGTTGGAATCGATTCCTCTGTCGTCACTGTGTTGACATTGTTGGAATTTATTTCTCTGTCGTCACTGTGTTAACATTGTTGGAATCGATTTCTCTGTTGTCACCGTGTTGACATTGTTGGAATCGATTTCTCTGTTGTTATTGTGTTAACGTTGTTGAAATCGATTTCTCTGTCGTCACTGTGTTAACATTGCTGGAGTCAATTCCACTTTCTTCATTGTTTTAACATAGTTTGATTCGATTTCTCTGCACTCTTCATGTCACATAGCTGTACACTATAGTTTCAATAGTTACTGTGAACGCAAGTGACAAAGCAAATTTACACAATAGCTCCAGATGCAACTCAAACTATGAAAATCTGGGCACTGATTTACAGATGGGTAGACTAGGGAATCTATCATGCAAGGAGTTGAACTCACATTCAGCGGTTATTATCTTCAACTTGCTACAACTTGTCTTGAATATAAACAAGACAATATATCATCTCTGAGTAATAGACTTTGACCGAATCTATTGCTCACCAAGCATAGAGTAGTACTAAGCAAAGAGTGGAGCTCCTTAGAGAGTGGTAAGACCCACATAGAGTGGCAAACGACAGAGAGTGTTATCCTCTGCAGAAATGCAAAGATTGGAACACTACAGAGAGTGGTATATATCACAGAGAATGGTACGCCAAGGTCAGTGTGATATCCCAAGAGAGTGGTACCATGGAGAGATGTGGTAACATACAGAGAGTGGTATCCTGCAGAGGTTGGTTTCCCTGCACAGAGTGCTACCATATATAGACTGGTACCCCCAGAGAATGATACCCGCACAGAGAACTACACAGAGAGTTGCACACCAGTCCCCCCAGAGAATGGTACCCTACAAAGAGTGATACCCCACAGAGAATTGTATTCATCTTGATTTTTGTCTATAAATTTTAGAGGTACCTCCCCAAAACTACCGAAACATAAAAAATAATTCAAACCCATATTTATTTGAGGTGTGCAAGTAAAACAACATAATAAATAAATTATTTGTATGTTTTTAAATAGACATCCATGTCTGACAAGCTTCAATGTAGCGTTGATCACACGCAAGACAACACAGACAAACACAATAAAATAACCTTAATAAAAGAAGGAATTTATTTTTATTTTATACATAGGTAATACTTGCAGATCAAAATAAACTAGGTCATTACAATGTACCAATAATATTACTGATGTACACTCTATCAATATTTTCATCTTTGATTAATAAATCATCTTTGATTTACTCTACCACATAAGTCATCGATAGTTGAAGTCAAATAGTTCATTTATTTGTTCATCATCCACAAAAAATCATATATATCGTAATAAATCAAATAAAAATATATTTTAAAATGATATAACTTTTATAGTTTAGTTAGATATTTATATATTAATAATTTAATGTTTCATGCAGTCATGATTTATTTTGTTCAATTTCTCAAATTATAACTGTATAGAATAATCTATATTTCTATTGCAATTTTAATATTATTGACATAAGTGAAGACTACAGTAAAACTATGTAACAATGGCGAAACACGTAAAAACAAAGTTGTATCCTGTGCTTGATGAAGACTCTTTGGTTGAAACATTTCTGTATATTATTTTTGTACTTTGTAAAACTGCAGTACATTTTTTACGTGTTTCGCCGTTACTATTTTAAACAAATCTAATTTAAAATTTAATCCATGTTTTTTGCAATTAATTTAAAGTTAATTTTTCCACGAGCTCTCGTGTGAAAGAAGACTTAATTGTTCTCCACGAGATTTACATCTTGAACTTATTTTTATATGTTCATATAACTACAAACGATAAATAGCATTCATTCATAAAACTCTTAATACATTTGTGTTATGTTCGCTCACAACACCGCAATGCTACCTATGATGTACTGTAAGAATGTAATAGTTGCACATAGTAATGCTAAAGCTAGTCACGAGTGTGCTGAAAAAATATGATGGAGTTAGTCGAAATTTAAACAATAATATAATTTAAACAATTATAAAATAATGTGTATGGCAAGCACAATATGAGCCTTACGGAATCGCTCATTAATGTTTCATTCTTCATGTGTGATGTCATTTTCCAATGAAAATTTTCAGTATAATGTACATTTGTATGCACGTTTTCTTTGGCTGGAGTTTAATAAAGTACATTCCTATGGATATTTAGCGTCCGCTGGTTGCCAGGAGATGTCTATTTATAGTAAAAGGAATTTCCCCGAAATATTCATGGTCAATGTTCGGTAGCGGTGATTGAAAATAATCACGTGACGGGATGAAACGAAAATGAAAAATCAGCGGGGTCGAGGTAACAAGAAGGTGAAGATCGATGTCAAAGGCTTCAGTTTATGAGCACATCAAGTTTCTGAATTCTGGAAATGAAATTGAATTTAAAGAATTGTCAAATGTTGCTTCTTGTACACAAATATTATATAGTCTCTGTCAAATCAATGACTTTTTAAAAGAGATTTCCCATGAGGAAATTCCACGTCTGAATTTTGTTTATTTATTGTCCAAATGTAACACTCTATTGATATAATAAATTGTTGCTATATAAAGTGCAATATCATTTATCATTGTTGCCTTTCGTTACAGATCAATGTCATCTAACAGTGTAGTAGGGTTGCCATATTTTAATCTTCCGAAATGAGGACACTGTGTTGAGGATAATGAGGAAATTGTGTTCCATGTATATTTTTCTGATGACCTGATCTGTTTAGAATGTCTTTCTTATGCATTAAACGTCCATAAAATTGCCTGCATGTGAAATGTTTGAAATGAAATTTTACAAGTGAAACTGACTTGACTGAATCCACACTAAGACTAATTATCTTTGATCCATTAGGCATGGATTAAAGGATATAATCTTTCTACCGAAGCCTTATGTGCTGGAATAGCAAAGATGAACCTGTGTTATCTTCACGATTTCAGAGTACATTTCACTACTCCTACAATTTTCATTATAATCACATCACTTTTTTTCCCCGATGATACTTGATTTTTATAGATGAATTCTTCTTCTTCTTCTTCTTTGCGTTCGGTTTTGTATGCTCGTCTAAATCATGAGATGGGTTGCCTCTATGAAGCTGCATGTCAGTTGGAGTTCTTCGAGAGTTCCCATAGCTTGGTCTGTAAGCTTTGTTCATGAGGCCATGTTTCATTTCGTTGGTGTATGTATGATGGACATGACTGCAGGATGTGCTCTGGAGTCTGTGTTTCTGTCTGGCATGCACACTGTGCAGTCTGAGCAGGCGTTATTCTATAGATGAATTCAAATTTCTCCAGATTGCAGTACTGATCACAATACCTTAAATCATCTATGTGCACACCTTTATCAGTCACAAATCTGTTAATTTTGTCTTGAGTCGCAAAATTGCGGTCAAATCTAAGAATTTCTAAAATTGTTTGCCAACGATCAGATTTACTCGTGAAATGAGAACGTATCACCAAAAGTGAGAATATATGGCAACCCTACAGTACAGCATCCTTGAACAAAATAAACTTAAATAATTCATTTTTATTCTTAATGAGTGTAAATCTAATGTGGAGTTTCCCCAAGAGACACACACAAAAACAAGATCTATATCTAACACTCCTCGCCATGCTTACTTCTCTCACTAGTAAGATAGATAGATAGTTTTAAATAAACCAGGGTAGCTGACAAAAGATATTACATTATTTCCAAATATTAAATCTGTTGAAGATAACATATTTTGGTTACATACGTTTCTGTTATGCTAGTTCTTACCAAAAAATTACTTCTCTTATACGGGACAAAAAAAAAGCCTAAATCCAATGGTTGGCTTCAGTGCACCGGGTTTTACCGCATATGGCTCGGTCTCTTTCCGCAGAAATGACATGCCACTTGTCGAGAGTATTGCAAAAAGCACGTACTCCGTAGCTCGTGCAACAATCTTGAAATGAAAATCGTGGCATCTCCTTTACAAAACGTAGCCATCAACCACAGTAAACGAGTCGTTGATTTTCTTGGCACCACTTATACGTTCAGTAGTTTGCCATTGCTTTCTGAACAGTGAGGTTTATTTTTACCTTTTGTAAAAATCACACGGAAACGAATTTGCTTCCAAACTTGCCTTTCGTGGGGTTTGAACCAGATACGCCTGGGTTTGTGATCGAGCTCACTACCGCTTGAGCTACAGAAGCAGCAATCTTAGGGTCTCTGAAACAAAATGCACTGGTAAACAGAATTCGAATCCGCAACCCTCTTAATGCAAGGGGAAGAGTTACCCACTCTCTTGTCAGTTTGTCATCATCTTTTCCTTATAGTCGATTTTCAGCCCTGTCATGTCTTCTTGGAACGGACTAGTGCAAAGCATAGGCTCGAATCGACTTATGCACACAAACAAGATGTAGCTCCATTTCCCGTATCTGACGTTCGACAAGTGAACAAAGGAATCAGTTCTCCTACCACCTAGGTAATTGGACATAAAAATATCAAGGGAAAGTCACTTTTTACCATACAGTCTGCAAAGGATACATGATATCAGGGTCGTGCTATGATACAGAGAAACGACGGCATCAGGCGGGCCCTCATAGGGGCGGTATAATCATCGAAATTACATAAGCTCTTTTAAAGGAACAAACATTTAAAGGGCGGCATTTCGAAGACTTGCATCATACTGAGAAAATATACCGCACGACCCTGCATGATATGTTCTTTTTTTCGTATCTATTTTTTAAATCAAAAATATGCGAATTGTCTACTATTAATCACTTTGAAAATGTTTAATTTTCATCATTAATTTATTCTGGACTCTATTATTTGTTTACTCTTGTGGTAATAACATGCTCTCAATTGTTCTGTATTTCTAAACGTAAAGTCTTGACATTTCTCTCTAGGTTATAGGAAAATATAAATAATTGACATCGTCACTGAATTTAATGGCACCGTGTTGGGATGCTGGAAAACAACATGATAATCTCGTATATATTCTAAAATGTGTTGTAGTATATGTAAGTGGGACAGATTAGTGTAATGCTTAAGCTACATTTTTGTGTCTATGGACGCGGACTCAGAAAGGGTATGTGATGTAGTATATGTAAGTGGGACGGATTAGTGTAATGCTTAAGCTATATCTTTGTGTCTATGGACACGGATTCAGGAAGGGTGTGGGTTCAATCCCACACTCGGTGTTCCTCATGTGGGAAAAGGAATTGGCCCTCAGTCCTCCTGTAGTGAGATGACGTCGACGCACCATGGCTCAGATCAGATAAATGCTACGACAAAAAGACGATCGAAAAGGCGTGGATCCGGCCTGAAATATACGGCAGAATGGATCGTACCTAGGCAAGTTACCTAGTAAATAAACAGCTGGTTGAAACCAAACACGCCGTCGAAGGATAAGCACCTGAGCATCAATTGGTACTGAAGGCCGTGAGCGTGAACTCGTTCTTGGTGTTTAGTTGTTTGTATATCATATTAGACTGATACAAACAGCCGAAAAGAACGATCGAGAGAAGAAGAAGAAGAATACCTCCTGTACACTAGGGTTTAGAAGTGTGAAGCTAAGTGATTTCATACCAGGATGGTTCGGGATCGCAAGAGAGAAAGAGAAAAACGGGAACGCATGAGCGATACCAAGATGGTTTGAAAATGCTACGGGAATTTTATTTATTATTTTATGTATAGTGTAAAAAAACTAGCAAAATATTTTACTGAAATGTAAATGGAGTATGCCTTGAAAACAGCATATAACATATCGAGCTACCCTGGTATGTATTTAAAAAATGGAGCATAAATAACACGTCAGCACTAAATACTGCAGAAACAGAGAAAGAGGACACAAATGTAAGAATAATCAAGAAAGGATTGAGAATAAGGCTAGAAATACTAACATTCCCATGGTTGCTAAATTCAACACTTCAAATATTTCTACAAGTATTTCAAACAATTCACACAACAACACAGCAATATCTAACACACACACACACACACTAGAATCAATCATATCAGCTGTAAATATAATATCAATGCTGTCCAACGATTTTATTTATTGGGGAAAATCTGACTGATTTTTTGTGGAGGTTCGGGTGCCATGTGATGATTGCAACAATAGTAACACTAATCGCCCTAGTGGCTACCGGGATCCAATTTTAGTGTGTAAAGAATAGAACCACTGTTACCTGCCACGCATGTCGTAAGAGGCAACTAATGAGATTTGATTGAAATCGGTGCATGTGTCCTAAACGTGTAGAAGTCTATGCGTTTAGGGGCCTACAAACCAATGTGCAACGTATACACGTTCTTGGCAAAGATCAAACATATCACAAAGAGTGATTAAAATTGGTCGTAAAGAACGAAGGCAAAGAAGAAGAAGAAGTAACACTAATAATAACAAAAGTAGTGTTAATATAGTTGAGATGCGAACTATTTCTCTAGTAAAGAAGCAAATTTGTGAAGTTGAGAGGCTGTAGAACGGTTACAAAATAACAAAAAAGGTAGCAATGGCTGAAAGATCGTGTTCATGTAAGTGCAAAGAAAAATCTAACATTTTTTTTCTTGAAATATGATTACTGTTAAAGCCGACAAGGTAAAATAGGGCGCCATTAATGTATGACAAGGGCACCATGGCGCCAGCGGGCAGCGAGTTGGACAGCGCTGATAATGTTTACAACGTTTAATCTATCATTATAAAATGAGTGTCAGATCTGATATGTCATAATACACTAATAAAACTTAACAATATATTTCTTGTTTGAAACGTGTTTCATTTATTTTGTTCGTTATGTGGAGTATTAAAGCCTCTTTCAATCTAAGGAAGAACTTTGTTTTGATTATATCAGAGTGTGTTGATCAACAAACATTTAAAAAAAATAATTAACTCCTTTCGGAGAATCGAATACAAACGATCTTATGTTGAAAGCCTTCAATTTACTTCTATGAATTTATAGCTCTCACATTAAACAGATTCATTGCTAAATGCTGTTTCTATGTGTATCTATATCCTCTTCATGTCCTGATTGACACATAAAGCTTCCACAAGAGACTTTCACTGTTGCCGTTCTGCTTCCTTTCTACCAATCGTCTCTCACGTCAGGCCACACTCCTTCAACTCTCTCTCCACCGTTCTTCTCCATGTTTCCTTTGAACATCCAGGCCTTCTCTTCCCACCCACTGTCATCTGAGAGCTATCCTAGCCAATGCTCCCACTGGCATACGACATACATGTTCAAACCACCTCCATCTTCGCCTCTTAATGCTAGTCTCTAAGGACGCACAGTCTGTTCATTTCAAAAGCTCCTCATTTGTTATCGTATTTGGCCAAAACATTTGCAGGATTCTTCTTAAACATTTATTCTTAAATGTTTCCAACTTGTGTATTGTGTACATGTTGTTTAGTGACATTTTATTACGCTCTATATCAAGTAAAATATATTTAAATAGAAGATGAACTACGATATAAGATGGATATTATATTATTTGGAAAAATGTACTCATTTATCAACGTCTAAGTACACTATAGATATGTGTATGAGTAAAGGAAATTGTAATCGTGATTTACTAATATAGTCTCTCATAAAACAAAGTTATCCCCTTTTGCAAATAATTAAGTTTGTATGAATTTTTTTCGATCCAGAAGCACTTGAGTTTTCAGCTTTTCGGCTCGGTGCCATGGACATCGTAACCCTTCGGTTCAGAGCCACGAACACCGTAAATCTGGAGAACCTGTGGCTTTTTCTGCCAGCCGCAGAATTGAACCCGCACACACAGAGGGCTTGTCACACCGTCGTCCAACGCGCAACGAACACGCTGGGCAGGCGGACAAGTTTGTATGAATAAGCAATTCTAAGAACCCGTGAATCAAGGGATCCATTGAATCTGGTAAGTAGACAGCAAACAAGAATTTAGGGCCTCCTCTTGGATTCTCTGCAAGGAATGAATTCTTATTGTTTATGTTTGTTGGCTAGAGGGTGGGAGCATTCAATAAACGCTAAATGACAAAATCAAACCCCTTAAACAAACTCCGAGCAGCTCTCATTCGAAAGCCTGATGACGCTCGTCGTTGACATGTTAAATCGTACTAGGTGTATCCGGGTAGGGCCCAATAAACAAAAAATATGTTTGTCCACACGCTCTGATACAGCCACAAAAGGTTCGTTAAAGG
Source organism: Arion vulgaris (assembly GCA_020796225.1). Classification (NCBI taxonomy): domain Eukaryota; kingdom Metazoa; phylum Mollusca; class Gastropoda; order Stylommatophora; family Arionidae; genus Arion; species Arion vulgaris. The sequence goes on along the minus strand of CM036757.1, from coordinate 64,687,603 downwards.
TTGAAAGTTTCCTGCCTCAGTTTATAAAGGCAGTAACCCCCTATACAACAAACAAACCCCTGAACATAATACAGTTAATTTATCACATATTCATAAACAGTTAATATATCAACGTTTTTATTTGAAGCTAAGCTAAGCTATAGGTGCACAATCTGATAACTATAACTTTGCGATGTATCACATTCGATACTTATAATTGTAAGCTCTATCATCTCATAATGTTTTATATTTGAAATACGTGATTGATTGATTGATTTGATGGATAGAGCCATCATCATTTCACTTCAGTGATTAACCATGTGTGCTTCAATCCCTTTCTTACACAAGACGAAAGAGTTTGGGAGCCCACGTGGCTGCTAAGCGAAGTGTAATGGACCTATCAATCAATCAATCAATCAATAGCTCAGCATTGATTTCTTGTACTTAGATACTGTCAAATACTTCTGCTCTAATTTAATGCTGACTTCCAAGAAACTACGAACCCATGCTGTCTACATTCTATCTCTAGGCACACACTCTAGATGATATTACCTTCATAATCTACTGTTCCGCTTCCATCTGTGTCTGTTTCGTTGATCATATCATCGATCTCATCGTCTGTCAAATCGTCACCCAACGACCTCAGGATCCATCTAAACATATCGAACAAAATGAAAACCAAAAAAGCAATTAATTACAGTTTCAAACAAATAATAAACTCGATCATAAATTCATATTTCATTAAAATGAGATAAAGGAGATGTACTGATTTCATTGTACACGGTTTCCCAATATGGCTCTGTTCCTTAAATGGCACGATATCTGACCTGATTGTTGCACATAGCACGTAGCTCCGGAAACATTCCTAGGGTTCTCATGAAAAAATTGCACAAGTAACTCAGTTCGTACTCGAACAACAAATTCAGAAAGACAGGCAAACACAGCAACAAGCCTAGAGATCTTATGAACAAATTGCACAAGTAACTCAGTTCGAACTCGAACAACAAATTCAGAAAGACAGGCAAACACAGCAACAAGCATAGGGATCTTATGAACAAATTGCACAAGTAACTCAGTTCGAACTCGAACAACAAATTCAGAAAGACAGGCAAACACAGTAACAAGCCTAGAGATCTTATGAACAAATTGCACAAGTAACTCAGTTCGAACTCGAACAACAAATTCAGAACGGAAGTTTATCGTCTTAACCTTTTTACCATAGACTCCACCCATCCTTCCTATGTGGCTAAGAAAATGTAATCAAGAGGTACAAACAAGTTTAGAGAGCATCCTGGAGGAGAAGAGGAAAATAAAGACATCCTACGATATCTGCATAACGAAGATCACTGGTTCATAATTAAGATCATATCCCCAGATAATGACTTATTTTGGCAACGTTAGAGAACAAAGAAAACGGTAATGAAAGAGATGGCTCCTGGAGCACGAGAGAGGGGACGACCAAGAACATCAAAGAAACCGTTGGAGTAGGCGGGAGAACCTGAGACAGAGACACATAGTTTTTCAGGAGGGATGTAAGGAAAGCAACGTTTCCAAAGCACATGCTACTATTTGAATCATGAGTTCCTGTCTACATTGTTTATGAATGACCATGATATATATTAATCATATGTAGACCAGAAGGAAATAAGAAGAGAAAGCGACTGATGTGCCTGTCATTTCACATTTCAAAATCCAAATGCACAGGAGGTAGAGGGGCCAACTCCTTACCTCTCGTGTAGAACGACTATTGAACGCACATACCTTTTATATACGCTCGATAAGTGAACGTTTTAAGCGTTACGCCAATTCGTCCCACACTCGATTTTCTTCTACAACATTTTAATTTGCTTAATTTGAAAATATCAAGTATTTATCAATAAGTTGGATACATGGACTAGTGAACATCAGAAATTTGATAAAAAAAACATGAAGTACACTGCTCCTCATCAAGAAAAGATCAAGCAATCATTTTTAGACTGGAAATTGAAAACTGCAGAACTAGACTACATATGTTTAACATATTAAAAATTTGGGAAACACAAGGCATGAAAAACAAGTAGTAAAATATATTTTTCAAGATTGTACGGTTTCACGGAAGGAAAAAAACGTTACGTCGCATGATTTCCAGACGTCTCTGTATGAAGAAAACTACATTTCGGCTTGAGTCAAATCTTTCATTTCTGAACATATTGATATGAAAGCGAACACCGAAGAACGTATTCTGCAGTAAGAGAGCTACTATGTATAATACGATTTAGTATCTTTAATTACATGGCTCGGTATATTTGAATTCTTGTTTGCAATGTTAATTTTGTGTTCTCAGAACTTTGCGAGGGGTTCTTTTTGTAATTTATTAGGACTCTTTTTCTTTTCCTCAATTAGGTTGCTGAATGTTGATTCATTTTGTTCGACACAGTCTATGTTATAGAATTTCTTGGTGTCAAAGGAAGAAATAATACAATCATACATGTTAGATTCAAGGATGTTCCACTTTTCGTCTATGCTACATTCTCCAATTTCATTCTCACACAGAACAGTAAACGCCTTTCTGAGTGTCTCCCTATTCTCTGCCATCCCCAGTCTAGTGTTATTGATCTTTGGTTTGGATGGTCTTTTTAAATGATTTTTTTACAGTGCTTTGAATTTGCTAACAACTAGTGTATGATCTGTATCACAGTCTGCTCTGTCGAAAGTGTGTGTGATTTTTACTGCGTTGAGGTGTTGTCTTTTTGAGTACGAAATGAAGTTGATGCCAGTGAACTGATCTTTGGTGGGATTACAACATTCTGTGCCTCTATGTAACAGCACAAAAACATATTGGTTACACACATGTTGTTGTAGGAGCATAAGTCAAGCAGTCTTTGACCATTATCCTTGATATTTCCAATGCCATGATGACTCAGGCGTACTGACTATGACTGGTGATCAGACCCCATTCGTGCATATAAGCAGAGCCAACTATAAACTTATGGGCCTTTGGACTCAGGTAATAATTATGAGAAATCAGACCACAACTACACCACGTGACCTAGCATTCCAGTATTCTTGTATATAGACGAATTCATTTTAAAATCAACACAAAATGCTAAATCAAAGTTATATTATGCAACAAGTTAAGTTTAACAATAAAGAATATCAAAGTTATGAATATTTTTCACCAATAAATAACCATAGACTCATAGAATTGAGTAAAATTTCAAAAAAGCTTGCAGTGTTCTATCAAATATATATAGATTCAATCCCCTTCCAACCCCGCTCTGATCTAGGTCAGGTCTTTACCCATCAGTTGTCTGGCCTAATTATCTAAAGTTGGCTGTGATTTAAGTCACCCATTATATACAGCTGCTCAACCACTGAAAATGAGTTAACGACGTTCTGTAGTGTCATATCTATCTATCACATATATATATATATATATATATATATATATATATATATATATGATATATGTAATCTACCATATATCATATATATACAGTGGCGGATCGTCTTGGGGATAGTGGGGCCGGCCCCACCAAAACAATGCGTAACGTGTATTTATTCTTTTATAAATTAAAATATAACCTAGCCAAAAACCATGATTTTTCCTAAAATGTTTGTCTGCCCCCAAAACAAAAATTATCACGATCCGCCACTGTATATATATATATATATATATATATATATATATATATATATATATATATATATATATATATATATATATACTATATATATATATATATATATATATATATATATATATATATATATATATAAGATACAATCTATATAAATTTCTGTCAGTGAACCTCAAATCATCTACAGCGATGACACCCTTGTTTCCTTTGTCCAAGACACGGAATGCCTCTTTGAGTTCTCTCTCATCCTCGTCCTCCTTCAGTTTAAGTTCAAAAATAACCTTAAACTGTTCCCACTTGATGCAACCACTAGCTGAAACAAAACAAGCAATGTATGAACATTTTGAATATGAGTGACATAAACAAGGCACACATGAAGATTTGATCAAATGAATTTAACAAACAGGCAAACAGAATCATGAATACTTGAATATATAAATTAAATTAACATGCAGACTAGATTAAATTATTTTTAGATGAATTAAATAACTAAATGAATATGCTAACATTTAGACATATTTACTATTTTAATTATTCACTTATCAGTTACGTGAGGTTGATCATCATAGCCCTTCGGACATGGCCATATCTGCTCAGATCACAGCATCAGCAAATCCAACAGCGTCCAGCATCGTCCAGAGACCCAAAACGCCAGTCTCGTTGTCAATTAGGTAATATTTGTGCACATTTAATATGTCGGTTCTTGCGGACTGTATTTATTTCTACTTCTTTAATAGTATTCATTTTTACTATTGTTATGTTATAATAAATCATTATTTTATTATGTTGACTACCAATAACTTCATCAATTTAGTTGGACATAGAAAAGGACATAGAAATTATAACCCCTTATTTAGAAACATGAAACAAAACGAACCATCATATTTCTGCGAGTTATCCAAGTCATAACCTATATATATATATATATATATTCGAGTTTTTGTTCTATGTCTTTACGGTAACATGTTCTTCTTCTTTCTATAATCCAGTTTCGTCTCATAGAGTCAGGGTAAATAGATGTCTCTAGATTCGAATTTTGTGTGCGCTTTAGACTGGTGTCTTTCACTACTTCTGTTATTTATGTGATCCACCTTTTGCATGGTCACCCTAAGAGATCCTGAAACGAACTTTGCTGAGAGAGGCAACATATATTGATCTCAATTCCATGGAAGAGATTGAGCATGTTGCCCAGGATAGAGCTGTATTGAGAATTTACTTGCAGGCTCTACTTAACGTATAATGGTACGAGAGGAATTACTTTTTTTTAAAAACTAAACATTCCCCCCTGAACTCAGAGTAAGGTATGCCTGAGTGGCGAAGGACACTGATGATATTGATAGCAAACCTCCCCCCCAAAAACAGTTAAGCGCACTCACTACGCCTGAATTCAAAGCGAGAGAACAAAAAGAAGAAGAAGAAACTAAACTTTCTTGATCGACAAGTCAAAAGTTACATTACTATTCTATACGTACGCTAATTGTTATACAGTTTTTTTCTGCTATACGGATTGATGCTTCATTTTTCCAATTCCATTTTTTTAAATAATCAATAGTGTATGCTCGTGTTAACAACAAAACGCATGTTATTGTTTAAAAAAAAAAAAAATAACCAATAAGAAAATTAAACTTTAATAAACAATAGAAATAAACAATGTTTAAATCAGATAGGATAATTTAAAACGATATCCAAAAACAAGTAAGCAAATACAATAAAGTAATCAATTAAAATTTTGATCATACTTTTTAATTGTAAAATCACTAAACGGTAGACTACTTTGCCTCATTGAATCACAAACAAAATGAATGGTTTCATGATTAAAGTCCACTCTAGAACAATGTTCCCAACTGCATATTAAGTTTCCCATTCTCAAGATCAACACTATTTCTCAGTCACCTTTTCTACTTAACCACTCACAAGCAGATGTCAATCATTACCTGGCTCTTCATCTCTTCACTGTACAGCCTTACCTTGCTGTTCCATCTTTAGAACACATTAGCTGGAAATCTGCAGTTACACCTGAGTCAACGTTCCAACAATTTCTTTCATTGTCGTTCATTCTCAAATTTCAATGTTCACTTCTATTTCTTTCAACAGGTGAAGATTTGTAGAGGTTACCTTATGTTCTCTTGTTAACTTCTATGTTCCCACTTGTTAATTTCAATACTTGAATATTCTTTTAAAAAATTGTTGTTTTTTTGTTGTTGCTCAAAAGTCTTTCTACTTGTTATCAACTTTTTTATGTGTACCAGGGTCTGCTTCTCACGGAAACTTTGGTGGACAGGAAATGGCAAGGTGCCGGGTAATTCAGCATCAGGCTATAGGGGAACTTGCTCTGCCAAAGGTGTTCATATGGCTCCCTCCTCACCCATAAACATTCTCGATAGCAAAGTTGACAAATGCACTTGCATGGTAGATCATGTCCGAGATTAGAAACTACCCTTTGTAATTATTTTTTGTTGTTGCGAAATCAGCATCACTAAGACTCATTCGTAGTTGGGTACCACAGAAGCAATGGGATGTAAATTCAGGACCACATCATCCATCGTGTTCTGTTAGTCAAGGAAAAATACTACCCAACAGCGTATTTTCCATTGTATGGTTAGTAAAAAAATAAATTGTTCTTGTTAACTCAATTAACTTCCCACATTCTAGAGTTGAACACAAGTAGACGCTGGGTCGTGTTTTAGGAGCTAGATATTCACCATTTGCTAGCTTGGGCCACACATTGTCGGTACATGGTGGGCTTGCAGGAGATCTTAATCTTTTACTTGGTATCTGAATTACAAGTACCTCGAAGTCGGAGTAAGGCTCGCCTGAATGGCAAGGGACACTGATGACACTAGGCAAAAACGGTTTAGAAGCGCCATGTTAGGCGACATGACTACGCATGAATTCATAGCAAGCAATAACAACAAAAACAAAATAGAATTGATTCTATAACTACTTTCTTATCTCTACCACCAATAGCATGTCGCCCACAAAGATATTTTACATTCTTTTTTTGTCCGATCCAGAAGCACTTGAGCTTTCAGCTCTTCGGCTCGGTGCCATGGACATCGTAACCTTTGGGTTCGGTGCCACGAACACCGTGAATCTGGGGAACCTGTGGCTTTTCTGCCAGACCGCGAAATTGAACCCGCACTCACAGAGGGGTAGTCACCCGCAGTCCAACGCGCTACGAACACGTTGGGCAGGCGGGCGTTTTACGTTGTTTAAAAACATTCATTTTACTGCTCGTTTCTAGCCACATAAATACGAGCTTTCTATTAACCATTCATAGATTTTCAATACATTTAATTTCATCATCTTTACTTGTTCGTTAGTTTCTACCAGGGCGTATTCTCCATGCGTGCTAGGTGTGCGGCACACACCTATGCCAGGCCAGAATTTTTTTTTAAAGTAATTATTCTGTTAAGTATTCACAGCAATATAAAATAGGAGGGACACATCCGTTTTAAGTAGCAGCACACATATCTCACATTATCAGGCTACGCCACTGTTTCCTACCACTTTCTATTGTAGTTTTTAACCTAACCAATACCATAATCAGTTTTATTGCTCAAATTGTAATAAACTTATAAAATATATTGTTATTCATATGTTACATTGTCCTTTCTTTACCATCATTTTGTCCGTTATAATTGTTTCTTTGGTGTGTGTTGTTTTCTTTATTTCAAATAAATTGTTTTATATAACTCACCTTCTTCATCAGCATCGTCAGCCCAATCCTTCAGCTTCTGTCCATCAACCTGCAGGCCCAAACTCTTCAGTACCTGACCTAGATCTTTTGTGCTGACTGTTCCATCCCCTTTCTTGTCAAAATGGTTAAATTTCTGATTTGCATCTGTTGAAACACACAAAATACATTGTCGTTTAATTTTCGTTCATATTGTGGCAAACATCGGAGATAAATTGGTTATTGGTTACAGAACTGACGTCATTGCACTCGGGGCAGACCCATAGGTGCTCAGTCTCCCTAACAGATATCGAAGAGTATGCATACTGATTGTTCCCGTGACTCGCTGATTAAACACACCCCTCACTCTGCCCTTCAGGCATCCAGTTCTACTTGCACAACGGGTAACTCCAAACTGCTGGATCAGTTCAACATCTATTTTAGTATCCTCGTTCAACAGGCAGTCGCGAAGAGACCGAAGAACATCCCCTTATCCATCTTCAACTCCCCAACAATCGATGTTGTTGATGCAAGCCTGTCCGCTCATCATTACCTCAAGCGCTCGCAGGCCCAGGACAGTTGATCCACATAAGTCTTTGGAGGTTAGAAACTTCGATAGACGACATCCACTCATAACGAGATGTAGAGATATAGATTACTTTGTATCATCCATCATCTACATCAGTAGCGACAAGAACAAATTATAAACAATATAGTTTATTAGTCAAATAATAAAGAGTCTTGTCTTATTTTTGTGCGTTGTATCTATTTCTAGCCTGTGACGCCACTGACGCTTAGGAAAGAAACAATTGCACACCACTTTTCTCTATTCTTGGTCGTCCACTGTATTGTATCCCAGCTGCAGCTATGATTCATTGCTCTCAGTTTTTGGTCTACTGTTCTTCTTCAGATCGTTTTGGGTCTTCTGCGTTTCCGTTTACCCTCTGGTGTTCATTTCAGTGCAGTTTTTGTGACAGAGTTAGTTTCCATAAGTATCTTATGTCCGATACAACTCCAGCCTCTTTTTTAGATGATAGTGGTCATATTCTCTTCTCGACAATATTAAAACAGATGGTATTTGGTTTGAACATGCATAAGATCATTCACAGACAAGTTGTATGAAAAGTGGAGAGTTCGGACATAGTGCGTTATATAACGAATGGTAAAAACGTTCTTATTTTGTTCACAGATTGATATTGCTTTCACTGCTACGAATTCTGTTAAAGCACAGATTATCTCCGCTTCATATCACTCTAAAGGGTGCAATACATCGTCCTGTTTGTCTCATACCAAATAGACTTGTCAAGGTTATTCTGTTTTTGTTTTATATAGAAATTAAATTGTCAAATATATTCTCTCTTTGTTTTCTACCATGTTAAATTGTCAAGTATATTCTCTCTTTGTCTTATGCTATATTAAATTAAAGGGTTTATGATGTTAAATTGTTGTCAAGTATATGTATATTATTCCTTGTCTTCTACCATGTTAAATTGTCAAGTATATTCACTCTTTGTCTTATGCTATATTAAATTAAAGGGTTTATGATGTTAAATTGTTGTCAAGTATATGTATATTATTTCTTGTCTTCTGCCATATTAAACTGTCAAATATATTCTCTCTTTGTTTTCTACCATGTTAAATTGTCCAGTATATTCTCTCTTTGATTTCTACCATGTTAAATTGTCCAGTATATTCTCTCTTTGTTTTCTACCATGTTAAATTGTCCAGTATATTCTCTCTTTGATTTCTACCATGTTAAATTGTCCAGTATATTCTCTCTTTGATTTCTACCATGTTAAATTGTCAAGTATATTCTCTCTTTGTTTTCTACCATGTTAAATTGTTACGTATATTCTCTCTTTGTTTTCTACCATGTTAAATTGTCCAGTACATTCTCTCTTTGTTTTCTACCATGTTAAATTGTCCAGTATATTCTCTCTTTGTTTTCTACCATGTTAAATTGTCCAGTATATTCTATCTAAAGAAGTTTCTGACATCACATTTTTATGAGAACAGAAAAAAAAGAAGATTATAAAAGAAGAAACGGAAGTAATTGTTAAATAAATGTATTTGGTGCATTAAAGATGAAATAAAAAATAAAATTAATTTCACTTTTCATTAACATCTATTCCGAATCTTATAGCATTTATATTTATTTCACTAAATATTTTTTTTTTTTTAAATTGCTTTGCTTTCAATTTCTTTGTATATTGGTAGTATCATATTTCGTGGGGAGTTTTTTTTGTTTTGTTTTGCTCGTGTCTGCTCATACTCCTTTGAACTATTTCACACAAAGACATATATCATGACAGCATAACCGTGTCTCGTCTAGGTCATGTTCACCTCAGATTCTTCTCTGTCTCTCCCTCTCTCTCTCTCGCATCTCTCTCACTCTTTCTCAAACCAAAGAATATGTGTGGATTACTTTGGAACAGAAAACCCATTACACAAAAATTATAATTATATTATCAATCAAGTACCCTCCCTGCCTGTCGGCTTTAGCCATTATATTTCTCCACAAATCTCTATACCTGATGCAGTTTATCAGTTATGTAATCTATCTCTTATCGAACCAATATATCAGACCATTCAACTTTTCTCCTTCTGCCTTCATAGATCTCTCCTTCCTTATATTTGAACTATTAACCAAATGTTTCACAACTAAAATGTCTGAAGAATATTGATTGTCTAATTCTTATTTTTGTTAAATAAGATTGTTTTAAAAACATTATATTAACACAAAGGTTACGATAATCACGCTTAGTGTGTCGAGAATGCCGAATACTGAAAGAACAATCGTTCAGAAGACCACCATATGTGCGACAGAATTTAACAAGGAAAAATGGAAAGTTTTAAGAATTTGAAATAATAAGTTGTGAAGGAACGACTGAACGCTTGAAGTACATAAAGAATCGTTGTCGTTAACGCAGCTAGTTATCAACTTTGTTCTGGCGATATCAAACACATGTAGGAAGTCTACAGACTAAAGTCTACTACCTGTCACAGAGACTAGAAATGTATGCAACTTTCTATTTCATTGGGTGTAGAAACAGTAAGTAAATGTAACGCGAAAATGGTTATTAAATAAATCAGAAAGTCTGCAATAGCAACATAAGACACGACCACTATAATATGAGCAGATTCGAACAAGATGTTATTCTGCGCTTTAGAACAAGACACGACCACTATAATATGAGCAGATTCGAACAAGATGTCATTCTGCGCTTTAGAACAAGACACGACCACTATAATATGAGCAGATTCGAACAAGATGTCATTCTGCGCTTTAGAACAAGACACAATCGACTTCGCAGCCACAAGTATACACAATTCAAGATTGGCAATTCAGCCATGTATACATGTGGACAGGCACATCAGACTGCAGAGCACATACTTCAAGATTGCCAGGTATATGATATAATGAGGTAAACTCACTGGCCTAACAAAACAGCACTTTACAGTAAACTACACTAACCTCTGTGTGAGCTACAAAAGACAGTGACGTTTGTACAAGAGACAACGTTGAATATATAGACAGTATTTCAAGGAACTAAAAGAAAAATCCGTATTTTCTAATATTTCATGAAGATACGTAAAATGTAGGTGGTCGAGTATGTAGATTGCGCAAAACACCAAGCTGTTTGCTCTCTATGACCTTCGCATTATCAGCCCGTTTCCTGTTTTGAAGTATTTGTTGGTTCCCGTCGTTTAAGTCATGGAATTCTCTAACGTAAACTCACAAATTTGACTTGCATCCTCTTCTTCTCTGCGTGCTAATTATTGAAACATATATATGTAGCTGTCTAGAACCTTCTCTTTATGGTAGTTTTTTTTGTCGGGGTATCCTATAAGCCAGCTATTAAGATAACATTTTTTGTGTGCACGTAAATGCATGATTGCATAACAAGTTTTCTAGCAAAAAGGATAGCAATAACAGGAATAGTAAACTAAGCGGTAAACATAAGAGAAGTTGTGAGTAAAACCTCTCTCAGAGATGGCGACGATACAGTGACAGGTAGACGATTTTACCTGTATACAAAGTATAAGTATCAAGACAAAATTTAGCTCTTTCTTCATTCTGGTGTCTCTGTGGCTAAGTGGTTAAACCGTTGCCGTGTGTTTTGAAATTCGGGGGTTCGAATCCGGATTGTTCTGTTCACGAGTGAATTTTTTGCAGACATCTATAGGACTATTGACGAAGCTACGAAATTCGTGCTTTGTGCAAATACTCTCGGCAGTTGGCGTGTCGTTTTTGCGGAGAGAGACCCAGCCATATTGAATAAAGGTCGGTGCAATGAAGGCAGTCCTTCGGCGTTTGACCTTTAGTTAGCGTTGAAACCATATTTTTCCTCTTTTTTATACCTTTTCTTTGTCTTTCAGCTCTCTGTGGTACATAATCGCGAGACAGAGCTCGCTGTGATGCATGAACTCTGAACATATCGTCTAGTAGAAGACAGATGGAGCATACATATTCTCCTGCTATTAGTAGACTATCAACCTAGTCTGTTAAGTACCTATCTTGAACTTCCTATTATTTTCTTGGTTTAAAAAAATATAATTTCTTATTGCGTGTGATATAAACAATCAACATGCGTTCCTTGACCTTTCAACGTGCTAACACGCGCTCCTCTGTACCGCGCACGTGTCTGTGTGCTTGTGTCTGTGTACAACTTGATAAAAACTTACTATTTGTGTGCATTTAGACCATAGTTATATAATCAAAACTTCTCACATATTATTAAAGAAACAATTTCAAATTCCTCTTTCAATCTGGTAACGCTGAGAACTGTAAACTCAAAGAGTCTAAATGTATCAAATAGAAGGATTGACTTCATCGCACCGGGTTTTACCTGATATGACTCGGTCCTTCTCCGCAGAAATGGCATGCCATCTGCTGAGAATATTGCACAAAGCACGAGCTCCATAGCTCCAGCAACAATTCTAGTGGTTTCTAGAAAATGCACACGTGAACAGAACGACACGGTCCTGATTCTAACACATGACCTACGAAACGCAAGGCCACGCCCTAACCGCTGAACCATAGAGGTCCTCTTAATTAGAATCATTTGTCACTTAAAAACAGAACTAAACAAGTTTAATTATGAATGGGAGAAGCCGTACTGTTTTATTGAATACAAAGTCAAATATGCGTGTTTATTGTGCAACGGAACCGTAACTATTAGCAATTAAAAACAAAAGTACTACAACATAATTCTGTTTGTTTTCAATGTAATGAAATATAATGATTAATTACATCGATTTTTGTATTACTACTGTGAGCTGAGAAGCAACATATGACCACACCGAGCCGACCTAAAAACAAAGCTTTGGGGAAACGTGACAGGCCTCAAGCCTGACTGCCCAGTTTGTGGACCACAGTAAATTAAGCGCATGACCAGATATCGCTGAAGAAGTATTACTTCTAACACGTTTTGAGATGTTTAAAATGTAGACATTGTATTTAGCATATTGTTTGCTTTATTCCCCCTCGATATTTCTTCTATTGTCCTATATGTTTTCTCTATGTTGTTTTATCGAGATTAGATGAACATAACTTTGAGAAAAGCCGAAAATTTTTTTGGTGAGCCACATTATCTTGTAACGTATGATATTTCAGATCAGTGGGGAAATCGGAAATTACCGTTAGAGTAAACTTACTTGTATATTTGATTGATACAGCATTGTAAGTTTTATCCCAATTTCAGCTGTTCTATGAGTACATGTCTATTTATTGATGAAAAGTGTTAATAATACTATTATTCTTGTATTCGCCCGCTATGAATTCAGGCGTAGACGTGGTATGACGCTTCTGATTAATTTTTGTATGAAGGCTTGATATCCTTACTATTATACCCAACTACACAGGCGTTCCTTCTTCGACTTCAGGTAGCTATTAATACTGATATACTTTTGTGTTGAATTTAATTTTTGACATAATATAACTTTGTATTCTCGTGTTATTTTTAAAATGAACTTAATCAAATAATACCAAAATCCAAGGGTCGTGGCAAGTGAAGGATAATTTCTTGGAATTTGGCTAAAATTGGATGTATGTGTGCTAAACATGTAGAAGTCTATGCGTTTAGGGCCTACCAAACCAATGTGCAACGTATACACGTTCTTGGCAAAGATCAAACATATCACAAAGAGTGATTAAAATTAGTAGTAAAGAACGAATGCAAAGAAGAAGAAGATTTCTTGAAATTTCCACTTGAGCTGAATGTCTTTACGTTACAGAGTGTAGTGGGTGAGTTCTGGAAGGATTGGAAGGGATGGCAGAAGAGAGGAAGAGCTGGAAAAAGTTTGTTGAAGACCTGTGCTCCGTTGGGAGTTGAATGATACAGAAGACTAAGAATAAGAAGACCTGATGTGTTGGGTCAGTCCGAACATTGTTAGTGATTCGTGCCAACAATGAAACGAATGCATGCGTTATAACGCTTTAGGAAGAACAGTGTTTATGAACTCATAGAAAGTTATAAAAATGCGAAATAATGGCTTTGTTGTGTCAGAACTAGAGTTCTTAAATTTTCAGAAATAAAGCTTTTCTACACATGCACTGCTGGAATGTGATGAGACAAGCAAGCTGGTTTGTGTATTTATACACTTCAAGTACATGTAAGCCGGGACTTCTTTAAGCACGTGCATTGTCTATTTAAAAAAGTGAACTTATCTATGTGATTGTGGTCTGCTTCTTATTCTTCTTCTTCTTTGCGTTCGTTCTTTACGACCAATTTGAATTACTCTTTGTGATATGTTTGATCTTTGCAAAGAACATGTATACGTTGCACATTGGTTTGGTAGGCCCCTAAACGCATAGACTTCTACATGTTTAGGACACGTGCATCCGATTTCAGCCAAATCTCCTTAGTCACCTCTTACGACATGCGTGGCAGGTAACAGTGGTTCTATTCTTTACACCCCAAATTTGGGCCCCGGTAACCACTCGGGCGGATTGTGGTCTGCATACAAGGGGGTTCAGTCCACATACATTGTGGTACTGTCTACATACATTGTGGTACTGTCTACATACAAAGTGGTACTGTCTACATACAAAGTGGTACTGTCTACATACAAAGTGGTACTGTCTACATACAAAGTGGTACTGTCTACATACAAAGTGGTACTGTCTACATATAAAGTGGTACTGTCTTCATACAAAGTGGTACTGTCTACATACAAAGTGGTACTGTCTACATACGTTGTGGTACTGTCTACATACATTGTGGTACTGTCTACATACATTGTGGTACTGTCTACATACATTGTGGTACTGTCTACATACATTGTGGTACTGTCTACATACAAAGTGGTACTGTCTACATACATTGTGGTACTGTCTACATACATTGTGGTACTGTCTACATACATTGTGGTACTGTCTACATACAATGTGGTACTGTCTACATACAAAGTGGTACTGTCTACATACATTGTGGTACTGTCTACATACATTGTGGTACTGTCTACATACAAGGTGGTGCTATGAGAAAAAGCTATTGATCAACTTTAAGAAAGTTAACTTCAGTAAGGAAGAGAACAACCATATTGTTGTTCCATTGTTACGTTTCAGTTGAAAAGGATGAACTCGACGTCACAGAAGCTTATTTGTTAGTGAACTCGCTTTTTAGACTAGAGTTTCCAGGTTCAATTCCACAGAGGGCGTGGAATTTTTTCAGATTGTAACGGCTTTCAGGTCGACCCAGCCTCAATTGGGTACCAGGAAACGCATAGGAAAGTAAAGTTGTCCACATCATCCATCGTGTGCCGACGGTCATTGATAAATACTGATCTAATACTGTATTACCTTTTATACCACGTAGTATAATAATGGTTCCTTAAAACCTAATATGCCCGCCTGCCCAGCCTGTTCGTAGCGCGTTGGGCTACGGGTGACAAGTCCTCTGTAAGTGCGGGTTCAACTCTGCGGGCTGGCAGAAAAGCTACAGGTTCCCCAGTTCGTGGCACCGTGCCGAAGGGTTGCGATGTCCATGACACCGAGTCGAAGAGCTCAAGTGCTTCTGGATCGAAAAAAAACAACCTAATATAGTGTGTGAGTACATGTTCATGTGAGTGTGTCGACGTGTATCTGTGTGTGAGAACATAGGTTTGTGTGTGTGCTTGTGTATTGTGTGTAGGCGCATGCATGCATTTTTATACAGAGATACAGATATATTGAGTGTCCGTGAAAGCATAAGGAGGAGAGAGCCAGAGAGAGAGAGAGCAAGAGAGAGAGAGAGAGAGAGCGCGAGTGAGATAGGCAGTGTGTGTTCACCAGTAGCTTCATTTATGTGTGTCCGTATGGTTTGTGCGTATGCTTGTATGATGGAGAGATGCATGTTTGTCTTATCGGTTCTGCATGTGTGTGTCTATTTGTGTGTGCGTGCGCGTGGGAAAGAGGGTGAATACTTGTGCATATTTAAGAGTACATGCGTACTTTTGAGATATAGAGATGTTTTAATTTTTTTTAAATTATTATTCTTTTTATTTTTTCTTTATTGGGCCCAACTCGAAAGTGCCTCAACGAGGAGACACAATAATATTGAACATGTAAAACTCCGAACATCGTCACTCTTTCGAATGCGAGCTGCTCTGAGTTTGTTTAAGTGGTTTTAATTATGCCACTAGACTTTTTTTTTTAATGATATAAGGTATGTTCGTGTTTGTGTAAACATGTGTTATCAATATAATTGAAGACTGAAGTAAATCTATGTAGCAAAGGCAAAACACTTTAAGACAAAGTAATATAGTTTTACAAAGTACAAAAACAGTATGAAGCAACGTTTCTAACAAAATGTATTTATCAAGCAACGGATACATAAGAAGCTAAGAAATTCAGACTATATTAATTTTTTTTTACGGGTTTCACCTTTATTACTATGTATGTAGAGAGAGAGAGAAATAGAGAGAGGGAGAGAGAGCTCATGTATGTGTGTGATTGTGTTTCTTGCGGCCAATTACACACGCAACATCCCGTAACTAACATCCGTGATAAACATAGACCTGTGTTTTAAAACATCAGACGAGTTGTAATCCTTGTTTACTTCTCCTTATTCACGTGCATGTCTAACCTGGGAGAAGGAAAATAATGAAAGGTAAAGAGTATAGCACCGAATATGTACCCAAAGATTTACGACAATCCATTTTTATAGCACTACCAAAGAAAGCAGGAACGATAGCATGCGAAGAACACCGCACAATCAGCCTTATGAGTCACGTAACAAAACTACTTTTCAGCATTATTATGAGAAGGGTACGAAACAAAATAAGACCAGAAGTTAAGGAAGAACAATGTGGCTTTGTTGAACGCAGGGAACAAACAACGCAATATATACAATAAGAACAATAATGGAAAGATCAATAGAAATGAAGTTGGACTTATACCTATGTTTCATAGACTACTCAAAAGCTTTTGATAAAGTAAAACATGGAGAAATAATCAGCATGTTAGAAAATATAAATAGTGATGGTAAAGATCTTGAACTGATCAAGAATTTGTACTGGCAACAAAGCGCAGCCATTAGACTAGAGAGTAAGATTGGAATCTATCAGGCGATACAGTTAGGATTACGGCAAGGGTGCGTACTCTCACCAGACCTATTCAACTTATATAGCGAAAACATCACGAGATCTATAGAAGAAAAGACAGGAATAACAGTCGGTGGACAAAATATAAACAACCTAAGATACGCTGATGACACAATTCTCATGGCTACAAATGAACACGATCTGCAAGATTTGATAGACATACTAGTGAGAGAAAGTGAAAAGAAAGGATTAAGCATGAATATAAAGAAAACAGAGGTTATGGTTGTCTTCAAGAAACAAGAAACACCAACATGTAATATCAAAATAAATAACACAACACTGAAACAAGTCCATCGATTCAAGTATTTGGGAACATTCCTAACATCAGATGGAATATGTACAATAGAGATTAGGAGTAGAATAGCTCAAACGAAAGCAGCTTTATGAAAATGAAGAACACACTATTCGTGAACTCACTACCAATGACATTGCGAAAACGAGTACTGCAGTGCTATATTGAACCAATACTTATGTATGGCAGCGAATCATGGACAATGAACAAACAATCAATACGATCATTGGAAGCCACAGAGATGTGGTTTTACAGAAGAATGTTGAGAATTCCATGGACAGCAAAGAAAACAAACGTGGAGGTTTTAAATCAGGCCTGCACACAAAGAAACCTTATCAAAAGAATAAGAATCCGACAATCAAGGTTCTTCGGGCATATAATGCGTAAAGAAGGTTTAGAACATTTGGTGACTACAGGTAAAATTCAGGGAAGGAGAGATCGTGGAAGACAGAGGAGAAGATGTTGGATGGCCTAACATCATGGTTCGACAAAACATCGACGTCAGAACTGATTACATGCACCAAGCAAAGAGAGTTGTGGAGAGACATGATCGCCTACGCCGGCATGCACGGCACTTGATTGAAAGAGTATAATCGCTGAGTTATTTTCAGGGCTTGAGGTTCAGATATAGATTCTGAATGTGGATTTAGCACTTCTAACAAAGAACTTTAACTTTCGGCCACCTCTTCATGA